>JBBDGP010002809.1:0-574696 GCA_037952835.1 Lithobates septentrionalis
TACCCCCTACACTCCTACATACACCCATCTACCCCCATCTACACCTATCTACCCCCCTATACACCTATCTACCCCCCTACACTCCTACCTACCCCCATCTACACCTACCTACCCCCCCCATACACCTACCTACCCCCTACACTCCTACCTACCCCCATCTACACCTATCTACCCCCCCCCCCCCCCTACACTCCTACCTACCCCCCTATACACCTACCTACCCCCCTATACTCCTACCTACCCCCCATACACCTACCTACCCCCCCATCTACACCTACCTACCCCCCTACACTCCTACCTACCCATCTACTCCTACCTACTCCCCTATACACCTACCTACCCCCATCTATTCCTACCTACCCCCATCTACACCTACCTACCCACCTATACTCCTACCTACCCCCATATGCCACCACTGTGCCATCATATGCGGCCACTGTGCCCATTAAATGCAGCCACTGTGCTATACTAGCAATGTGTATAGCAGCAGTCCTGGTAAGCCTTGGCTCTCTTTTGTGCTCATGTGTTTTTTTTATGCTTTTTGATGTCCTTCTTGTCCTAAAATTCTAAGTAACCTATGCATAGACTATTCAATGCTCAATTGCAACTTATGCATTTTCAATTATGCTTTTGAGAAATTTATCCATGCCTCTTTCATTCTAGTAAATAACAAAAGTCACACCATCAAATCTCCTGAAGAAACTCTTATTGAGTGAAACATGTCGAGACGGTAGTGCTGTGCTTGTTATAAGCTATACAAATTCATTGTTTTCCTGTGATATAGATGTATTTTTTTTTCTCATGTTTTTTTATCTTTTGACTTTAATAAAATTTATCTGATTTTATGTAACCCGACAATCTTCTATCCTTTGACTTATACACCCCTAAAGTCCTGAGGTTTGTTACCTCTTTGGCCCCCCCCCCCTTTTTCGATTTTTGAAAATTTTTCATTGGGATGTGGTGTTTCTCTGTTTGGATGTCTCCATCTTGCCCCAATTTCAATTTGCCTTAAATTCTGTTGATGGGGGAGAAATGGCTCCTGGCAGCGAAAAGGAGCACCTGGTACAAAAGTTCATCTCACTTAAATTACTTTTTGAAACATGTAATGGTTAAAGAGGAGTTCCACCCAGGGGGTCCATTAAAAAAAAAAAAAAAATTAAAAGTCAGCAGCTACAAATACTGCAGCTGCTGACTTTTAATTGGACACTTACCTGTCCCAGGGCCCAGCGATGCGGGGGATCGAAGCCCCGCTCGTCCCCCCCCCCCCCTCCGCTCGTCGGCGCCGGCATTTCAACTGTGGGCGCCGGGCTGTGGCTTCAACTGTGGGCGCCGGGCTGTGGCCGTGATTGGTCGCTCAATCACCTGGGACCTGTAATGGGTCCCAGATGATTGACAGGAGGGAGGGAGCAGAGCCGAGCCCTTCCTGTGCTGAGGGGGAAGTGATGTCACCAGCCCAGGCAAAGGAAGAGGCAGACTACGAGGGACCACCTAGCAACAGGGATTTAGAGGTAAGTAAAAAAAAAAAAAATATATCCAAATGTTTTTTTGTTTTTTGTTTTTTTAGAATTTTTCAGGTATTTTTGTTTTTTTGGGTGGAACCCCACTTTAAGAACATCAGATACATCCAATGCAGCATTTAGCTCTGGTTCACACCAGCGTGACTTGTCATGCGACAAGCTGCACCCCATTTGCGGCAATGGAACCTTTCAAATCGCTACAACTCAAGTCACAGCGACTTAAAAAAAGTTCCTGCACTATTTCTGTGTGATTTCAGTGTGACTTGCATTGACATCTGCTAAATGAAGTTGCACAGATGTCAGCAAGCTGCGCATGGAATCGCACTGCTTTGAAGTTGCGCTGAAGTAGTGCAACTTCAAAGCCTCACTTGTGTGAACCACGGCTTAAACCTGACCCCTGCATGAGATCATTGCTGAATGGTCTTTCAGCTTGAATTCCTGCTATCCTTGATCCTGAACCTGCTTGACTCTGTTATTGACCCGGCTTTCGTCTTTTCTGGATAATCTTGGAACTGATCTCTACTGAATTTGGTGGATTTTGGGTGCCTTAACTGCTGTGCTTCCCTTACTTGACATGAGCGCTCGCAAGTTTAAGTCTTCAGTTCCAGCTTCCTGGCACCTGCACCCGTCCATTGCCCTTGCCACTCCTGTCCCAATTTACAGGGGGGCTCAGACAGGAATTGTGTGAGAGGCCACTCCTGTCATCTTGAGCTTCTTGTACATGAGAGGTGGGGGGGGGGGGGGGGGTATTGGGGGTGCACTTTGGCTTGTTTGTCTTGGATGCGTTGTACCAGCGCTGTCACAATGTGCAGAGGCTCTATTTGGCATTTTTAGTGTTAACACCTTTAGCACCTGATGGGATATATATATATATATATATATATATATATATATATATATATATATATATATATATATATATACACAGTATCTCACAAAAGTGAGTACACATTTTTATAAATATTTTATTATACCTTTTCATGTGACAACACTGAAGAAATGACACTTTGCTACAATGTAAAGTAGTGAGTGTACAGCTTGTATAACAGTGTAAATTTACTGTCCCCTCAAAATAACTCAACACACAGCCATTAATGTCTAAACCGCTGGCAACAAAAGTGAGTACACCCCTCAGTGAAAATGTCCAAATTGGGCCCGATTAGCCATTTTCCCTCCCGGGTGTCATGAGACTCGTTAGTGTTACAAGGTCTCAGGTGTGAATGGGGAGTAGGTGTGTTAAATTTGGTGTTATCGTTCTCACTCTCTCATACTGGTCACTGGAAGTTCAACATGGCAAAGAACTCTCTGCGGATCTGAAAAAAAAGAATGGTTGCTCTACATAAAGATGGCCTAGGCTATAAGAAGATTGCCAAGACCCTGAAACTGAGCTGCAGCACGGTGGCCAAGGCCATACAGCGGTTTAAGACAGGTTCCACTCAGAACAGGCCTTGCCATGGTCCACCAAAGGAGTTGAGTGCACGTGCTCAGCGTCATATCCAGAGGTTGTTTTTGGAAATTAGAAGTACAAGTGCTGCCAGCATTGCTGCAGAGGTTGAAGGGGTGGGGGGGGTCAGCCTGTCAGTGCTCAGACCATACCCTGCACACTGCATCAAATTGGTCTGCATGACTGTCGTCCCAGAAGGAAGCCTCTTCTAAAGATGATCCACAAGAAAGCCCACAAACAGTTTGCTGAAGAGAAGCAGACTAAGGACATGGATTACTGGAATCATGTCCTGTGGTCTGATGAGACCAAGATAAACTTATTTGGTTCAGATGGTGTCAAGCGTGTGTGGCGGCAACCAGGTGAGGAGTACAAAGGCAAGTGTGTCTTGCCTACAGTGAAGCATGGTGATGAGAGTGTCATGGTCTGGGGCTGCATGAGTGCTGTCGGCACTGGGGAGCTACAGTTCATTGAGGGAACCATGAATGCCAACATGTACTGTGACATACTGAAGCAGAGCATGAGCCCCTCCCTTCGGAGACTGGGCCGCAGGGCAGTATTCCAACATGATAACAACCCCAAACACACCTCCAAGATGACCACTGCCTTGCTAAAGAAGCTGAGGGTGAAGGTGATGGACTGGCCAAGCATGTCTCCAGACCTAAACCCTATTGAGCATCTGTGGGACATCCTCAAATGGAAGGAGGAGGAGCGCAACATCTCTAACATCCACCAGCTCTGTGATGTCATCATGGAGGAGTGGAAGAGGACTCCAGTGGCAAGCTGTGAAGCTCTGGTGAACTCCATGCCCATGAGGGTTAAGGCAGTGCTGGAAAATAATGGTGGCCACACAAAATATTGACACTTTTGGCCCAATTTGGACATTTTCACTTAGGGGTGTACTCACTTTTGTTGCCAGCAATTTAGACATTAATGGCTGTGTGTTGAGTTATTTTGAGGGGACAGCAAATTTACACTGTTATACAAGCTGTACACTCACTACTTTACATTGTAGCAAAGTGTCATTTTTTCAGTGTTGTCACATGAAAAGATAGAACAAAATATTTACAAAAAATGTGAGGGGTGTACTCACTTTTGTGAGATACTGTATGTATAGGTTTTAGACACAGGTATATTTAATTTCTATTACGCTGTGGGTCAGTGACCAGACCTGACCTTGTAGCTCTCCTACAACTTGTGTCTATTTGCCTCATATTGGCACTTTATCCACTGGAGGATTTGCATTTTGTGGAGTAGGGACTGGCCAGAGCGGGATTACTTTGATGCAGTTGGCCATCTTAAACATGTATTGCAATGAACGTTACCTAAAAATCCCTGTTTTTGTGCAAAGTTTGCTAGAAAGGGGGTATAGCAGTGTGCAGAGGGTTTATCCAGAATTTTTAGTGTTACCATGTGGTCACACCCCTTTAGCGCCTGATGGATTATATACAGCATGTATAATCTAGCAGGATCTGAGCACAGGTATATCTTATTTATATTGCAGTGCAGGTCAGTGACCCCTGAACCTGTAGCTCTCCTATAAAGTGTGCCTATTTGCCCCATATTGTCACTATATCCACTGGGGTATTTGCATTTTGTAGAGTAGAGTAGGGACTGGCCAGAGAGGGATTACTTTCACGCAGTTGGCCAGTTTAAACATGTATTACAAAAAGGTGTATAGCAGTGTGCAAAGGTCTATTCTGAATTTTTAGCACCGTCACAGGGAAGCAGGTTGCATGGTCCTCCAATCCCAGAAGTGCCAGGTATTAGCGCCTGCTACGGAGCAGCATAGGTCACAGGTAAGGCGAGTATAAGAGGCTTGAGGAGCGCCCTGTACAGAGACAATGTCACCTTTCCCTTCAGGAACAAAGTGTTAGGATCTATGTGAAAGTCACCTGTTGCTTTTGCTTCAAGTGACTCTGTATCCCCAGTTCACCCATGCCTCCAGTGGCTCTGACCCATTTGCACTCCAATGACTCCAGTGTCCCTGTACCCCCAAGTGACTATGTCCATGACTATGTCCATCTAGCAACTCCAGTGACCACATTGCTCCTGTGTCTGCAGTGGCTTTGTCCCCTGTGCAATCCAGTGACCCTGGTGTCTCCAATGACTCTGTGTCCCCTGTGCACGTCAGCAACCCCAGTGTCTCCAGCAACCACAGCACTCCTGTGTCTGTGTCCCCCATGCGCTCCAGTGCTCCCTTGCCTCCAGCGAACCTCTGTGCACTCCAGAAACCCCAGCAATCCTGTGCCCCCATTGACTGACCCTAGTTCTGCTGTGCCTCCAGTGACTGCCTCCTTTGCACACCAGCAACCCCAGAATCTCCACTGACCACAGTGCTCCCCTGCTTCCAGTGAATCTGTGACCCCTGTGTATGTCAGAAACCTCAGCACTCCTGTGTCTCCATTGATTATAAGTTCCCTTCGCTCCCCTGACTCCAGTAACCCTGTGACTCCAGTGTCCTCACTGCTTCTGTGCCTCTAGTGATTCTGTGTCCCTTGTGCATTCCAGTAACCCCAACACATGTGTGCCTCCATCCACTCTGTGCTCCCATATGCCTACAGTGACTTGGTGACCCCACTGCTCCTGTGCCTCCAGTGATCCTGATTCCCTTGTGCATTCCAGTAACCCCAACACATGTGTGCCTCCATCCACTCTGTGCTCCCATATGCCTACAGTGACTTGGTGACCCCACTGCTCCTGTGCCTCCAGTGATCCTGATTCCCTTGTGCATTCCAGTAACCCCAACACATGTGTGCCTCCATCCACTCTGTGCTCCCATATGCCTACAGTGACTTGGTGACCCCACTGCTCCTCTGCCTCCAGTGATTCTGATTCCCCTCGTGCATTCCAGTAACCCCAACCCTTCTGTGCCTCCATCCTCATCCACAGTGCCTTCTGTGACCCCTGTGTATGTCAGAAACCTCAGCACTCCTGTGTCTCCATTGATTATAAGTTCCCTTTGCTCCCCTGACTCCAGTAACCCTGTGACTCCAGTGTCCTCACTGCTTCTGTGCCTCTAGTGATTCTGTGTCCCTTGTGCATTCCAGTAACCCCAACACATGTGTGCCTCCATCCACTCTGTGCTCCCATATGCCTACAGTGACTTGGTGACCCCACTGCTCCTCTGCCTCCAGTGATTCTGATTCCCCCTCGTGCATTCCAGTAACCCCAACCCTTCTGTGCCTCCATCCTCATCCACAGTGCCTTCTGTGACCGCTGTGCATTCCTGTGTTACCCATGACCTCAGAGCACACTGTGTCACCCAGTGACTCCAGAGCCTCCTCGCCAGCTGCAGAAGGAGAGCGGGTAGCAGGTAAGGTGGGTATAAGAGGGTTGTTGGGTGCCCGTTGCAGAAACATTGCCACCTCTACAGGGGCAAGGTGACAGAGTCTCCTGAAAGGTCACCTGTTTTGCCCTCTATGAGCAAAGCACAGGATCACGTTAAAGTCAGTGAATATGTAAATATGTCAGGCAGAGCAGGGATGGGAAAGGCGCAGGCAGCAAACTGATTCGAGAATTACAGGCATGTCATGCGTTGGTGCGGTATCCTGTAACTCTGATCGGTAAACTAAAACAAAAGTTGAACGGCACAAAGAATGAACATTTTCAAGTTTCTTTATTATGAAAAAGAATTCATTATTAAAGTGATAATAAAGGCAATTTTCTTTAAATAACAAACATGTTATACGTACCTGCGCTGTGCAGTGATTTTGCACAGATCAGCATCGATCGTCCTTTTCTCAAGCTCCCTGCTGCCGAGTGCCTCCAGAGCAAGCAGCTTGCTATGGGGCACCAAGGCAGGCTTGCTCTCGAGCCGCTACTCTGCGAGTCCATTCACACACAGAGCTGTGGCTCGGCCCCACCCCTCTCTCTTCTCATTGGCTAACTGGCTGTGATTGACAGCCAATGAGTAAGTGGAGACCCCACATACCTGGATTGCAATGGGGCTCGTGTAAGTATTACCCTGTTTCCCCGAAAATAAGACCTAGTGTGATTGTCGGTGATGGCTGCAATATAAGCCCTACTACCCAAATAAGCCCTAGTTAAAGTCCTTGTAGGTCTTATTTTCAGGGTAGGGCTTAGTTTCGGGGAAACAGGGTAGGGCTTATTTTGCAGCCATCACTGACAATCACGCTAGGTCTTATTTTCGGGGAAACAGGGTAGGGTCGGCTGAGGGGGGACCTGCACAGAGACGGTTTTTTTACCTTCATGCATAGAATGCATGAAGATATAAAACCTTGAGCCTTTATTACCACTTGAAAGTGTGTTGACCTTAAAATTGATCATTTAATCACCAGCCCACTACAAACAAGTGCTTTGTAACATCTTTTACGTGTGTTAAATAGAATCACCTGTGAGAATGAAGCTTATGTTCAATGATTATTGCTCAGAACAGACTAATTGTATTGCACAAAATACACCCACAAGGGGGCGCTTTCCATCTTAGAGGCACAAGCTACTATGGAAGTTGGGGTGACTGTGCTGGGAACCCTAAACACAGATATTTTGAAGAACACAGCACAAGACACCCCTATAGACAAAGCTATATAAATATGATTCCTTCTTCAAGTCTATAACCTCCGTCAGGCCAAAAAGGGCCCCCCCCCACATTCCAACATTTCGGAAGCCTCAATCTGCCTCTTATATAGTAATGGCCTGGCTGTATAAATCTTCTTTCGCTATACAGCCTGTTCTCTGTATACTCTGCTCTACCTGGCTAGTTTATTCTCAAGCTGTGTATGGCTAATTCCTGCATCACCTGAGTGATACCTCAACTCTGGTGGGGAGATTTACTAAATGCAAATAGACTGTGCAGTTGATCCAGAGCTTAGTAAATGATGGGGAGCTCTGCTGACTTCCATCATCCAATCATGTGCAAGCAAAAATGCTGTTTTTTGTTTAATTTTCCTTGCATGTGATTGGATTTTCTTTGCAAAGGGAAGCTTCACCTCATCTACTAAACCCTGGAGCAACTGCAGAGTGCATAGTCTATTTGCCTTTAATCAACCCCACGGTGCTCAATAAAAAGACCTACACTCCCCAGAGTCATCATTTTGGTCAATACCTATAGGAGGCCACCGCTGCCTAGCTCTGAGAATCAGTACCATCCCATACATCTTGCCCCGGACTAGCACCCTTTTCAAGATTTGGGCAATGGAAGCCACTAGAGAACATCCAATGTGACTGATATTTGTAATCACCGCCCAGTACTGGCTGTTCAGACAGGTGACATCTATCAGGTTCTATGGAGATCACTCGCTGTTTTGAAGCCCATTATGACCAGTCATACGGCCTGTCAGGGACAGAGTGGACAGTTTTTCACCTGCATATAACAAGACAAGTGTGAATGGCACACTCAGGCATGTAAGTACCCCCAGGGACAATGGTATAGCAAAGAATAATGGTAATTAAAATAAAGATAAACGTCCAATCATAAGGTCTCTGGTGGAATAGCCCCAAAAATACCGGCCACAGTTATGGCCACTGACCCGAGAGTTAGAAACAGACTCTGTAGATGTGACACAAAAGTAAAAAGAGGGAGAAGGCATTTTAAGTGTAGCAATTGGTTAAAAACAATTGGCCACTCACATGTGTGCATAAAAGACACGCTCTTCAGAATAAAACCACTGACATCTGTATCCTGTATCCGTCTCCCTGCTGGTGGTATTGGTGCAGCAGACCTGGTCCCTCTACTATCTCCAGAACCACGCTGGAACGCAGTGGTCCATCGGGCGGAAGTGATGTCATGGTGGGAGGATAGCAGAGCATGGCTACGCGTTTCAGAGTATGCAGTTCCGGAGGTAGTAGAGAGGCCAGTCAGGCGCCGGCACCAGGTCTGCTGCATCAATAACATCAGCAGGGAGACGGACATAGGATACAGGTGCCAGTGGTTTTATCATGAAGAGACACGTGAGTGGCCAATTGTTGCTACATTTAGAAGTCGCTCTCCCTCTTTTCTTTTGAGTCGTATTTACAGGTTTTTCACCTGCACAGCCCAAACATTTAGAAACGAGGCCTAGGAGAAGATTTCTCCCCAAGAGTTCCCAGAATCCTCAGAGACTGAAAATATGACCTGATAAAGGGAGCGGACTGGAAACCTCTTCCTAAAGAAGCTACTCAACAACTGGAAAGGTGTTTGGAGGGTTGAATCAAACTCCTCATCCCAGCCATTCCCAGAATCCTCAGGGGCTGGAAACATGACCCTTTGGGGGGGGGGGGGGGGAGAAGAACGAAGGCCTTTAAAAATCCTTAGCCTCTTGATTGCTGGGGGTGGGATGAGAACACCCACCTTTCTCCATAAAGTTTGCAGAACGCTCAGCAGCTGTCAGCATGATGGTTCTTCTGGTGGACACGTAGGTTGGATCTTTGGTGGAAACTCTTGTCGCAGTGCTGACACTTGTAGGGGCGTTCCCCAGTGTGCGTCCTGTAGTGGTCCATCAGGTTGGACTTTTTGCGGAAGTATTTCCCGCAGATGGAGCACTGGTAAGGTTTCTCTCCTGTATGAATGCGCTGATGGCGGGCATAGCTGGAGTTGTCCCGGAAGCTCTTCTCGCACTCGGTGCACTTGTAGGGGCGCTCTCCGGTGTGGGTACGCAGGTGAATCTTCAGGTGAGAGCTGCGGATGAAGCTTTTGTCACAGTCTGTACATTTAAAAGGGCGTTCCCCCGTGTGGCTCCGCATATGGACCTGGAAGCTGGAGTTATTGCAGAAGGTCTTGCTGCACACGCTGCACAGGATAAACGTCTGTCCTCGCTCTTGGAAACTGATGGGGGCGTCTTCCCTGAAACCATTCACTGGTGACAAGTAGGGACAGATTTCTTCGAAGGGGAAGGAACGCTGTACCCCGGAGAAGCTGACCTCACAATCAGGGAAGACACACGGTACCCCATTCTCTTTGGGCTCAGTCTGTTTGTTCTGGTCAAAGTCATGCAGTGCAGCAACAGGCTTGATATGACGAGCAATACCTTTCCGCCTCTGAGAATGGTCTGTGGTGGCCAGTTCCTGAGCCTCTCCGACCCTCGGGCTCTTGGACAGCGGTCTCATCTTGTTGGGACTCAGGCCAGAACTGGTCTCTTCAGCTGAAAAGGAAAAAATGACATATTAAAAACCATGTAATATTGTAGGGGATTTAAACTCAAACCAAGCAGCAAAAGTAACTGTGAATGACTAACTGCGTTGTAGTAATCTGATGTCTAAACTGGAGACGGATACCAATGCAGGTCATCTACAGTGTGAAGTCCAGTTTCTGGAATGGGTCCAAATAGAGAGTGAGCTCCACAGTATCAACTGGAATCCGATACCAATTCAGTCAACTACAGTGTTCTGTCCAGTTTCTGGAATGTGGGAGTGTGAGCTCTACAGTATAAACTGGAATCCGATACCAACTTAGTCTGCTACAGTGTGATGTCCAGTTTCTAGAATAGATCCAAATAGTGTGTGAGCTCCACATTATAAACTGGAATCTGATACCAATTCAATCAGCTACACATCACACTACAGTGCGATATTCAATTTCTGGAATGGGCCCATATAGAGAGTGTGAGCTCTACATTATAAACTTGAAAGCAATACCAATTCAGTCAGCTACAGCGTGATGTCCAGTTTCTAGCACGGGTCCAAAGCACGGGCAGCACAGTGGTGTAGTGGTTAGCACTTTCACCTAGCAGCAATAGGGTCGCTGGTTCAAACCCCGACACCATCTGCCTGGAGTTTGCATGTTCTCCCTGTGCCTGCGTGGGCTTCCTCCGGGTACTCCAGGTTCCTCCCACACCCCAAAGACATGCTGGTAGGTTAATCAGATCCTGTCTCTAAACTGGCCCCAGTATGTGTATGTGTTTGTAAGCTCATAGGGACCCTACGGGGTAAAGGACCCCGCTATATCAGGATGCAACTCAACTCAATAGAGTGTGAGCTCTACAGTATAAACTGGAAACCAATTCAAATACAGTGTTATGTCCAGTTTTTAGGATAGGTCCATATAGTGTGAGCGCTCCACATTCTAAACTTGAAACCGGTACCAATTCAGTCAGCTACAGTGTGATGTCCAATTTCTGGAATGCGTCCAAATAGAGTGTGAGCTCCACAGTATAAACTGGAATCCGATACCAATTCAGTCAGCCACAGTGTAATGTCTAGTCTCTAGAATGGGTCCAAATAGAGTGTGAGCTCCATAGTATCGACTTGAAACCAATACCAATTCAGTCAGCTACAGTGTGATATTCAATTTCTGGAATGGGCCCATATAGAGTGTGAGCTCTACATTATGAACTTGAAAGCAATACCAATTCAGTCAGCTACAGCGTGATGTCCAGTTTCTAGCACGGGTCCAAATAGAGTGCAAGCTCCACAGTATAAACTGGAACCCGATACCAATTCAGTCAGCTAGAGTGTGATGTCCAGTCTCTGGAATCGGTCCAAATATGGTATGAGCTCTACACTATAAAAACTTAATATGAATGGGCCCTATAAGAACACAATGTTTCACATAAAAACCCTATAAGGCCCTATAAGAATAAAAAGTTCCAAATGTTAAAAGGTAATTATATATATATATATATATTTTAAAGGTGATATATAAAGAAAAGGAAAATAAAAATAAATTAAGTCACTCATGATAAAAAATAAAATAAGTAAAAAAATATATAAATGGGGCTAAAACCTCACGGAGGTTTATCTATTTTGAAATAATTTTAGGATGCTAGTATAAAATAAATGATTAACTGCTTGCTGACCGTATAACATGCATATATGGCGGCAAGGGTACGGGGCACAAGTGTGTGCCCCCCGCCGCCCGGCTGTGCTGAGATTAGACGCAGCACAAGCCGATCAGAGGGTGCCGGCCAATGGATGACTTCCGGCACCTGCCGAGGGCAGAGCCCTGCCTATGTAAACAAGTATGTCAATGGGGAAGTGATGGATTTATTTTTTCCCCCCTGCAAAATCCATCACTTCCCGTAGTAAAATCAGCACACTGTGTACACCAAAACACTGGCTAGGCACACACTTAACCCTTTGATCGCCCCTAGATGTTTAACCCCCTTCCAGCCAGTGTCATTAGTACAGTGACAGTGCATATTCTTAGCACTGATCACTGTATTAGTGTCACTGGTTCCCAAAAAGTGTCAGAATGTCCGCCGCAATATCAGTCCCGCTATAAGTCGTTGATCGCTGCCAGTAAAAAAAAAAAAAAATTTCAATGCAAATTTCAGTATAAATCCCATAGTTTGTAAACACAATAACATTTGCGCAAACCGATCAATATACGCTTATTGGGACTTTTTTTTAATTTTTTTTTAACAAAAACATGGAGCAGAATACATATTGGCCTAAATTTATGAAGAAATGTTTCCATATTTTTATTGGATATGTTTTGTAGCAGAAAGTAATTGTTAGTTTTTTTTTGTTTTGTTTTTCAAAAATGTAAAAAGAAATAAAATCTAGGTGGTGATCAAATCCAACCAAAAGAAAGCGCCATTTGTAGGGGGGGGACATGCATTTCATTTGGGTAGTGTCGCACGGCCACGCAATTGTTGTCAGTTACGTCTTGCAAAAAAAATGGCCTGGTCCTGAAGGGGGGTAAATTTTCCGCAGGTCAAGTGGGTAAATGAAATCATTTTACTTACGCACAGCGTTGTCATCAAACCATAAACAAAGAAGACAAAAACAAAAAAAAACAAAAAAAAAAAAAAAGAAGATTTTTCTGTGTGTACACATTGACACCTGAGCGTATCGATTACTGGCGGTTTTTAAGCTTTTTTTCAAAGTGTATTAAAAGCGTTTTACAGTTTCGGGCATTTTTGTTTAGCCAATAGAAAAGCACTAGGGGGAAGAGAGGGAGGGGAAATTAGTGGTGGAGAGCTGCTATTTGAGTATTTTAAGAGTGTTTGTTTTTTCTGCTCAAGTCAGGCATTTCTATTGAAGTCTATGGGGCCAAAAATGCTTGTAATCTGCTAAAAAGAAGCTCATGTACTTTTTTAAGCTTCAGGCGACAAAACGCACATATGTGAACAGGGGCCACTGAAATGAATGGGATTGTGCTTGTTGGGCATTTTGGAGCTTCAGAGCTGAGCGTCTTACAAGCTGGAAAACGGCACACAATTGTCGGGCAACAAACACGAAACGACGTGGTTTTTCAGCTCTTTAGCGCCACCCTTTGTGCACTTTCTGCTAATGTTGTGTTTGGTGAGCATTGATCCCGAGCATGCGTGTTTGTACTTTGGACTTTTGTCCGATGGACTTGTGTACACTCGATCGGAAAATCCGACAACAGACCGTTGTTCACGGAAAATTTCAAAGCCTGCCATCCAACATTTGTCTGCGGAAGATCCGACAACAATTGTGCGTGTAAAGGCAGGCGTCCCAATATTTTTGACAATATAGTTTTAATAAAACGTTATTATGCTATGCCAGTTCCCTTTATATTACATTTTGAGAGATTCAAGTTCCCAGGAAGATAATAAATGGCGCTGTGAGAGGAGTGAGGAGGAGAAGATAGGAGCGGAGGAGAGGCCGATTATTACTGCCGTTACCCGGGAGGGTGAAATCCACAAGTGTATTCTGACTTTTATACTGAAAGCCATGAGGTCATTATTATCTGGTGAGTGCGGGAGAGCACAGAGTGTTGTATGAAGCACTGAGAAGAAAATCGCACTGTTATATTATTGGAGCTCTTTCTACTGCAATAAAGCGCCACATATTGGATGGATGGGACTTTATAGGATCCATTCAGGACTGTTGGATTCATTATATAATTATTTCCTCAATCTGATTCTGTTATTGCACATGTTGAGAAGATTGTGTAGTTTATCACTTATTTGTAAAGTTTGATGACAGCACAGTGCAGATGTTAACTAAATTAACTAAGTGTTATTAACCTCCCTGGCGGTATTCCCAAGTGTGGCTCGGGGTGAATTTTCATTACCAAAAGCAGTAACCCCGAGCCAGACTCGGGATCCCATCACAGGATCCACGCAAAGTTACTTTCCTTGTCCCTGGGATCCTGTGATGTCTCCCCGCTGTGTGTGCGGGCTGTGTCCTCCACTTGATCCATCACTGTGCCGGGCTCCGTTCCCGGCGAGCGTCGCAACGCACGGGGCGGAGCCCGGCACCAAATTTAAAAAGTGAAAAACACATACAGTACACTGTGATCTTACAAATGACATTACTGTGTCAAATCACATCCCTTTTGTCCCCAGTGCCCTGCAAGCAGTTTTTATATTATAAATACTGTTGTTTCTGCCTGGAAACTGGAGATTGTCCATAGCAACCAAAAAGTGTCCCTTTACGTCAAAAGCAGTGTTAGACCAGCTAGAAAACAGCGATAATAAATTAGAATCACTCGCAGAATTGAGTGATAGTGATCTGTCAGGAAATCCGTCATCAAACACTGAAAGTAACGACAGCGACAATTCTGCAACTGAGCAAATTTCAGTGTTTTTGATTTGATTACATTATGGAATATTTTTTATTATATTTATTATATTATAATTTATGATTTCGTGTTTCAAACTTCATCATACCCGGAATATCTACTAGACTCTTGTTTGGACAGATTTAAGTGAGTTATTCCTAAGAATTACAGGCCTACAATATAAAAACGCCAAATTTCCATGCGACAATTTTCCATGCGGTAGCTTGTGCTCAGAAGCGAACGCACATGCAAGTCCCGCCCACATATGTAAACGCCGTTCAAACCACACATGTGAGGTATCACCACGTGCGTTAGAGCGCGAGCAACAATTCTAGCACTAGACCTCCTCTGCAACTTTAAACATGTAACCTGTAAAAAATTTTAAAGCGTCCCCTATGGAGATTTTTAAAGCAGAGTTTCCAGAAAAAATTTTTTTTAGATGTCAGCAGCTGCAAATACTGCAGCTGCTGACTTTTATAATAAGGACACTTACCTGTCCCGGGGTCCAGCGATGCACCCGAGACCGAACCGTCCCTCGATCCTCGGGTGCTGCCGCCGCCATTCTCACTGAGGGAATCAGGAAGTGAAGCGTTGCGGCTTCACTGCCCAGTTCCCTACTGCGCATGCGTGAGTCGCGCTGCGCGTCTACACTGGTCCCCGTTGTGTTGTGGGAACTGTGTATTTCCCACAACACAACGGGGGTGGGCGGGGGGTCTGCGGCTAGCTATACCCGGAAGTGGGTGAAGATACCCCTCCCCCCTGAAAGGTGCCAATTGTGACACCGGAGGGGGGGAGGAATCCGATGAGCGGAAGTTCCACTTTAGGGTGGAACTCCGCTTTAAGTACCAAAGTTTGGCGTAATTCCATAAATATGCGCAATTTTAAAGCGTGACATGTTGGGTATCTATTTACTCGGTGTAAAATCAGCTTTCACATTATATGAAAAAAAATGGGCTAACTTTATTGTTTGGTTGTTTTTTAATTCATGAAACAGTTTTTTTTCCAAAAAAACGCGTTCGAAAAATTGTTGCGCAAATACCGTGTGAGATAAAAAAGTTGCAACGATCGCCATTTTATTCCCTAGGGTGTCTGCTAAAAAAACATATATGATGTTAGGGGGTTCTGAGTAATTTTTTAGCAAAAAAAAAAAAATGATGATTTTTACATGTAGGAGAGGAGTGCCAGAATAGGCCCTGTATGGAAGTGGTTAATGTGTGGTATAATTGAAAAATGCTCTTTGCATATGAATAATCTGCTTTTCACTAAATATAATATTGGATACATGTCGTTACTTTAATCAAAAGGCTTACAACAACCACGTGACCTCTGGAAGATTTACCCCCCTTAATGACCAAGCCATTTTTTGTGATACGGCAATGCGTTACTTTAACTGACAATTGCACAGTCATGCGACATTGTACCCAAATAAAATTGATGTCTTTTTTTTCCCCCTCAAATAGCTTTCTTTTGATGGTATTTAATCACCTCTGTCTTTTTTTTTGCGATAGTAACCAAAAAATTAAAACAAAAAAAAAAAAAACCCGACAATTTTGGAAATAAAACTACATTTTTTACTTTCTGCTATAAAACATATCCAATAAAAAAAAATGTAAAAAAAAAAATCTAATTTCAAGCACCTGTTAAACGCAGCTCGAGCTTGCATCCCTGGTATGTGGAAATAACGATCTGCCCCAACAGTCGCACAATGGCTCGCAAGAGTGAATGATATCGAGCAACTGGAAGACCTTACCTTTTTTTGCAAATTTGCCTTGCAAATGTTTTAGAACAATTGTCAGACTCCTATATACAGTTATGTATTCTTTTGTTAACTGATGCAAATCCTCTAAATAAAAAAATTTAAATCAAATTTCTTCATCAATTTAGGCCAATATGTATTCTGCTACATTTTTTTTGGTAAAAAAAAAAAATCCAATTAAGCGCATATTGATTGGTTTTCTCAAAAGTTATAGCATCTACAAACTATGGCATATATTTATATATTTGTTTTTAATTTTTTTTTTTTTTTTTTTTACTAGTAACGCTGGCAATCAGTGACTGATAGTGAGACTGCGATATTGTGGTGGACAGTTGGACACTTTGACACTCTTTGGGGACCAAAAAGGGGGAAGACATTGAGCCACGTGCCTGCTTTGCAGGAACACAGGATCAATGCCTTCCCTACTGACAGAACGGCGATCTGCCTTGTTTACATAGGCAGATCCCCATTCTGGCTCTCTGCCTAATGATCGGCGGGTGGCAGCGGACATCGGTACCCGCAGAACAGTTCCTGATGTGTATAATCAAAGTTCAATAGTTGCCCTTGCGTCGTTTTTGGTCCATCGGAACAGCATACAGATGAGCGGTTTTCCCAATAGGAATGGATTCCGTCGGAAAGATTTGAAACATGTTCTATTTCTAGGTCCGTCAGAATTTTAGAAAGAAAAAGTCCGATGAAGCCCACGCATGATCGGAATGTCCGATGGAATGATTCCGTCAGACCTTTTCTGCAGGAGGGGTTTTAAGCTCTGTAAAAACAATTTTTTACCATCACTTTACCTTCACTTCCTGCCCCACAGCCAAAACAGGAAGTGAAAGGAAATCTTCACAAATTAAGGGAATCCACTGAGGCCCCCCCCCGGTCACCAGAACTAGTGTCCCTGATGAAAATATTGCCCTCTATTACTGTTCTGGGAACAACCCAACATTTGGTTGGGATTTTCTATTACTTTCCCTTTTGATGATAATGGTAACCAGAACAAATAGAGAGGGCGAATCTCCCTAACGGGGACACAGACAGCAATAAAAACCTGACAGGTGTTCTAATCCCTCTCCACTCTATCCAAAACAAAAAAAAAAAAAAATAAAGTTTTGCCTTTGGTTATACTTTAAACCTTCAGATAACACATACCAGTGGTTTCGGTATTGTCAGGAACTTTGTCCTCCCGCTCCTCCTTCACCTCTATGGTGTACGGTGATCCCAGTGCAGAATCCAGTAAATGAGGAGAGGGGGTGTGAGCCGCTGGTTCCAGCTCACTGCAGAATGTGGCAGGAGGGTGGGGGGCGGAGCATACTTCACCCGCTGTAGAGAACCGTTTGCCATCCTCATGCTGGTAAGAGTGATGGACATCCACATCATCATACGATTCTTGTTCCTGCTTGATCTGCGGTGGGAAATCTGACCAGAAAACGCACAGCAATAGCAGGCCATCACACCACTGATCTGTACTGGAATCTGGAGTCACTATTACATGACACACTCACCGGGCTCCATCTCTATCACCTGTGGCCCTTCCTCTGGGCCCTCCACACTACCAGAGGGGGCACTGGGCTCCTGGTACTTTATCTTTAGCAGGATATCCGGCCCCAGACCTGAACCAAAACCACAGAGTCACAATGTGGCCGAGAGGAAGGAAGAAAGAAAATGGTGTGACGAGAAGAAGAGAGGGAAAGGAAGGAGGAAGGGAAGGAAAAAAAAGGAAGGAAGAAATGAAGAAAAAGGAGAGAAGAAAGAAGGAAGCTAGGGAAAAAGGAAGGAAGAAAAAGTAAGAAGGAAGGGGAGAGGGAGGGAGAGGGAGAGGTAGAAGGAATGAAATAAGGGAGGGCTGGAAGAAATGGGGGAAATAAGAAGGGAGAAAAGGTAGAAAAAGTAGGAAAGGAGGGTAAATGGAAAGAAAGGAGGGAAGAAGGAAGGAAGGATGGAAGAAAAACAAAGGAGGGAGGGAAGGAATAAAGGAAGGCAGGTAAAAAAAGGAAAGAAAAGTAATGACATAAGGGAGGGAGGGAAGAAAGGACTGGAGGAAGAAAGGAATGGAGGAAGGAAGGAATGGAGGAAGGAAGGAATGGAGGAAGGAAGGAAGGAAGGGAAAAAATGTAGAAGGATAGAAGGAATTGTGGGAAATAAGGAAGGGAAGAAGGAAGAAAAAGTAGGGAAGGGAGGGGGGTAAAAAGAAGGAAGAGAAGAAAGGAGATAAGAAAATAAGGGAGGGTAGAAGGAAGGAAGGCAAGGGAGGAAAGGAAGGATAGGAAGGATGAAGGGAGGAAAGAAAAAAAAAAAAGGGGGGGGGGGGAGGGAAGGAAGGCAGATAGAAAAGAAAAGTAGAAGGAATTACATAAGGGAGGGAAGGAGGGAGCGGAGGAAGGAGAAAAGAAGGAAGGGAGGGAGGAAGGAAGAAAAATTAGGGAACAAAGAAGGAAGGAAAAAGGATGATAAAAGTAGAAGGAATGAAATAAGGGAGGGATAGAAGGAATGAGGGAAATAAGGAAGGGAGGAATGAAGAAAAAGTAGGGAAAGAGGGTAAAAGGAAGGAAAGAAAGGAGGGAAGAAAAGAAGGGATAGAAGAAGGAAGGAAGGCAAGGGAGAGGATTAAGAAGGACAGATAAAAAGGCTGGAAGGAAGGCAGATAAAAAACAAATAGAAAAGTAGAAGGAATAACGTAAGGGATAGAGGGGAGGAAGGAAAAGAGAAAAGAAAAAAGGAAAGCGGGAAGGAAGACAGGTAAAAAGGAAAGAAAAGTAGAAGGAATGACAAAGGAGAGAGGGAAGGAAGGAGTGGAGGAAGGGGGGGGGGATTAGGGAACAAGTTAGGGAGGAAGGAGGGAAGGAAGAGGAAGGAAGGGGAGGGAAGGAAGAATAGAAGGAAGAGAGGAAAAAGGAAAAAAAAGGTAGAACGACTGAAATAATGGAGGGATAGAAGGAATGGGGGAAATAAGAAGGGAGTAAGGAAGAAAAAGTAGGGAAGGAGGGTGGAAGGTAAGGAAGGAGGGGGGAAGACAGATAAAAAAGAAAAGTAGAAGGAATGTAAGGAAGGCACGTGGCCACTACCTTTCTTGGAGAGCTCCAGTTTACAGGCCGTATCCTCACTTATAACCCGGAAGAGAACCTCTGTGTTTTCTATGTGATATCCTGGAAAAACACGGATGTGGTTAATGACCGCTCCATCCTACCCTTCTATGACACAGATCAGTATTACTAAGCTGGCCATACACTGTTTGTTTTCATTCAGATTCCTCCATCTAGTGAGAATACACTGATCAGAGGCTGCAATCAATTGGCTGCAGCCGCTGATCAAGAAACATTCTCCCACGTCCCTATGACAGAAGTCAAACAATCGGGGATAGCCTCACACAGATGGAAATTCAGCTGGCCTCTGCTGAACCAGCCGACTTTTAAACAGTGTATGGCCAGCTTCAGAGTATAAAGTAAAGCCAGCATTCTCTATAAAAGGAATGTTACATGACATGACTAGTCAGTGTGTAAATCAGTCTGATCTGCATGGAGGATCGATGGCTTCCTGTGTACACAGGTGGTTCGGAGACGCAGGATTCTATATACTTTGTCCTTGTACAATGATATTGCACAGTGCGCTCCCTTACCTCCTATTCTGAAGTCCACCGCCAGCGCTGCCTGCTCCTCCTCTCCTCTGAGGACCACCCATGGGCACACGCCCCCAAGCTGGGCTGTGTGCATCCAAAGACACACAGTGTAGCTAAGCCAAGCTCCCCAACTGTCTCCTTACAGGACTTGACTGACAGCACTTCCACTGCTGCCTGTGACACCAGGAAGAGAGAGCAGTGTGGGCTCAGTGAGAGGAGGCAGATAACAGTTTAACAGTTGGAGGGAGAGAGCTAGTGGGACATTTTTAACTTCATGCAGGGAATGCCTTAAGTTAAGGCAAACAGCGTTATGATTTAAGAACCACTTTAAAGAAGCAGCTTAGAACTTCTGAGACTTGTAGTTCTATGTAGACTGCATGCTGCTATTTGGATACCGAGGTGGCTGGGAATTGTAGTTCTGCATTGGCTGTGTGCTGCTTTTTGGATACCAAGATAGCTGGGACTTGTAGTTCTGCATTGGCTTTGTGTTGTGATCTGGGCACTGAGATGGCTGGGACTTGTAGTTCTGTATTGGCTGTGTGTTGTAATCTGGGCACTGAGATGGATGGGACTTGTAGTTCTTTATTGGCTGTGTGTTGTGATCTGGGCACTGAGATGGCTGGGACTTGTAGTTCTTTATTGGCTGTGTGTTGTGATCTGGGCACTGAGATGGCTGGGACTTGTAGTTCTTTATTGGCTGTGTGTTGTGATCTGGGCACTGAGATGGCTGGGACTTGTAGTTCTTTATTGGCTGTGTGTTGTGATCTGGGCACTGAGATGGTGTCAGGAAAAGCCTTCTTGCAAACATTCCAGCAGACTGAAGTTCAAAAGAGTGCCTGTGCTCAGAAGCGCCATCCGGCGTTCGCGCGCGCGCAATAGCGCCAATAGCGCCAATAGCGCGAACGGGCGTACGCGCATGCGCGATAGCGCCAATAGCGGCGCACGGGCACGCGCGGGTGCGCGCGCGTGCCCCCTGTGACAACACTTGGCGCCAAGACAGGCTATTTAAAGAGAACTGCTCCATTGCTGCCTTGCTGTCCGGTCTACAGCGTTCCTGAAGACCCCTACTGCCCTGTTACCTTGTACTCTGCATCTGCCTACCTGATAACCTGTTGGATTGTTCCTGATTACTCTGCTTGCTGCCTGCCCTGATCTCGGCTTTGGACGTTGACTATTCTCCTGGATTTACCTTCTGTACCTGATCTTTTAGTTCCTTTAGACACCATCATTTCCGGCAACCACCGGGAGTTACTCCGTCTTGACATCATTGAGTCTCCCCTGTTTCCCATCATACTGGGCATGCCCTGGCTCAAAGCTCACAACCCACAAATTGACTGGTCTACCGGAAACATCAGTTTTCCCTCTCCCTACTGCAGTCAACATTGCCTACAAGGTTCTACCACCACTCCCTCCTCTCTGCTTTGCCTTGAAACCGATGTTGAAATCTGCCAAACCGTTCCAGAAGCATACCATGAGTTCCTAGATGTGTTCAGTCGGAAAGGGGCAGAGACACTTCCCCCACACAGACCCTACGACTGCCCAATTGAACTCCTTCCCGGGGCAGAGGTCCCTTTTGGGCGAATTTTTCCTTTAACCGAACTGGAGCTTGGTACGCTCAAAAAATACATTGACGAGAATCTGGAAAAGGGGTTCATACGGCCTTCCACCTCTCCGGCTGGAGCAGGAATCTTCTTCGTGGAGAAAAAAGACCACTCCCTACGCCCTTGCGTAGACTACCGGGACCTTAACAAAATTACAATCAAGAATCGGTACCCCTTACCCTTAGTACCCAAACTATTTCAGAGGCTGGGAAGTGCAGCCATATTCACCAAGCTTGACCTTCGGGGAGCATACAACTTAGTCCGGATCCGGAGCGGGGACGAATGGAAGACTGCCTTCCGCACCCGCTTCGGACACTTCGAATATCTTGTGATGCCTTTTGGGTTATGTAATGCTCCTGCTACTTTCCAACACTTCGTGAATGATATTTTCAGAGACTACCTTGATCTTTTCGTCATAGTATATCTGGACGATATCCTGATCTTCTCCTCTTCTCTATCCACCAAGAGCATGTCAAGAAAGTTCTAGCTCGGCTCCGCCAACATGGCCTGTATGCCAAACCCGAAAAGTGCGAATTTGAACGCCAAAGCATTCAGTTTCTGGGTCTGATTATCTCCATAGATGGTATCAAGATGGATCCCCAGAAGGTCTCTGCCATCTTGGAGTGGCCAGCCCCGACGGACAAGAAGGGTATACAGCGCTTTGTGGGATTTGCAAATTTTTATCGTAAATTCATCAAGGGATTTTCTTCCATCATCGCCCCCATCACAAGACTGACTCGACAAGGCACCCGGTTCCAATGGTCTCCTGAAGCTCAAGCTGCTTTTACTTCCCTAAAGGACCAATTCGTGTTGGCCTCTGTCCTGAAGCATCCCGATCCAGCTTTACCATACATATTGGAGGTAGATGCTTCCGAGATAGCAGTGGGAGCGGTACTTTCGCAGAGACAGGGCCCCAAGGCCTTATTGCATCCAGTGGCATTCTTTTCCCGTAGGCTAACGGATCCTGAAAGGAATTATGATGTTGGGGATAGAGAGCTGCTAGCAATCAAAGCTGCACTGAAGGAATGGCGCTATCTCCTGGAAGGAGCGGCTCATCCTATTCTAGTATATACGGACCACAAAAACCTGGAGTACTTGAAGGTTGCCAAAAGATTGAAACCACGCCAGGCCAGATGGGCACTTTTCTTCACCAGGTTCACCTTTCACATTACTTACAGACCGGGATCAAAGAATACCAAACCTGATGCGCTGTCCCGGATGTTCAGTGAACCCGAAGCTCCTTCTTCTCCAGACACCATCCTTGCTCCTGGGAACTTTCTAATGCTTCAAGGAGATCTGCTGTCCCAAATTAGACAGGCATCTTCAGCAACTCCCATTCCAGCAGATGTCACTCTACAGTCCAGAGACGAATTATTATGGCATGAGGATAAAATCTTTGTACCCCAACAAGCACAGGTAGCCGTTCTCAAATCTTGCCATGATCACAAATTAGCCGGTCACTTCGGAATGCACAAGACCTCCGAACTACTCCAACGCACATTCTGGTGGCCTCAGCTATGGGAGGATTGTAAACGCTACGTGGAATCATGTATTACTTGTATTCAAAACAAGGGTAGCAAGACCAAGACATGGGGGTTGCTAAGACCTCTTCCTGTTCCAGAAAGACCATGGAGGATGATCTCCATGGATTTTATCGTTGAATTACCTCCATCTGAGGGCTATACCACCATTTTTGTAGTGGTTGACAGACTTTCCAAAATGGGCCACTTCTTACCCATGAAGGGTACCCCCTCTGCTTCGGAGACTGCAAAGGTCTTTATTAAAGAAATTATAAGGCTCCATGGTATACCTGCAAACATTGTATCCGATCGAGGAGTGCAATTTACTTCCAAGTTCTGGAAAGCTCTATGTGGATCCCTGGAAATTGACCTCTCCTTCTCTTCTGCTTACCATCCTCAGACTAATGGTCAGACCGAACGAACTAACCAGACCTTGGAGCAATACTTACGGTGCTATTCTTGTTTTTCCCAAGATGACTGGGTTTCTCTATTACCTTTGGCTGAGTTCGCGTACAATAACTCTGTTCACTCTGCAATTAATCAGTCTCCATTTTTTGCGAACTATGGTTTTCATCCCTTGTTCTTGTCCAACAACGTTCCAGAGTGTTCGGTACCAGCTGTCCAGGAAACCTTGAATTTTTTCAGCACTAATAACAGGCTACTTCAAGAGACCATGTCGAAGACTCAGGAACGGAACAAGGTGACGTTTGACAAGAAAAGGAGAGGGGAACTTAACCTGGAGATAGGAGATCATGTTTGGCTGTCTACCCTGAACCTGAAGTTGGCATGCCCTTCCAGGAAACTGGGCCCTAAGTTTGTGGGTCCCTTCCCAGTGATAAGGAAGATCAATAATGTGGCCTATGAATTAAAACTGCCAGAGTCATTCCGTATTCATCCAGTCTTTCATGTGGCCCTTCTTAAACCTTCAGTTCCTGATCCTTTTCTTAACCGAAACACTGGTCCTCCTGAACCTGTACTCATCAACGGGGAAGAGGAATTTGAAGTGGAATCAATCATAGATTGCCGGAAAAGACGTAACCAGATTCAATATCTGGTCAAATGGAAAGGGTACGGTCCTGAGGATAACTCTTGGGAGCCAGAGGCTAATATCCATGCCAAAAGACTAATTCTAGCCTTTAAGAGAGCTCATCCTAGTAAAATGGCCCAGTTGGGCATCCGGAGGCTGCCCATTGGAGGGGGGCAATGTCAGGAAAAGCCTTCTTGCAAACATTCCAGCAGACTGAAGTTCAAAAGAGTGCCTGTGCTCAGAAGCGCCATCCGGCGTTCGCGCGCGCGCAATAGCGCCAATAGCGCGAACGGGCGTACGCGCATGCGCGATAGCGCCAATAGCGGCGCACCCGCGCGTGCCCCCTGTGACAACACTTGGCGCCAAGACAGGCTATTTAAAGAGAACTGCTCCATTGCTGCCTTGCTGTCCGGTCTACAGCGTTCCTGAAGACCCCTACTGCCCTGTTACCTTGTACTCTGCATCTGCCTACCTGATAACCTGTTGGATTGTTCCTGATTACTCTGCTTGCTGCCTGCCCTGATCTCGGCTTTGGACGTTGACTATTCTCCTGGATTTACCTTCTGTACCTGATCTGCCTGCCTGTGTTTGACCCGGCTTGCCTGTACCCTGCTGCTGTACTACAGTACACCTGCCTGCTGTTCAATCCTGCTGCTGGACTATAAAGACACCTGCCTGCTGTCCAATCCTACTACTGCACTACAGTACACCTGTCTGCTGTCCAATCCTGCCTGCTGGACTACAAGACACCTGCCTGCTGCTGCTGGACTACAGTGCACCTCCCTGTTGTTTACCATCCTGCTGCTGGACTACAGTACACCTGCTTGCTGTTTACATCCCGTTGCTGGACTACAGTACACCTCCCTGCTGTTCATCATCCTGCTGCTGGACTACAGGACTTCTCCCAGCTGACTACCAGATTCAGCTCTCTGATCCAGCTTTCCAGTCAGGCACTTGTGCCCCTTCGCACTCCCGAGCTCCTGTCATCACTATCAGGGGTTCCCGAGTCGGAGGTATACGAGAGGCCGTTCCCTGCATTCCGGGCTCTACTTACCAGGTACGTGACAGATGGCTGGGACTTGTAGTTCTGTATTGACTGTGTGTTGTGACTTGTAGTTCTGTATTGGCTTTGTGTTGTGATCTGGGCACTGAGATGGCTGGGACTTGTAGTTCTGTATTGGCTGTGTGTTGTGATCTGGGCACTGAGATGGCTGGGACTTGTAGTTCTGTATTGGCTGTGTGTTGTGATCTGGGCACTGAGATGGCTGGGACTTGTAGTTCTGTATTGACTGTGTGTTGTGATCTGGGCACTGAGATGGCTGGGACTTGTAGTTCTGTATTGACTGTGTGTTGTGACTTGTAGTTATGTATTGTCTTTGTGTTGTGATCTGGGCACTGAGATGGCTGGGACTTGTAGTTCTGTATTGACTGTGTGTTGTGATCTGGGCACTGAGATGGCTGGGACTTGTAGTTCTGTATTGACTGTGTGTTGTGACTTGTAGTTATGTATTGTCTTTGTGTTGTGATCTGGGCACTGAGATGGCTGGGACTTGTAGTTCTGTATTGGCTGTGTGTTGTGATCTGGGCACTGAGATGGCTGGGACTTGTAGTTCTGTATTGGCCTGTGTGTTGTGATCTGGGCAGAGATGGCTGGGACTTGTAGTTCTGTATTGGCTGTGTGTTGTGATCTGGGCACTGAGATGGCTGGGACTTGTAGTTCTGTATTGGCTGTGTGTTGTGATCTGGGCACTGAGATGGCTGGGACTTGTAGTTCTGCATTGGCTGTGCGCTGCTATCTGGACACTGGGACTTGTGGTGCTCCCCTGACACAAATGTAATCATTGTCGGAGTTTTGTAAATCGTTGGACCCTTGTATGCTTCATTTTTCCTTCTCCTTCCTGGTCTCCTCTGCCTTATTGTGTGCTGATCCCCCCCAATAAGAGACACTCGGGGTCCTGTGCGCTCATCCTCTGTGTATTCTATCTCTGCACTCCTAGCTCATCACATCATCCCCGCCTCGTACTCACCGAGATCTAACATCACGGCGTGAATGTCCCGTATCACATTCCCATACAGATCCCGCTTCCACACCTCCAGCCCCTCCCACTCCTCCTCCGAGAACGAGGCCGCCACATCTGCAAACCGCACAGCGAGACACAGACAAGGGATAACAATCAGGGAGAACAACATCATACTGATGCGCCACTCTAAAGAAGAGATTTTTTAGTGTATGGCTTAACCACTTGCCAACCAGCCCCAGTACATATACTGCGGCAGGTCGGCCCTATTGCGCAAAACGACGTACCTGTACGTCGCTTCATGTAATAGATACTGTGGGCGCGGGTCCAGCGGACTCGATCCCTGCCGTCCACTCAAGATCGCTACACAGAGAGGCAGAACGGGGATCTGGCTATGTAAACAAGGTGGATCCCCGTTCTGACAGTGAACAACATGGAGATCTGCTGTTCCCAGTGATCAGGAACAGCGATCTCTGTGTTGTCCCCAGTGAGCCCATCCCCCACAGTTAGAACACACTTAACCCTTTGATCGCCCCCTAGTGTTAACCCCTTCCCTGCCAGTGTCATTTATACATTGATCAGTGATTTTTTTTTTAGCACTGATCTATGTAATAATGCCATTGGTCCCCAAAAAGTGTCACTTGGGGTCAGATCTGTCCGCCACAATGTTGAAGTCCCGCAAAAAAAATAAAATATATATATATATATATATATATATATATATATATATATATATATATATATATATTTTATCGCAGATCGCCCCCATTACTAGTAAAAACATTAAAAAAAAATAAAAAGTCCATAAATCTATCCCCTATTTTGTAGATGCTATAACTTTTGCGCAAAATCAATATACGTTTATTGCGATTTTTTTTTTTTTACCAAAAATATGTAGAATACTACACATCAGCCTAAACTGACGAATACATTTGTTTTCTTATATCTATTTTTTTTTTTGGATATTTATTATAGCAGAAAGTAAAAAAATTGTTTTTTTTCCATAATGGTCTTTTTTTGTTTATAGCGCAAAAAATAAAAAACGCAGAGGTGATCAAATACCACCAAAAGAAAGCTCTATTTGTGGGAAAAAAAATTGGACCTCAATTTTATTTGGGTACAGCATCGCACGACCACGCAATTGTCAGTTAAATTGACGCAGTGCCGTATCGAAAAAAAATGGCCCGGTCATTAAGGGGGTAAATCCTTCTAGGGCTGAAGTGGTTAAAGGGTACCACTTTTGTAGGAAAAAAAAAAAATTGCAAAAAATAAATAATAATAT
The DNA here is from genome assembly GCA_037952835.1 of Lithobates septentrionalis. NCBI lineage: Eukaryota > Metazoa > Chordata > Amphibia > Anura > Ranidae > Lithobates > Lithobates septentrionalis. Next base: position 27,192 of record JBBDGP010002809.1, read on the forward strand.
AACATATACAACTGCTATACAAGTCATATAGTAATTGAATGTTATTAAAAATTGACCTTTCTTTTTCAATCTGCAGCTCTGTAAATTTCTGTAAAGTGCAATGCAATATGGCTACCTGGAGGTGTTCTGTATAAAGAATGTGTACAGAACAAAAAAAAAAAAGGATTCACGATTTGAATCGAGTTTTTTTTTTTTGTGGACACCGCACCGGTCCCGAGTAGCAGAGTTTTTAGGCGAGGCCGCGGCTTCGGCCTAATCCGCGGCATTCGGTCTCGCGGACTAGGCCAAAGCCCCGGACTAGGCAGAAGCCGCGTCCTCGCCTAAAAACTCTGCTCCTTGGGACCGGTGCGGTAAAAATAAAAAAAAATCGATTTGCTTAAATTTTGAAACGATTTGACCTCTCAACTCGATTCAAGATTTAAATCCCCATTTTTTTCCCCAGCTATCTATCTATCTATCTATATACACCGCATATACTCGAGTATAAGTCGAGTTTTTCAGCACATTTTTTTGTGCTGAAAGTGCCCCCCCTTGACTAATACTCGAGTCAAGCACTTTTCTGCAGCAAAAAATTTCATTTTCCGAACCGACTTTGGGGCCCCGTATCTCAGGGCCACAACTGGTACCACAACATATCCAAAGCTGAAGTTCCTAGCGCTAAGTGGCCCCGAGATACAGGGCCCCAAAAATCGGTTCGGAAAATGTCATTCTCTGCTGCAGAAAAGTGCTTGACATTTTCTGAACCGACTTTGGGGCCCCATATCTCAGGGCCACTTGGTGCTAGAAACCCCAGCTTTGGAAATTTTATGATGCTAGTTCCACTGGGTTTGTACACCAAATTTGGGGTTCTTAGCACTAAGTGGCCCGGAGATACGGGGCCCCAAATTCGGTCAACTGTGTCCATCTGCAGCAATGTCATTTCAGGACCCTTTGGGTTCAGAAACCCCAAATTTTGGCTGCAGCTAGGGGGCATCTAGGAACCCTTAACTACTGAGTTTGAAGTTCAGGGGACCTATGGCTGCAAATGGGCACAGTGATGCTGCAAATGGGCATTGTTGACCCTCTTTTCCACTTACAATAGCTGTGCATTTCTCACCCTCGTCTTATACTCGGGTCAATAAGTTTTTCCCATTTTTTTGTGGTAAATTAGGGCCTCGACTTATACTCGTAACGACTTATACGCGAGTATATACGGTATATATATATATATATATATATATATATATATATATATATATATATATATATATATATATATATATATATATATATGTGTGTGTATATGTATTTTTTCTTTTTAATCACGGTTATTCCTATCAAAAGGAATGCAAATATCCCTTGTAATAGAAATAAGGGTTGACAGGTCTTCTTTATGGAGTTATCTGTGGTCTGTAAGACCCCAAATCTTTAGGTCCCTTTCACACTGGGGCAGTAGGGGGCGTCGGCAGTAAAACAGCGCTATTTTTAGCGCTGTTTTACCGCGGTATTCGGCCGCTAGCGGTGCGGTTTTAACCCCCCGCTGGCGGCCGAAAAAGGGTTAAAACCCCTCGTATAGCGCGGCTATAGCCACGGTATTACCGCGGTATAGCCGCGCTGTCCCATTGATTTCAATGGGCAGGAGCGGGGAAGGAGCGGTGAATACACCGCTCCTTCCCTGCTCCAAAGATGCGGCTAGCAGGAGATTTTTTCTTCTCCTGCCAGCGCACCGCTTCAGTGTGAAAGCCCTCGGGCTTTCACACTGAACAAACAGCGGAGGCTGTTTAGGGGCGGTTTGCAGGCGCTATTTTTAGTGAAATAACGCCTGCAAACCGCCCCATTGTGAAAGGGCTCTTATTCTACCTTTGATAGCAAAAGATCAAAAATAAATAAATCTTGCTTTAATAGAAAAAAAAATATGTTTACTTCCACCCTAGAATGGAAGTGACATCATGTTGCTCCAGTCCTCCTAAATCATCTGATCTAGTCTCTGTTCATCTCTGTGACCAGCCGCTCGAATGGTCAGTTCCTTTCCTGGGCTCGCCGGTAAAAGTGGTAAGTAATCCAGCGGCTAATTAATTGTGCTGACACCTTTTTTTTTTGCACATCCCACATGCATTGGGCAGCCCACTGAAATCAAATACCTGGCCAGGAGGTGCCAGGAGGTGCGACTGAGCGCAAGCAATTTTTTGCGTTTAAGGGTGCGTCATTTTGCCGGAAGTGGTAAAAAAAAAAAAAAAAGTATATATATATATATATATATATATATATATATATATATATATATATATATATATATATATATATATATATATCATTCAGGAGGCAGCAGGATCACCTGCTAAGCTGTCCTCTGAAAAAAAAAGCGATACGCAACAAACTGCTTTTCAAACTTGTGAACCTAGCCTTTAAGTGCCCATAGAGACTGGATGAACTTTGTGACTGCGATACATTCAGCCAATGACCTTACGCTGGTGGCTCCCGCCTCTCTGTGTTCAGCCCGCTGGATCCTGGGCTAAGTCCACTCCCTGTCGGGCACCTGTGAGGTGGCGAGCGCAGAAATGATCTCTATTGCACCAGATAACCTACCCGCTGGGAGGCGTTCATCCTGAGTCTCCACCCCCACAGGCTCTTCTCTGGCATTTCCCCATAAGCCGGATCTGCTGTTGGCGCCACCTAATGCACAGAGGGAGATTTCTGGTTAGATATGAAGTATATAAATGAATGCCGCCTTTTAATCAGTATTACATCCATTAATATATTTTTCAAATGCAAGCGGCGTAACTAAATGACCCAGCCTATTACAGTCCTTGCACAGCGGGGCTGGAGTGTCAGAGGAAGAAACAGCACAAGGAGCCAATCAGTTCATGTGCTTACTGGAAGCATGCTGATAGGAGGAGAGAGCAGTGTGACAGAAAGATGAGCTCATCACTGTGCTGCTTCTCTGTTCACTGTCCAGTTGCAGGCTGAGGGTGGGTCCAGAGGACCTGATGATGTTGGCCATCAGACTGAGGCCATCTAATGGTAGAAATAAAGCACTGCGGGGGAATTCTCTGGACTGAAGAGCAATATTGTAGCAAAAGCTGTTTTTATTATTTTATCTATAATGGCTTATATTTTTTTTCCCTATTTGATTGGAATTTTGCTTTAGTGCTGCTGCATCTCAGCCTCTTTGCAGCCACTTCCATGGTTGTATGGCCCAGCAGAGCATGCATGTCTACATAGCGTTCAGACGGAGCCCACCCCCACAGAACACCTTCATTGGGCCATTATACAAGAATGGTAATGTGGCCCAGGATGTATAGCCTGAGCCCGCCCCTGCAGAACACATTCCTTTACATCTTTAGTGGGCCATTACACAGGAAAGGTTATGTAGCCCAGGACATATAGACTGAGCCCGCCCCAGCGGAACACATTCAATGGACCAATATACAAGAATGATACTGTGACCCAGAATGTATAGCCTGAGCCCGCCCCTGCAGAACATCTTTAGTAGGCCATTACACATTAATGGTAGTGTAACCCAGGACATATAGACTGAGCCCGCCCCAACGGAACACATTCAATGGACCAATATACAAGAATGATAGTGTGACCCAGGATGTATAGCCTGAGCCCGCCCCTGCAGAACATCTTTAGTAGGCCATTACACAGGAATGGTAGTGTAGCCCAGGACATATAGACTGAGCCCGCCCCTGCAGAATGCATTCAATGGGCCAATATATAAGTATGGCTGTGTGGCCAGCGATGTCGGTGCAGCCTCTTCTCTGTCCCTGCATGTCCTGCCAGGCTGTTCTCCCTCTACATGAGTCAAGGGAGGGTACATGTCTGTCTGCTCTACTTCTCTCACACAGGGGGAGTTCCTTCTCTGTATATACTGTGATAGGTGTTCAGGTCTCCCGATGTTTATTACAGTGTGTTTGATTCGGGAATCCCTGCCTGAACTCTGCTAGAGGTCACCTTACAGGTTTTCTGCAAAGCTGAAATTACAATTTAAATACTCCTTACCACTACACCATATATGCTTTGTTGTACATTACATACTCCTTACCTATACACCTATATGGTATACATTACATACTTCTTACCGCTGCACCCTATATCCTATGTTACATACTCCTGATCACTGAACTCTCTATGCTATGTTGTACATTACATACTCCCTTCTACTGCACCCTGTACACCGGCATACACAGGCATATTCAGCTACAATGGCCAATGACCTTACGCTGGTGCCCCGCGGGTGGCTTGCAGCCAGCACGTGGCCCACTGGCACTCTGTGTGCAGCCCGCTGGGTCCGCTACCTGTCAAGCACCTGTGGGGTGGCGGGTACTAAAACACTCTCTAATATGATGGCAGCAGGTAACCTACCCTCTGGGAGGCGTTCATCCTGAGTCTCCGACCCCGCAGGCTCTTCTCTGGACTCTCCCCAGAAGGTGCTGGTGCCACCTAAAGCACAGAGGGAGGAAAATATTAAAGCGGATCTCTGATTAAATATAAAGGACATGAATTAATGCCGCTCTGTAATCAATAATGCATCCATATAAATTTACTTTTTTAAATGCAAGCAGTGTAACTGAATATGACCCGGTATCAGCCTATTACAAAATCCAGAAGTAGCAGAAAGAGAGAATTATCACCGCTCTAGGAAGGCCGATCGAAAGCAAACATCTCCTCCATGCTGGAAGCAACAGCTTCCTGCATTTTTCTGCTGTGGCATGTATCTTTGATGACTTTTATTCAATAAAGGCAACATATCAGTTTGAGTTCGGCTGTCCGGGACTTTTCTAATTACTTCATCAGCCTATTACAGTCCTTGTACAGTGGGGCTGGTGTGTCAGAGGAGGAAGCAGCACAAGGAGTTAATCAGTTCATGTTCTGACAAAAAGCATGCTGATAGGAGGAGAGAGCAGAGTGACAGAGAGATGAGCTCATCACTGTGCTGCTTCTCCTTTCACTGTCCAGTTGCAGGTTAGGGGTGGGTCCAAGGGGCATGGGCTCAGAGGAAGTGGGTTAAATAATGTTGGCCATCAGACTGAGGGCATCTGGCGGTTTAAAAAAAAAAAAAAAGTACTACAGGGGAAATCTCTGGACTGAAGGGCAATATTGCAGCTGATTTATTATTATATCGTTAATGGGTTACTATATATTTTTTTTCTTATTTGATTGGAATTCTGCTTTATTGTTGCATCTTGGCCTCTGATCTCCTGCAGCCTCTTTGCAGTCACTTCCATGGTTGTGTGGCCCAGCAGAGCGTGCATGTTTACAGAGCATTGAGAGGAATGGTTGTGTGGCCAAGGATGTATAGATTGAGCCCGCTCCTGCAGAACACATTCAAAAGGCTATTACAGGCTTACACCATGTAAGGTTCCTAGAAAGGGGATGGAGAGTTTTAGGTCAATTTGATATATCCATCATTGATTGTACCCTTCACATGTTTGTATTCCATTTACTGTATTATGGTGTATGACTCAATACGTATGATGTCCTGTTGACATGGTTACTGCCTTCTTTTGGTTAAATAAAATATTTGAAAAAAAGAATAGTTGTGTGGCCAGGGATGTATATAGATAGAGCCCGCCCATGCAGAACACATTCAATAGGCTATTATATAAGAATTGTTTGTGTGGCCAGAGATGTATATAGACCGACCCGCTCCTGCAGAACACATTTCAATAGGCTATTATATGAGAAAGGTTGTGTGGCCAGGAATGTGTACAGACAGAACCCGCCCCTGCAGAACACATTCAATAGGCTATTATATGAGAAAGGTTGTGTGGCCAGGAATGTGTACAGACAGAACCCAACCCTGCAGAACACATTCAATAGGCTATTATATGAGAAAGGTTGTGTGGCCAGGAATGTGTACAGACAGAACCCGCCCCTGCAGAACACATTCGATAGGCTATTATATAAGAATGGTTGTGTGGCCAGAGATGTATATAGACTGACCTGCCCCTGCAGAACACATTCAATAGGCTATTATATAAGAATGGTTGTGTGGCCAGGAATGTGTACAGACAAAACCCGCCCATGCAGAACACATTCAATAGGCTATTATATGAGAAAGGTTGTGTGGCCAGGAATGTACTGTATATATAGACAGAGCCCACCCCCGCAGAACACATTCAATAGGCTATTATATAAGAATGGTTGTGTGGCCAGGAATGTATATAGACTGACCCGCCCCTGCAGAACACATTCAATAGGCTATTATATAAGAATAATTGTGTAGCCAGGGATGTATACAGACAGAGTTCGCCCTGCTGTTTTGTGTCACTTGTTAGCCATGATTAAGGCCTGATGGCCGAAACGCATTGACTTTCTTTTTAAATATTGTTCACATGCAATAATAAAACAATGTTTTTGCTGACTTTCATGGCACCGGCCTTACTCCTTTTTTTGCATTGACTATATAGAGGTTTACAGAGACTTCACAGGCTGAGTGCTGTGTTCTCGAGGTTCACCAGGCATTGCACAGGAGGTAGTAGCTGGGATGCACCTGTTCCAATAGACAGATGCCTCCCCAGCAGAACACATTCAATAGGCTATTATATAAGAATGGTTGTGTGGCCAGGAATGTATGGTATGTATACCAACATCCCTGGCCACACATCCCTTGTGTGGAGGGTATGACGGGGGGCAGTATGTACAGGAGAGGAGTGCGGAGGGTATGACGGGGGGCAGTGTGTACAGGAGAGGAGTGCGGAGGGTATGACAGGGGGCAGTATGTACAGAAGAGGAGTGCGGAGGGTATGACGGGGGGCAGTATGTACAGGAGAGGAGTGCGGAGGGTATGACGGGGGGCAGTATGTACAGGAGAGGAGTGCGGAGGGTATGACAGAACAAAAGAACTAACGCGTTTCATACTATATGTAGTGTTTAATCATAGCTATGTGCAGGAGAGGAGTGCGGAGGGTATGACAGGGGTAGTATGTACGTACAGGAGAGGAGTGCGGAGGGTATGACGGAGGCAGTATGTACGTACAGAAGAGGAGTGCGGAGGGTATGACGGGGGTAGTATGTACGTACAGGAGAGGAGTGCGGAGGGTATGACGGGGGTAGTATGTACGTACAGGAGAGGAGTGCGGAGGGTATGACGGGGGTAGTATGTACGTACAGGAGAGGAGTGCGGAGGGTATGACGGGGGTAGTATGTACGTACAGGAGAGGAGTGCGGAGGGTATGACGGGGTAGTACGTACAGGAGAGGAGCGCGGAGGGTATGACGGGGTAGTACGTACAGGAGAGGAGCGCGGAGGGTATGACGGGGTAGTATGTACGTACAGGAGAGGAGTGCGGAGGGTATGACGGGGTAGTATGTACGTACAGGAGAGGAGTGCGGAGGGTATGACGGGGTAGTATGTACGTACAGGAGAGGAGTGCGGAGGGTATGACGGGGGTAGTATGTACGTACAGGAGAGGAGTGCGGAGGGTATGACGGGGGTAGTATGTACGTACAGGAGAGGAGTGCGGAGGGTATGACGGGGGTAGTATGTACGTACAGGAGAGGAGTGCGGAGGGTATGTACCTGTCAGCTGTAAACGGGCTGCAGACTCCCCCTCACACACTCACTATCTTCTCCAATTCTCCTGTCACCTGAAAGTGTTTGTTAACCCGGAAAAAAAAATGGATCCCGCACCTTTAAAACATGTTATATAACACAGTGCTTGTCCTGTGTGATTTGGCCCCCTGTAACACCTAAAAAACCTGGCTGATCCTGCCAGTTTCCACCCTTCCCTATGTAAACTGACCACGGTGTATGAAGGCTGCCGAGACCGGACACCGTGGTCAGTTTACATGCCTGTCATCAGCAGCCTACTATCTGCTCTCCTCTCGTGTCCTCCTCTCCGTCTGTGAGCCGCCTCTATATCCCGGACAGGTGGCAACCCCAATTTGTGGGGGTGTGCTTGTTTATGGAGTGTACAGTGAGCCCCCCAGGACACCTTCAATGCAGCTTGCAGAACAGGGAACGGAGGGAACCGTCACCCTGAATGGCCTGTGTTGTACTGTTACAGTGTTGTCCCCTCCCCAGTTGGTATTAGGACCCCCAATATATTCATCTACAAAGCACAGCGTAGTAGTAGGGTATCCAGGGGGTCCCTCACTGCATCATTTATCAGTCACCAGCCTTCGCCCAGACAACCTTTCGTTATCAGAGCGCATGACCTACCTGTGTGGGCGGGGCCTCAAGGTTACCGGTGGGATCTCCGCACTCAGAAACTAGCCCAGCAGCGTCACATACGGAACTGCGCATGCGTAGATGCTGTATTGAGGTACCATTCGCGCATGCGCATACGAATCTTCCGTACGATTTGCTGTTGATAGAAAACGTCAATAATAACAGAACAGGTAGCCATCTTCCCGGAGACCAGACAAACGCTGGCTCTCGACGTCACTTCCCTAAGTCCCTGTCCAAACATTCTCCCTTCAGAGTCCAGCACAGAGCGGAGGAGTGACGTCACCTCAGGTATACCTCCCAGCATGCTCTCGGCCGGGGTTACCCGAAGGGGCAGAGTTTGTCCCTGAATGTTCTACCGGGAGGTGTGTCATGTATGACTCCTCCCCCTCCCCCCCCCCCGGGGGTGCAAGGCTTGTGTATGCCAGCCTTCTCTCACACAACTCTACACCCTGTGCTGTATACACTATATACCTCTGCACCCTATATACTGTACAATCTATATACCTCTGCACCCTATATACTGTGCTGTATACACTATATACCTCTGCACCCTATATACTGTACAATCTATATACCACTGCACCCTATATACTGTGCTGTACAATCTATATACCTCTGCACCCTATATACTGTGCTGTATACTCTATATACCACTGCACCCTATATACTGTGCTGTATACTCTATATACCACTGCACCCTATATACTGTACTGTATACTCTATATACCACTGCACCCTATATACTGTGCTGTATACTCTGTATACCACTGCACCCTATATACTGTGCTGTATACTCTATATACCTCTGCACCCTATATACTGTGCTGTATACTCTATACCACTGCACCCTATATAGTGAGCTGTATACTCTATATACCACTGCACCCTATATACTGTGCTGTATACACTATATACATCTGCACCCTATATACTGTACTGTACAATCTATATACCTCTGCACCCTATATACTGTACAATCTATATACCTCTCCACCCTATATACTGTGCTGTATACACTATATACCTCTGCACCCTATATACTGTACAATCTATATACCTCTGCACCCTATATACTGTGCTGTATACACTATATACCTCTGCACCCTATATACTGTACTGTACAATCTATATACCACTGCACCCTATATACTGTACTGTACAATCTATATACCTCTGCACCCTATATACCTCTGCACCCTATATACTGTGCTGTATACACTATATACCTCTGCACCCTATATAATGTGCTGTACAATCTATATACCTCTGCACCCTATATACTGTACAATCTATATACCTCTGCACCCTATATACTGTGCTGTATACACTATATACCTCTGCACCCTATATACTGTACAATCTATATACCTCTGCACCCTATATACTGTGCTGTATACACTATATACCTCTGAACCCTATATACTGTACTGTACAATCTATATACCTCTGCACCCTATATACTGTGCTGTACAATCTATATACCTCTGCACCCTATATACTGTGCTGTATACTCTATATACCACTGCACCCTATATACTGTACTGTATACTCTATATACCACTGCACCCTATATACTGTGCTGTATACTCTGTATACCACTGCACCCTATATACTGTGCTGTATACTCTATACCACTGCACCCTATATACTGTGCTGTATACTCTATACCACTGTGCCCTATATAGTGAGCTGTATACTCTATATACCACTGCACCCTATATACTGTGCTGTATACTCTATATACCACTGCACCCTATATACTATATTATATATTCCAATAGCATCATGCCCTATAAACTATTCTATTACATACTTCATATCACTACAGCCTATACACTGTGTTATACATTACATACTCCTCACCATTGCATTCTATTTACTGTGTTATATATTACATACTCCATATGACTACACCTTATACACTGTGTTGTATTTTACATACTCCTTACCACTACACCCTATACACTATGTTGTACATTACATACTCCTTACCACTACGCCTTATACACTATGTTGTACATTACATACTCCTTACCACTACGCCTTATACACTATGTTGTACATTACATACTCCTTACCACTACACCCTATGTTGTACATTACATACTCCTTACCACTACACCCTATACACTATGTTGTACATTACATACTCCTTACCACTACGCCTTATACACTATGTTTTACATTACATACTCCTTACCACTACACCCTATGTTGTACATTACATACTCCTTACCACTACACCCTATACACTATGTTGTACATTACATACTCCTTACCACTACGCCTTATACACTATGTTTTACATTACATACTCCTTACCACTACACCCTATGTTGTACATTACATACTCCTTACCACTACACCCTATACACTATGTTGTACATTACATACTCCTTACCACTACAGATTATTATACAAATCTGACACTTGTGCGCAGGATGTTTAGGAGGTTTTATTTTGGGGGTGGAGGGATTGAGAATCACAATACATTCCTTGGATACTCAGAGGAGGAGGCGGGTCGGGAGAGCAACCCCTGACCCCCCAGTTATTATTCCACATTAATACCCCCTCCTCCCCCTGAGAGCTCTCACAGCCTCCGCGTGACGCACCCTATATACTGTGCTGTATACACTATATACCTCTGCACCCTATATACTGTACTGTACAATCTATATACCACTGCACCCTATATACTGTACTGTACAATCTATATACCTCTGCACCCTATATACTGTGCTGTACAATCTATATACCTCTGCACCCTATATACTGTGCTGTACAATCTATATACCTCTGCACCCTATATACTGTGCTGTACAATCTATATACCTCTGCACCCTATATACTGTGCTGTACAATCTATATACCTCTGCACCCTATATACTGTGCTGTATACTCTATATACCACTGCACCCTATATACTGTACTGTATACTCTATATACCACTGCACCCTATATACTGTGCTGTATACTCTGTATACCACTGCACCCTATATACTGTGCTGTATACTCTGTATACCACTGCACCCTATATACTGTGCTGTATACTCTATACCACTGCACCCTATATACTGTGCTGTATACTCTATATACCTCTGCACCCTATATACTGTGCTGTATACTCTATACCACTGCGCCCTATATAGTGAGCTGTATACTCTATATACCACTGCACCCTATATACTGTGCTGTATACACTATATACCTCTGCACCCTATATACTGTACTGTACAATCTATATACCTCTGCACCCTATATACTGTGCTGTATACTCTATATACCACTGCACCCTATATACTGTACTGTATACTCTATATACCACTGCACCCTATATACTGTGTTGTATACTCAGTATACCACTGCACCCTATATACTGTGCTGTATACTCTGTATACCACTGCACCCTATATACTGTGCTGTATACTCTATATACCTCTGCACCCTATATACTGTATACTCTATATACCTCTGCACCCTATATACTGTGCTGTATACTCTTTATACCACTGCACCCTATATACTGTGCTGTATACTCTATATACCTCTGCACCCTATATACTGTATACTCTATATACCTCTGCACCCTATATACTGTGCTGTATACTCTGTATACCACTGCACCCTATATACTGTGCTGTATACTCTGTATACCACTGCACCCTATATACTGTGCTGTATACTCTATATACCACTGCACCCTATATACTGTGCTGTATACTCTATATACCACTGCACCCTATATACTGTGCTGTATACTCTATATACCACTGCACCCTATATACTATATTATATATTCCAATAGCATCATGCCCTATAAACTATTCTATTACATACTTCATATCACTACAGCCTATACACTGTGTTATACATTACATACTCCTCACCATTGCATTCTATTTACTGTGTTATATATTACATACTCCATATGACTACACCTTATACACTGTGTTGTATTTTACATACTCCTTACCACTACACCCTATGTTGTACATTACATACTCCTTACCACTACGCCTTATACACTATGTTTTACATTACATACTCCTTACCACTACACCCTATGTTGTACATTACATACTCCTTACCACTACACCCTATACACTATGTTGTACATTACATACTCCTTACCACTACGCCTTATACACTATGTTTTACATTACATACTCCTTACCACTACACCCTATGTTGTACATTACATACTCCTTACCACTACACCCTATACACTATGTTGTACATTACATACTCCTTACCACTACGCCTTATACACTATGTTTTACATTACATACTCCTTACCACTACACCCTATGTTGTACATTACATACTCCTTACCACTACACCCTATACACTATGTTGTACATTACATACTCCTTACCACTACGCCTTATACACTATGTTTTACATTACATACTCCTTACCACTACACCCTATGTTGTACATTACATACTCCTTACCACTACACCCTATACACTATGTTGTACATTACATACTCCTTACCACTACAGATTATTATACAAATCTGACACTTGTGCGCAGGATGTTTAGGAGGTTTTATTTTGGGGGTGGAGGGATTGAGAATCACAATACATTCCTTGGATACTCAGAGGAGGAGGCGGGTCGGGAGAGCAACCCCTGACCCCCCAGTTATTATTCCACATTAATACCCCCTCCTCCCCCTGAGAGCTCTCACAGCCTCCGCGTGACGCACCCTATATACTGTGCTGTATACACTATATACCTCTGCACCCTATATACTGTACTGTACAATCTATATACCACTGCACCCTATATACTGTACTGTACAATCTATATACCTCTGCACCCTATATACTGTGCTGTACAATCTATATACCTCTGCACCCTATATACTGTGCTGTACAATCTATATACCTCTGCACCCTATATACTGTGCTGTACAATCTATATACCTCTGCACCCTATATACTGTGCTGTACAATCTATATACCTCTGCACCCTATATACTGTGCTGTATACTCTATATACCACTGCACCCTATATACTGTACTGTATACTCTATATACCACTGCACCCTATATACTGTGCTGTATACTCTATATACCTCTGCACCCTATATACTGTATACTCTATATACCTCTGCACCCTATATACTGTGCTGTATACTCTGTATACCACTGCACCCTATATACTGTGCTGTATACTCTGTATACCTCTGCACCCTATATACTGTGCTGTATACTCTATATACCACTGCACCCTATATACTGTGCTGTATACTCTATATACCACTGCACCCTATATACTGTGCTGTATACTCTATATACCACTGCACCCTATATACTATATTATATATTCCAATAGCATCATGCCCTATAAACTATTCTATTACATACTTCATATCACTACAGCCTATACACTGTGTTATACAATACATACTCCTCACCATTGCATTCTATTTACTGTGTTATATATTACATACTCCATATGACTACACCTTATACACTGTGTTGTATTTTACATACTCCTTACCACTACACCCTATGTTGTACATTACATACTCCTTACCACTACGCCTTATACACTATGTTTTACATTACATACTCCTTACCACTACACCCTATGCACTATGTTGTACATTACATACTCCTTACCACTACGCCTTATACACTATGTTTTACATTACATACTCCTTACCACTACACCCTATGTTGTACATTAAATACTCCTTACCACTACACCCTATACACTATGTTGTACATTACATACTCCTTACCACTACGCCTTATACACTATGTTTTACATTACATACTCCTTACCACTACACCCTATGTTGTACATTACATACTCCTTACCACTACACCCTATACACTATGTTGTACATTACATACTCCTTACCACTACGCCTTATACACTATGTTTTACATTACATACTCCTTACCACTACACCCTATGTTGTACATTACATACTCCTTACCACTACACCCTATACACTATGTTGTACATTACATACTCCTTACCACTACAGATTATTATACAAATCTGACACTTGTGCGCAGGATGTTTAGGAGGTTTTATTTTGGGGGTGGAGGGATTGAGAATCACAATACATTCCTTGGATACTCAGAGGAGGAGGCGGGTCGGGAGAGCAACCCCTGACCCCCCAGTTATTATTCCACATTAATACCCCCTCCTCCCCCTGAGAGCTCTCACAGCCTCCGCGTGACGATACATTGTGGGGAGGAGTATACTTGATTTGATTGTAGCCGTATGATCTCCGGTGTCTTGCCGAGAAAGTTCCCTCGGCGGATAAGTTCCTCCCCTGTACTGCGCACGCGCAGCGCCTGCGCAGTATCAACTACTGTCAGCCGCCGGAGATAGCCGAAGCTCAAACGCTTCAATCAGCTGTACACGGCGCCTGCGCTCTGGGTCCAGATTCCTTCCCCACCATCCAAGTGGACCTAGAGGGGGTATCTAAAAGTGCCGAGCGCAGCGAGGCCGTGCCCGAAGCGTGGCGAGCGAAGCGAGCCCGCGAGGGGCCCTCTTACAGGCGCCGTGTACAGCTGATTTTCAGCTGTTCCGCTTCGGCTATTTCCGCCGGATCGTACTGCGCATGCGCAGTAGAGTGAGGAACTTATCCGCCGAGCGGAACTTATTCGGCAGAACACCGGTGCAGGATCGCCCCGCCCCGCCGCAATGTGCGCATGCTCCGACTCCGGATCTCTCAGAGGAGAAGCCGAGCTTAGAGATAAATGATTTCTTTTTTCCGTCATTCTTAAGCTGGAGCTCGGCTTATTCCCCTGTGAGAACCGGAGCCGCTGACATGCTAATAGAGAGAGGCGGGGACCAGGGGCACTGCGGACGCGTAAAGGCAGGGACGGTTAGAATACTTCCGCCCACACACCACTTTCTCCTCCCTTACATCAGTCCGCCCAGATTAAATATGGCCACGAGAGGCAGTGCGGACGCCGGCCTGACTGCGCATGCGCGAAACGCCAAGTGCCCATCGGCAAGCCGCCCGGCGGACTGGCACTGCGCATGCGCAGCAGATATGAGCTGCTTTCCCAATGTTTTCTGCTTAGGAGGCTAAAGCACTGGAGCGAGGTGAGAGCTGACACCTCCATATCCTCATGACACCCTACTACACCCCAAAACTGAGAGATGACACCTCCATATCCTCATGACACCTTACTACACCCCAAAACTGAGAGCTGACACCTTCATATCCTCATGACACCCTACTACACCCCAAAACTGAGAGCTGACACCTCCATATCCTCATGACACCTTACTACACCCCAAAACTGAGAGCTGACACCTCCATATCCTCATGACACCTTACTACACCCCAAAACTGAGAGCTGACACCTCCATATCCTAATGACACCTTACTACACCCCAAAACTGAGAGCTGACACCTCCATATCCTCATGACACCCTACTACACCCCAAAACTGAGAGATGACACCTCCATATCCTCATGACACCTTACTACACCCCAAAACTGAGAGCTGACACCTTCATATCCTCATGACACCCTACTACAACCCAAAACTGAGAGCTGACACCTCCATATCCTCATGACACCTTACTACACCCCAAAACTGAGAGCTGACACCTCCATATCCTCATGACACCTTACTACACCCCAAAACTGAGAGCTGACACCTCCATATCCTAATGACACCTTACTACACCCCAAAACTGAGAGCTGACACCTCCATATCCTCATGACACCCTACTACACCCCAAAACTGAGAGCTGACACCTCCATATCCTCATGACACCCTACTACACCCCAAAACTGAGAGCTGACACCTCCATATCCTCGACACCCTACTACACCCCAAAACTGTGAGCTGACACCTCCATATCCTCATGACACCCTACTACACCCCAAAACTGAGAGCTGACACCTCCATATCCTCATGACACCCTACTACACCCCAACACTGTGAGCTGACACCTCCATATCCTCATGACACCCTACTACACCCCAAAACTGTGAGCTGACACCTCCATATCCTCATGACACCCTACTACACCCCAAAACTGAGAGCTGACACCTCCATATCCTCATGACACCCTACTACACCCCAAAACTGAGGGCTGACAGCCAACTACACCCCAAAACTGAGAGGTGACACCTCCATATCATCATGACAACCTACTACACCCCAAAACTGAGAGGTTACACCCCATACCCTGTATAGCCCCCTGCTGTACCCCAAAACTGGAGACCGGTGACAACTGACAGTGAAAGATATGTTTCCTTTCACCGACTGTACCCAAAAACTGGAGAGAGGTGACACCCGAATGATATCCCCCATTACACCCTACACAGCCAACTACTATCCTAGATAAGTGACAGCTGACACCCCAAATCCGTGATATCCCTTTACTCCCTTCTACACCCCAGAACACCCAACTGAACTCTGATCCGTAAACCTGGAGAGGGGTGACAGCTGACACCTCAACACCCGACTGACCCCCAAACCTGGGAGGAGATTACAGCTGACACCCCAACACCCGACTGACATACCCCATTACACCCTACACAGCCCCCTACTACACCCCACTACATCTTGCACCCCAACAGTATAGACAGGTGACACCCCAAAACCATGGTATACCCTTCACAACCCTCTCCTACACCCCAGAACAGCCGACTGAACCCCAAACCTGGGAAGAGAGGACAGCGGACACCCCTAACACCTGACTGACATACCCCATTACACCCTACACAGTCCCCTATTACACCCCACTACATTCTGCACCCCAACAATATAGACTGGTGACAGCTGACACCCCAAAACCATGGTATACCTTTACACTCTTCACAACCCCCTCCTACTCCCCAGAACACCCAACTGAACCCCAAACCTGGAGAAAGGTGACAGCTGACACCCTATGGTATAAAACTATGGTATAACTTTCACAACCCTTTCCTACTCCCCGGAACACCCGACTGAACCCCAAACCTGGGGAGAGGTGACAGCTGACACACCAACATCCGACTGTACCCAAAAACTAGAGACAAGTGACATCTAACACCCGACTGACATACCCCATTATACCCTATACAGCCCCCCACTACACCCCACTACTTCCTAGACAGGTGACAGCTGACACCCCAAAACCATGATATCCCTTTACACCCTTCAAAACCCCCTCCTACTCCCCAGAACCCCAAATCTGGAGAGAGGTGACAGCTGATACCCCAACGCCTGACTGACATTCCATAGCACCCTACACAGCCCCCTACTACACCCCATAACACCCCACTACATCTTGCACCCCAACACTATAGACAGGTGACAGCTGACACTCCAAAACTATGATACACCCTTCACAACCCCCTACTACACCGCAGAACACCCAACTGAACCCCAAACCTGGATAGAGGTGATGCTGTCGGTGTCAGTATGATGCAGTATTGGATTCCCCAGGACAGACAGATCTAACAGACACTTGTTCCCTCAGCATCACATTGGCTGCCATGTCGGAGTTGGCGGATCCTGATCTCTGTCCGTTGGACCCGGCAATCCTCCCCCAGCAGGTCTCAGTCCGGGTAAGGAAACTCATAAGTGCCATCAGTTTGCCTGTTTGTGCCGTTCTATAACAATGCGTATGTTGTCATCATTCACACACACGGGAAGTTTCCTGAGTCACGGCACCAATATTCTTCTGGAACAGGTGCTCAGGTGTTTGGAGTTCTTTTTATGAAGGCAGATCTAGATAGGCTGTATAAGGAGTCTGTATGAGCAGTCATAGAAAATCGTTTACCTCTTATTTTTTTATTTTTACACACAGATATCCAAAAGAACATTTCAAATCAAAATGAACATGCTGCATGTTTTCACAGGACAGTGAGAGGGACTTAATTGGAAAACAGACAACAGTAAAAAAAAAAAAATCAAAAATAAAGAAAAAAGAGCAGACAGGGGTTCAGCGCCCCACATCCGCTGTTCCCCGCACCCACATGTTCTACTTTCTGCTCCCTCTGCCCCCAAGGGAGAGGCAGCTGTGGCTAAAACATGTTTCATGTTTCACCCTAAATTCGAGTAGAAGATGTAAGGTGTTCCGAAGGTGAACTTCTCCTTTAAAGCCCTGGGGGCCACATATATGCGTCGCTGTCTTGTTCTGGGATCGCTACATCAGAGCCCCGAGAACTGTGACCGAGCTTTTACTGACAGTTCACACTCAACTACTGATGATCGGGAGTTGGTAGGCAGGGCTTACGATGACTTAAGCATTTTACAGCCAATCACAGGCAAGATTGGAAGCCCCACCTACCGGCTTGGGGCATCACAGCCCATTTAAAGCGTGGCTCCACCTGGTGTAAAGGGGTTACGTTCCGAAATACTATTATCAATTTCTGGAAGTAAGTAGGTATGGCCCACAGTGGACCTGATGCGACCCTCAGCAGACCTAATGCGGCCCTCCATAGACACAGTGTGGCTCTCTGCAAGCCTAGTTCAGCCCTCAGTAGACCTAATGTGGCTCTCAGACCTAATGCAGCATTGTGCAGCCAGTCATAGTGTGGTGAGATCAGGAGCCCCGCCCACCGGCTCAAGACGCCACAACCCGTTTAAAGGGTTAAAGTTCCAAAATACTACAGTTGCATTATTAGTTTCTGGAAGTAAGTAGCTGCGATCCTTTGGAGACATAATGCGGCCCTCGGTAGACCCTGCAAGGCTCTAACAGACACAGTGTGGCCCTCAGCAGACATAATGCAGCTCTCAGTAGACCGAACGAGGCCCTAAATAGACACAGTGTAGCCCTCAACAGACATAATGCAGCTCTCAGTAGACCGAACGAGGCCCTAAATAGACACAGTGTGGCCCTCAACAGACATAATGCGGCCCTTAGTAGACGTAATCTGACTCTCAGTAGACATAATGTAGCCCTTAGTAGAAATAATGCGGCCCTCAGTAGAGGTAATCTGACTCTCAGTAGACATAATGTGGCCCTCAGACAAAATGCAGCCCTCAGTAGACATAATGCGGCCCTCAGTAAAGTTAATCTGACGTTCGGTAGACATAATGTGGCCCTCAGTGGACAAAATGCAGCCCTCAGTAAAGCTAATCTGAATCTCAGTAGACATAATGTGGCCCTCAGTAGAGCTTATCTGAATCTCCGTAAACATAATGTGGCCCTCAGTAGACCTAATGTATCCCTCAGTAGACCTAATGCGACCCCTTAGTAGACATAATGCGACCCTCAGTATTGCTAATCTGACTCTCAGTAGACCTAATGGAGCCCTCAGTAGACCTAATGGGGCCCTCAGTAGACCTAATAGGAGCCCTCAGTAGACCTAATGGAGCCCTCAGTAGACCTAATGGAGCCCTCAGTAGACCTAATGGAGCCCTCAGTAGACCTAATGGAGCCCTCAGTAGACCTAATGGAGCCCTCAGTAGACCTAATGGAGCCCTCAGTAGACCTAATGGAGCCCTCAGTAGACCTAATGGAGCCCTCAGTAGACCTAATGGAGCCCTCAGTAGACCTAATGGAGCCCTCAGTAGACCTAATGGAGCCCTCAGTAGACCTAATGGAGCTCTGAGTAGACCTAATAAGGCGCTGAGTAGACCTAATAGGTCTCTGAATATAGCTAATGCGGCCCTCAGTAGACATAATGTGGCCCTCAGTAGACCTAATGGGGCCCTCAGTAGACCTAATGGGGCCCTCAGTAGACCTAATGGGGCCCTCAGTAGACCTAATGGGGCCCTCAGTAGACCTAATGGGGCCCTCAGTAGACCTAATGGGGCCCTCAGTAGACCTAATGGGGCCCTCAGTAGACCTAATGGGGCCCTCAGTAGACCTAATGGGGCCCTCAGTAGACCTAATGGGGCCCTCAGTAGACCTAATGGGGCCCTCAGTAGACCTAATGGGGCCCTCAGTAGACCTAATGGGGCCCTCAGTAGACCTAATGGGGCCCTCAGTAGACCTAATGGAGCCCTCAGTAGACCTAACGGAGCCCTCAGTAGACCTAACGGAGCCCTCAGTAGACCTAGCGGAGCCCTCAGTAGACCTAGCGGAGCCCTCAGTAGACCTAGCGGAGCCCTCAGTAGACCTAGCGGAGCCCTCAGTAGACCTAACGGAGCCCTCAGTAGACCTAACGGAGCCCTCAGTAGACCTAATGGGGCTCTGAGTAGACCTAATGGGGCTCTGAGTAGACCTAATAGGTCTCTGAATATACCTAATGCGGCCTTCAGTAGACATAATGCGGCCCTCAGTAGACCTCTGATGGTGAGCTGTTTGTCTAATGGCACCTGGATTGAATGGTCCCTGAATTCTGCATGAAAATGTCCATTGGTGAGTAGCTGAAGTCTGCTCAGTGTCTCCGCTGACGGTCTTGGATTTTTTCTCCCTTTCCAGGCCCTGGTGACCTTCCATGATGTGTCGGCCTGCTTCTCGGCTAAGGAGTGGGGTGCTCTGGAGGACTGGCAGAAGGAGCTGTACAAGAATGTGATGAGGGAGATTCACGCTGCCCTGCTGTCCATGGGTGAGAGCGCTTCCATTGCAGGAGTGGGGGTCTGAGCACTGGTACTTGGCAACTGCCAGGATTTTTTTTTCCTTTTAAACTAAATAGATATAGAAAAACACCAATCGGCCTAGTTTTAGGTTTTTGTTAGAGAAATCAGGAAATTTTGAATGAATCAGATTTTGTCTGGCTATTGGCCTGTAGTAACTCACGGCAGAGAAGAGGCAGAATCGGGTTCTGCTCTATCACTGTCCAGTCAGCAGGCCGGGGGCTTGTTCTTGACCAAGGGGATGTGGAGGTCCAGCACCTGGCTATACATTTCGGTTAGGTGTGTATGTACCTGTATGAGGTGACGAGGGCGGCTTCTTGCACTATTCCAATCTGAGCACAATTTGGAAGTTGAGATAGGGGCGATGGAAGGGTGTAAGTTCCAAGGTGCAGAAACTGAAGACTGAAATTTGGGGCGCTGGTATCAGATGAGCGGATGTATAGCTGGTAGTACACGGAGGATACACTAAGTTCAGTTGTTAGTGGAGTGGAGTCACCAGCCGGGTTGGGTAAGAGTCAAGCAGGGAGGCACTAAAATGCAGAATCAAGGTCAGGAATACACAGAGGTTGGCAAGTCAATTGGCAAAATAAGCGGTCCAGGCCGAGGCTGGAAATTCCAGAGCCCCGTATATGTCTGACCCAGTCATGTGACCATTGTCTGGCCATTAGTCATGTGGTCTCCGCCATTATGAGTGACTTGAATGACTAGGGTCAAACAATCCAGGATCTTCGAGGTGAGAACACTTGACCCATGCCTATTCATTTCTCACAGGTCTCTATTTCCAGGATGGCTGATTATACAGGTTTTTCTTTGGTTTATACTGCAAAATATAATATATCTCTCCATCTCCCCCCCCAGGATACACCATCCTGAACCCAGAGCAGCTGCTGAGAGTGGAGGGGGTGAAAGAGTCTTCACCGGCCAGAGGGAAGATCCCAGAACACAAGAACCATAATGTCATCACAGCCGGTAAAGCTTTATTATAGGTCTGTGATAACCCACAACCCTTTAACCTTTTCAATATTACACCTCATACACTGCAAACTAAGAGCTTTCTATGCTTTAATATGGACACGGCTGTACCAGGATACTTCTGTTATCACTACTGCCCACAATCACACCAATATATATATCTGTCCTTCCTAGGAGCCCCGATGTTTAACCCTGACATCTCCCTATGGATCCGTGAGGTGGTGGAGGAGGACGTGACCCAACTAGAGAAGCCGGAGCAGTCAGCGGTGTGGGAGAGTCCGTGCCCAGGTATATTTCAAAGGATGAAAATACTTCTTTTTTAATATATAGCGCTGACATATTCCATAGTGCTGTAAAGGAAACCGCTCATCAGGCACGTGGGTCTCTGCACCAGAAAAGCTTACACTCTAATGTCCCTCCGCCATCACGCAACGTTAGTATTATATATTTATATAGCTCTTGACATATTCCAAAATGCCGTACAAAGAACACTGAGCCACTGACAACAGTCTCTGTACCAGAGGAGCTTACACTCTATTGTCCCCCCACACATATTATTATTATTATTATTATACAGCTCCGACATATACGACAGTGCTGTACTGTGCCGAAAAGACTGAGCTGTTGATATCAGGATCTGCACCTGAGGAGCTTACACTCTATTGTCCCCCCACACTTGTTGTTGTTGTTTATTATTATTATTATTATACAGCTCTGACATATACGACAGTGCTGGAATGTGCCGAAAAAAATGAGCTGTTGACATCAGGATCTGCACCTGAGGAGCTTACACTTTAATGTCCTCCGACAATCGCACACTATTATTGTTATGACATCTACCGCAGTTCTGTGCAGATATTGAGCAGAACTTATGAGCCACTGGTCATCTAACTAATATTATTATACATTTATATAGCTCTGACATATACCGCAGTGCCGCGCATAGAACACTGAGCTGTTCATTTTAGTCTTTGCATCAGAGAAGCTTACAATCTATTGTCCGTTCCCCCCCCCAGTCACACACAATTATTATATACACTATATTATTTTACATTTATATACAGTAGCTCTGACATATACTGTACAGTGCTGTACAGAGCAGGGCACCAGAGGAGCTTACAATCTATTGTCCCCCCACAGTCACACACTATTATTATTATTATACATTTATATAGCTCTGACCTATTCCACAGCGCTGCGCATAGAACACTGAGCTGTTTATATTAGTCTGTCCACCAGAGGAGCTTACAATCTATTGTCCCCCCACAGTCGCTCACTATTGTTGTTATATATTTACATAGCTCTGACATAATCTGAAATGCTGTATAGAGAATACTCAGCCATTGTCAACAGTATCTGCACCAGAGGAGCTTACACTCTATTGTCCCATTACAGTCACTCGTTATTATTGTTATATATTTATATATCTCTGACATATACCGCAGTGCTGTGCGTGGAACACAACTGTTCATATTAGTCTTTGCACCAGAGGAGCTTACAATCTATTGTCCCCTCACAGTCACACACTGTTAGTATTATTATACATGTATATATCTCTGACATATACCGCAATGCATTACAGAGCAGAGCCAGAGAGCCAGTCACATCAGTCTTTGTACCAGATGAGCTTACACTCTAATGTTCCACCACAGTCACACACTATTATTATTAAGTATACATTTATATATAGTAGCTCTGACATATTTCATAGTGCTGTACAGAGAACACTGAGCCAGTCACATCAGTCTCTGTACCAGGAGGAGCTTACACTCTATTGCCTCCCCCCACCCACACTCACACTTTATTACTATTATTATAGATTTATATAGCTCCGACATATATACGACAGTGCTGTACTGTGCCGCAAACACTGGGCTGTTGACATCTGAGGAGCTTACACTTTAACGTGCTCCGACAATCGCACACTATTATTGATATGACATGTACCGCAGTCCTGTACAGAGATTGAGCAGTACTTATGATCCACTGGTCGTCTGGGTTCCTGCGTGTGGCCTTTAGGCTTTCAGTCAGGAAAGTGGCAGTGGGGTGCCAGGCACTGGAATGCTCTTTGTTTTCTAGCACCCACCACTGAAAGGGAGACTGTACTGTGGGCGGAGTTATCTCTGCCTGACCTGGGGGGGGGGGAGGGGTAGAGAGTAGCGTGGAGGCCTGTGATGATCAATAGGGGGGTGAACTTTCAATGCCATGACCACCTACATTGGTGGTCAGTGGCAGTGAATGTTTACAGTGGTTGTAAGGGTTTGTTTTGTTTTTTTTTAAATTACAGACATGTCATACCTGCTCTGTGTGCAAGGGTTTTGCACAGAGTAACCCGATACTCCTTTTCTGGGGTCCCTGAGCAGCGCTCCTGGCTTCTCCTCTTCTCGAGTGCCCCCACGGAGAGCCGATTTCCATGGGGGCACTCGTGCGGGTGCGCTCCCGAGTCCTGCTGCTGCTTCCATTGACACAGACAGCGGGACTCGGCCCCGCCCCCCAGCTCTCATGTCACTGAATTTGATTGACAGCAGCGGGAGCCAATGGCTCCCACTGCTATTAATCTATCCAATAAGGACCCGAGACAGCGGCTGGAGCTTGAACGATCAGGTTCCGGTAAGTAAAAGAGGGGCTCCGGGGGGCTGCTGCAGTACAGAAGGTTTTTCCACCTTAATGTATAGAATGCATTAAGGTGAAAAACCTTGAGGGTTTACGACCCCTTTAACTTCAGCATTTTTCTCTCTTCACTGTTACCATGACAGCCTTAGGAAGTTAGGTAATTCTCTCAGAGCAATATGATATGTTTATAGAATGTGCTGTGTTTTTATACAGAGATCCCCATCCTGAAGCCGGATATCTGTCTGAGAATAAAGCCGGATGAGCTGGTCTTTGAGGCTTGTCCGGGGACGGAGCCCGGGGATACCGACAACGAGGCTGGTACGTGGTCAGGCCAAAGTGACTAACTGCCCATTCAAGGGGATAGCTCATTTTAAATATAGGTGGAGTTGAGTGGGCTCAGTCATCCCCTGGTTTCTTCTATCTCTTGGTGACTCCAGCACTGAATCCTCCTGACCTAATCCCTGGCTCTGTTAACAACCCAAAAAACTTAAAACCAAACTCCTGACCGTTCTTTAAAACGTTTTATGCCGCGTACACACGGGCGGACTTTTCGACCGGACTGGTCCGACAAACTTTCCAGCGGACTTCCGACGGACTTTCTAACAAACGGACTTGCCTACACACGATCATACCAAAGTCCAACGGATTCGTACGTAATCACGTACGACCGGACTAAAATAAGGAGGTTGATAGCCAGTAGCCAATAGCTGCCCTAGCGTCGGTTTTTGTCCGTCGGACTAGCACACAGACGAGCGGATTTCTGGGTCCGGCGGAGTTACGACGTAAACATTTGAAGCATGTTCAAAATCTAAAGTCCATCAGATTTGCAACTGGAAAGGTCCGCTGAAGGTCCGGTGAAGCCCACACACGATCGGATTGTTCGCCGGGTTTGGTCCGTCGGCGTCCGTCAGACCAGTCCGGTCGAAAAGTCCGACCGTGTGTACGCCCCATTAGAGTTGTGGAAAGTTTGTTGTTTAAATTATTAGAGATCCCTTTCTTCCCTATCTTAGATCCATTTGTCAGGCTTTATAGATTTCAGAATGATATAAAACTAGATCAAAGGATCCAAGGCAGCCTAAAAGTTTCCATATGTCAATAGAAACATTGTCAGAAGTTCTATCCCTTCCCCATTCTGCTAGCAATACTTTCCTGCCGTAGATATGATGGGATTAGAAATGATACTTCGCCTTCAAACCAGGAGAGGCTGAACCTGGGTGGGTGATGGAAGCTCTACCGCAAGGAAAGGGACCTCCATCCGTGATTGCCCTTCATTCACATGGATTTCAGAATCACATGTGGGCATAACCTAGGGTGGTCTGCATTCAAATGTAATCTTCCTAGTTATATCTACTGCTCCAGACTGGGATTTGTTCATCCAGGGAAGCTCCCCCCCCCTCCCCATCTTGCCATGATCTGCCTGCTATATAGGGAGAAGCCCAGAAATCCACTGATGACATCATGAAATTACAATGAAAATGGACAATGCCATGTTCTTATGCTAACAGTTTATATGTACCTAGTTATTTTGCCCATTCAATGAAACTTTATGAAACAAAAAGAAAGAAAACGAAAAGGGTGTTAATTTAAAAAATGTCATTAGCATGTTGATGATGGGGGAGGGAGGAACCAGGAAAGGCAACATATCAGCAGATTAAACTGGAGCCTTAAAATTTCATCTGGGATGGTGAAGGGAACCACATAATTGGCAAAGCTGGCATGCATACCCAGGACTTGTGATGGTGGAACCCATCATAGTGGGCACAGCAGAAAAGCAGACCTGGGAACTCAGCGCATGGATGGTGGGAGCGCCTCATAATGGGTACAGCAGGTGTACAAACCTGGAAATTCAGCACAGGGATGGTGGAGCCCCTCCATAATGGGCATAGCGGGTGTACAAACCTGGAACCTCAGCATAGGGATGGTGGGATCCCTCAAAATGGCCACAGAGGGTGTACAGTACCATGAATTCAGTGAAGGGATGGTGGGGTCCCTCAGAATGGCCACAGCAGGTTTATAAAGCCAGGAACTCTGTGTAGGGATGGTGGGAGCTCCTCATATTGGCCACTGCAGGTGTGTAAAGCCAGGGCCTCAGTGTAGGGATGGTGGGATCCCTCATAATGGCTACTGCAGGTGTGTAAAGCTAGGACCTCGGTGTGGGGATAGTGGGAGCTCCTCCATAATGGGCACAGCAGTTGTTCAGACCCAGCAACTGTAAGAACCCCTCATAATGGGCAGTAGGTAAGCAGACCTGGGAACTCGGAGCATGGATGGAGGGAACCCCTCATAATGGGTACAGCAGCTGTACAGACCCTGAAAATTGGCACAGGGATGGTGGGAGTCCCTCATAATGGTCACAATGTAGTTCAAAATTACACCCAACGGAGTGCCCAAGAGATAAAAGAAACTTGTGGGTGGTTCATCTCTCCAGCATCCACCAAGAACTAAAATTTCAGGGTGGGCTGGTCCCTCCAAAGCCAATATCAGGGTGCGCATAAGAAATTCATCTCAGGGTGATGAGACCCTCCTCTTATGTCCCGACAGGATCGGGTATCTCCGTCACCATAGAGAGCGACGCCGAACCTTTCTGGCTGAACGTCCAGGAGGCGGATACAGATAATGAGGAGATGCTGAGCGAGCACCATATGGGTAAGCAATGTCAAGGAGTCTTGTCAGAGGAAGCCATCTGATCAGGATGGAGGCTGTGCTGAGGGCTCAGCTTTAGGCAGGCTTTCTGGAGTGGCCCGTGTTAAAAAATAAAATTGGTGCAGCTTTTTATTTAGCTTGCAGCTTTTTCTGAGGTGATGCAGCAGAACAAAAATCACATGGAAACTATGGCACCACGCTCAAAATAAAAGGACATCCTATCTGTCATATGGAACACCCTTGACCAAATTCCAGATTTCCTCACTTCTGGTGGGTCCTTCAGTCTTGGTAGTAGTCCTATTGATGGAGACACCAGGAACACATCCACACCCACACTTATCTCAAAGACAACTGCAGATCCTGATATTCAAACGTACCCATCATAAAGGTACTTCTGGTTATCAGCTACCTCTCAGATGTCCAGTTATTACTGGGAACTTAAAGGACAAGTTCACCTTTAGTAAACCGGTCCCTATAATCACACAAAATAATTAAAGTGGTTGTAAACCTCAGATATGAACAAAGCATATCCCTCTATAGCAGGGGTCTTCAAACTATGGCCCTCCAGTTGTTCAGAAACTACAATTCCCATCATGCCTAGTCATGTCTGTGAATGTCAGAGTTTTACAATGCCTCATGGGATGTGTAGTTCTGCAACAGCTGGAGGGCCGTAGTTTGAAGATCCCTGCTCTATAGTGTGTACTTGTCTCAGTCCAGCACTAATCATCATATTTGTCTGCTGCCTCCTTCCTCTGTTGTCTGCATGAATCACTTCTGACAAAAAGATGGTTACAGGGGAGGGGCCTCTAGCAGATTGACAGCCTCAGCTCTGTTCCTGTGTGCTGTATGGAGGGAGGTGTATCCCTTTCCTCCAATCAGCTCTCAGACCTCTCCCCAATGAGCTCTGCAGAGTGTCTCAGCTCTCCATCCCCTTTTTCTGACCGCTCAGACAAGCTTTATAAATTATGGACTTTGAATGGATTCAGAAACGAGAAGACAGCAGATTAGGGCTGAAACAACTAATCGATTAATCGACAACTAATCGATTATGAAATTAATCGATTACTATTTTCATAATCGATTAATCGGCCAGTAACATAATGGGGTTAAAAATAATAAAATGGGCCCTTTATAGTACAAAAAGAGCAAATAATCGCTACTGTACATATTACTTTCACAGTTCTACAGTAAAAAAATGAACCCCTTACAGTAGCGATTATTTGCTTTTTTTGTACTATAAAGGGCTCATTTTAGTTTTCTTTTAACTCCATTATGTTACTAAAAATTTTAGACCTGGTTCACATCTTTGTGTTTTTTGGTGCTTTTTGCATAAACACACTACAGTTCATTTAACGTGGTTTTCTATGGGACACGTTCACATCTATGCTTTTTTTTTCAGCCGCTGCGTATTTGGAAAGGGTCAAGGACTTTTTTAACGCAAAACGGTGCTTTTTTGGTTCAATATACTTCAATGGAGACGCTGCAGAAAAGCATGTAATGCGTTTTTGCAGCAATTTGTATTTTTTAATTTAAACAACAAATTGGCCAAAAAACTGTATTTCTCTTCTAATAGTGTATACAGTATATCTCCTCTAATAGTATATACAGTATATCTCTTCTGTCTGTTATTCTCAGAGTGGATTCAATATTTTGCTCCCTAACCATATAGTTGGTTGTTTATATTTACCACTGCATAGAGATATTTAAGAATAAATTCCTTTTTTTTAAACTTTACATATTAACTAAATTATACACCACACTTTTTTTTAGGTTATTAACCGATTAATCGATTAATCGAAACAATAATCGACCAACTAATCGATTATGAAAATAATCGTTAGTTGCAGCCCTACAGCAGATTAATGTAGGAGGAAGATTAACAGGTACCATGTATGTAGGAGGATTTGTTTCATCTCTGTGTATAACCTTGAGGCCAGGATGTAAAGGTTTACATCCACTTTAATGGGGCCTGCAAACTAAGGAAATGAGCTGTCAGGGACACTTTCGGGAGAAAGGGTGCTGGGGTGTGCCACACAGTAAAGATTGCTGTAACAGGGACAAAGGTAAGTATTTAAAGCTCGTTTAAGGCTCAAAAACTGCCGCTAACCTCCGCTATTTAAAAAAAAAAAATTATGCTTGGCCCCACCCACCTGCTGCCATTCTCACCTAGGTGAGAATGACATGTCCCTGCTGCTTCAGCCTCCTGGGATCCCACGTCACATATCCCAGGAGGCTGCAGGAGTTAGGGACTTATTGGCAGCTGGTGGGCAGAGCTGCAGACATCATCGGATGATGATTGAGGTGGACCAAGATGATGGCGCAGGACCCAGGCCTGCTGCACCTGATGGGCGGATCGTAACACTGGATCCGCTGGGCAGGTGGGTATCTGAATCCAGGACGACGCTTCATAACTGCTAAGTGTGTATTAAGCCCTCAGTGTTTTTAGCTTAACACATTGAGCACAATAAAATAAAAACTCCATAGTAAACTGTTTGTAAACTTTTACCCCCTTCCTGCCCAGGCCAATTTTCAGCTTTCAGCGCTCTCCCACTTTGAATGACAGTTCCGCGGTCATGCAACACTGTACCCATATGACATTTTTATCATTTTGTTCACACAAATAGAACTTTCTTTTTGGTGGTATTTGATCACTACTAGGTTTTTATTTTTTGTGCTACAATTAAAAAAAAATGAAGATTTTGAAAAAAATAAAGTTTTTCTTTGTCTCTGTTATATAATGTTGTAAATAAGTATGTTTTCTCCTTCACTGACGAGCACTGATGGAGCATGCACCGATGAGGTGGCACTGATAAGCGGCACTAATATGCAGCACTGATGGCCACTGATAGGTGGAATTGTTGGGCACTGATAGTCATTGATGAACAGCACTGATGGGTACTGATAAGCAGCACTGATGAGGAGGCACTGACAGGCATTAATGATGGGCACTGATTGGCATACCTGGTAGGCACAGGAGGCACTGGTTGGCATCACTGGCGGGCACTGCTGGGCATCACTGGCGGGAATCCCTAAAGGACCATCACTGATAATCAGCGTGCTGTTTATCAGCACAGACCCCACCCTGTCAGGAGAGCCGCTTATCAGCTCTCCTCTAGTCGTTTCCCCTCTAGAGAAGTCCCATAGTGTCCTCAGTTATCCTTCACATCACAGTGTCCCCTTTAGAGAAGTCCCATAGTGTCCTCAATTATACTTCACATTACAGTGTCCCCTTTAGAGAAGTCCCATAGTGTCCTCAGTTATCCTTCACATCACAGTGTCCCCTTTAGAGAAGTCCCATAGTGTCCTCAATTATACTTCACATTACAGTGTCCTCTTTAGAGAAGTCCCATAGTGTCCTCAGTTATCCTTCACATCACAGTGTCCCCTTTATAGAAGTCCCATAGTGTCCTCAGTTATCCTTCATATCACAGTGTCCCTTTATAGAAGTCCCATAGTGTCCTCAGTTATCCTTCACATCACAGTGTCCCCTTTATAGAAGTCCCATAGTGTCCTCAGTTATCCTTCATATCACAGTGTCCGCTTTATAGAAGTCCCATAGTGTCCTCAGTTATCCTTCATATCACAGTGTCCGCTTTATAGAAGTCCCATAGTGTCCTCAGTTATCCTTCATATCACAGTGTCCGCTTTAGAGAAGTCCCATAGTGTCCTCAGTTATCCTTCACATCACAGTGTCCTCTTTATAGAAGTCCCATAGTGTCCTCAGTTATCCTTCATATCACAGTGTCCTCTTTAGAGAAGTCCCATAGTGTCCTCAATTATACTTCACATTACAGTGTCCTCTTTAGAGAAGTCCCATAGTGTCCTCAGTTATCCTTCACATCACAGTGTCCTCTTTATAGAAGTCCCATAGTGTCCTCAGTTATCCTTCATATCACAGTGTCCGCTTTATAGAAGTCCCATAGTGTCCTCAGTTATCCTTCACATCACAGTGTCCCCTTTATAGAAGTCCCATAGTGTCCTCAGTTATCCTTCATATCACAGTGTCCCCTTTAGAGAAGTCCCATAGTGTCCTCAGTTATCCTTCATATCACAGTGTCCGCTTTATAGAAGTCCCATAGTGTCCTCAGTTATCCTTCACATCACAGTGTCCCCTTTATAGAAGTCCCATAGTGTCCTCAGTTATCCTTCATATCACAGTGTCCGCTTTATAGAAGTCCCATAGTGTCCTCAGTTATCCTTCACATCACAGTGTCCCCTTTATAGAAGTCCCATAGTGTCCTCAGTTATCCTTCATATCACAGTGTCCGCTTTATAGAAGTCCCATAGTGTCCTCAGTTATCCTTCACATCACAGTGTCCTCTTTATAGAAGTCCCATAGTGTCCTCAGTTATCCTTCATATCACAGTGTCCGCTTTATAGAAGTCCCATAGTGTCCTCAGTTATCCTTCACATCACAGTGTCCCCTTTAGAGAAGTCCCATAGTGTCCTCAGTTATCCTTCACATCACAGTGTCCCCTTTAGAGAAGTCCCATAGTGTCCTCAATTATACTTCACATTACAGTGTCCTCTTTAGAGAAGTCCCATAGTGTCCTCAGTTATCCTTCACATCACAGTGTCCCCTTTATAGAAGTCCCATAGTGTCCTCAGTTATCCTTCACATCACAGTGTCCCCTTTAGAGAAGTCCCATAGTGTCCTCAATTATACTTCACATTACAGTGTCCTCTTTAGAGAAGTCCCATAGTGTCCTCAGTTATCCTTCACATCACAGTGTCCCCTTTATAGAAGTCCCATAGTGTCCTCAGTTATCCTTCATATCACAGTGTCCGCTTTATAGAAGTCCCATAGTGTCCTCAGTTATCCTTCACATCACAGTGTCCCCTTTATAGAAGTCCCATAGTGTCCTCAGTTATCCTTCATATCACAGTGTCCGCTTTATAGAAGTCCCATAGTGTCCTCAGTTATCCTTCATATCACAGTGTCCGCTTTATAGAAGTCCCATAGTGTCCTCAGTTATCCTTCACATCACAGTGTCCTCTTTATAGAAGTCCCATAGTGTCCTCAGTTATCCTTCATATCACAGTGTCCTCTTTAGAGAAGTCCCATAGTGTCCTCAATTATACTTCACATTACAGTGTCCTCTTTAGAGAAGTCCCATAGTGTCCTCAGTTATCCTTCATATCACAGTGTCCCTTTTAGAGAAGTCCCATAGTGTCCTCAGTTATCCTTCACATCACAGTGTCCCCTTTAGAGAAGTCCCATAGTGTCCTCAATTATACTTCACATTACAGTGTCCTCTTTAGAGAAGTCCCATAGTGTCCTCAGTTATCCTTCACATCACAGTGTCCCCTTTATAGAAGTCCCATAGTGTCCTCAGTTATCCTTCATATCACAGTGTCCGCTTTATAGAAGTCCCATAGTGTCCTCAGTTATCCTTCACATCACAGTGTCCCCTTTATAGAAGTCCCATAGTGTCCTCAGTTATCCTTCATATCACAGTGTCCGCTTTATAGAAGTCCCATAGTGTCCTCAGTTATCCTTCATATCACAGTGTCCGCTTTATAGAAGTCCCATAGTGTCCTCAGTTATCCTTCACATCACAGTGTCCCCTTTATAGAAGTCCCATAGTGTCCTCAGTTATCCTTCATATCACAGTGTCCGCTTTATAGAAGTCCCATAGTGTCCTCAGTTATCCTTCATATCACAGTGTCCGCTTTATAGAAGTCCCATAGTGTCCTCAGTTATCCTTCATATCACAGTGTCCGCTTTAGAGAAGTCCCATAGTGTCCTCAGTTATCCTTCACATCACAGTGTCCTCTTTATAGAAGTCCCATAGTGTCCTCAGTTATCCTTCATATCACAGTGTCCTCTTTAGAGAAGTCCCATAGTGTCCTCAATTATACTTCACATTACAGTGTCCTCTTTAGAGAAGTCCCATAGTGTCCTCAGTTATCCTTCACATCACAGTGTCCTCTTTAGAGAAGTCCCATAGTGTCCTCAATTATACTTCACATTACAGTGTCCTCTTTATAGAAGTCCCATAGTGTCCTCAGTTATCCTTCATATCACAGTGTCCGCTTTATAGAAGTCCCATAGTGTCCTCAGTTATCCTTCATATCACAGTGTCCGCTTTATAGAAGTCCCATAGTGTCCTCAGTTATCCTTCATATCACAGTGTCCGCTTTAGAGAAGTCCCATAGTGTCCTCAGTTATCCTTCACATCACAGTGTCCTCTTTATAGAAGTCCCATAGTGTCCTCAGTTATCCTTCATATCACAGTGTCCTCTTTAGAGAAGTCCCATAGTGTCCTCAATTATACTTCACATTACAGTGTCCTCTTTAGAGAAGTCCCATAGTGTCCTCAGTTATCCTTCACATCACAGTGTCCTCTTTAGAGAAGTCCCATAGTGTCCTCAATTATACTTCACATTACAGTGTCCTCTTTATAGAAGTCCCATAGTGTCCTCAGTTATCCTTCATATCACAGTGTCCGCTTTATAGAAGTCCCATAGTGTCCTCAGTTATCCTTCATATCACAGTGTCCGCTTTAGAGAAGTCCCATAGTGTCCTCAGTTATCCTTCACATCACAGTGTCCTCTTTATAGAAGTCCCATAGTGTCCTCAGTTATCCTTCATATCACAGTGTCCTCTTTAGAGAAGTCCCATAGTGTCCTCAATTATACTTCACATCACAGTGTCCTCTTTAGAGAAGTCCCATAGTGTCCTCAGTTATCCTTCACATCACAGTGTCCTCTTTATAGAAGTCCCATAGTGTCCTCAATTATACTTCACATTACAGTGTCCTCTTTAGAGAAGTCCCATAGTGTCCTCAGTTATCCTTCATATCACAGTGTCCGCTTTATAGAAGTCCCATAGTGTCCTCAGTTATCCTTCATATCACAGTGTCCCTTTTAGAGAAGTCCCATAGTGTCCTCAGTTATCCTTCATATCACAGTGTCCCCTTTAGAGAAGTCCCATAGTGTCCTCAGTTATCCTTCATATCACAGTGTCCGCTTTATAAAAGTCCCATAGTGTCCTCAGTTATCCTTCATATCACAGTGTCCCTTTTAGAGAAGTCCCATAGTGTCCTCAGTTATCCTTCACATTACAGTGTCCCCTTTAGAGAAGTCCCATAGTGTCCTCGGTTATCCTTCATATCACAGTGTCCCTTTTAGAGAAGTCCCATAGTGTCCTCAGTTATCCTTCACATCACAGTGTCCGCTTTATAGAAGTCCCATAGTGTCCTCAGTTATCCTTCATATCACAGTGTCCCTTTTAGAGAAGTCCCATAGTGTCCTCAGTTATCCTTCACATCACAGTGTCCGCTTTATAGAAGTCCCATAGTGTCCTCAATTATACTTCACATTACAGCGTCCTCTTTAGAGAAGTCCCATAGTGTCCTCAATTATACTTCACATTACAGTGTCCTCTTTATAGAAGTCCCATAGTGTCCTCAGTTATCCTTCACATAACAGTGCCCCTTTAGAGAAGTCCCATAGTGTCCTCAGTTATCCTTCATATCACAGTGTCCCCTTTAGAGAAGTCCCATAGTGTCCTCAGTTATCCTTCATATCACAGTGTCCTCTTTAGAGAAGTCCCATAGTGTCCTCAGTTATCCTTCATATCACAGTGTCCTCTTTAGAGAAGTCCCATAGTGTCCTCAGTTATCCTTCATATCACAGTGTCCCCTTTATAGAAGTCCCATAGTGTCCTCAGTTATCCTTCACATCACAGTGTCCCCTTTAGAGAAGTCCCATAGTGTCCTCAGTTATCCTTCACATCACAGTGTCCCCTTTAGAGAAG
This sequence comes from Lithobates septentrionalis, assembly GCA_037952835.1. NCBI lineage: Eukaryota > Metazoa > Chordata > Amphibia > Anura > Ranidae > Lithobates > Lithobates septentrionalis. The sequence continues at coordinate 61,847 of JBBDGP010002809.1, forward strand.
TCCCATAGTGTCCTCAATTATACTTCACATTACAGTGTCCTCTTTAGAGAAGTCCCATAGTGTCCTCAGTTATCCTTCACATCACAGTGTCCCCTTTATAGAAGTCCCATAGTGTCCTCAGTTATCCTTCATATCACAGTGTCCCCTTTATAGAAGTCCCATAGTGTCCTCAGTTATCCTTCACATCACAGTGTCCTCTTTAGAGAAGTCCCATAGTGTCCTCAGTTATCCTTCATATCACAGTGTCCCTTTATAGAAGTCCCATAGTGTCCTCAGTTATCCTTCACATCACAGTGTCCCCTTTAGAGAAGTCCCATAGTGTCCTCAGTTATCCTTCACATCACAGTGTCCCCTTTAGAGAAGTCCCATAGTGTCCTCAATTATACTTCACATTACAGTGTCCTCTTTAGAGAAGTCCCATAGTGTCCTCAGTTATCCTTCACATCACAGTGTCCGCTTTATAGAAGTCCCATAGTGTCCTCAGTTATCCTTCATATCACAGTGTCCCTTTATAGAAGTCCCATAGTGTCCTCAATTATACTTCACATTACAGTGTCCTCTTTATAGAAGTCCCATAGTGTCCTCAGTTATCCTTCACATAACAGTGCCCCTTTAGAGAAGTCCCATAGTGTCCTCAGTTATCCTTCATATCACAGTGTCCTCTTTAGAGAAGTCCCATAGTGTCCTCAGTTATCCTTCATATCACAGTGTCCTCTTTAGAGAAGTCCCATAGTGTCCTCAGTTATCCTTCATATCACAGTGTCCCCTTTATAGAAGTACCATAGTGTCCTCAGTTATCCTTCACATCACAGTGTCCCCTTTAGAGAAGTCCCATAGTGTCCTCAGTTATCCTTCACATCACAGTGTCCCCTTTAGAGAAGTCCCATAGTGTCCTCAATTATACTTCACATTACAGTGTCCTCTTTAGAGAAGTCCCATAGTGTCCTCAGTTATCCTTCACATCACAGTGTCCCCTTTATAGAAGTCCCATAGTGTCCTCAGTTATCCTTCATATCACAGTGTCCCCTTTATAGAAGTCCCATAGTGTCCTCAGTTATCCTTCACATCACAGTGTCCTCTTTAGAGAAGTCCCATAGTGTCCTCAGTTATCCTTCATATCACAGTGTCCCTTTATAGAAGTCCCATAGTGTCCTCAGTTATCCTTCACATCACAGTGTCCCCTTTATAGAAGTCCCATAGTGTCCTCAGTTATCCTTCATATCACAGTGTCCCTTTATAGAAGTCCCATAGTGTCCTCAGTTATCCTTCACATCACAGTGTCCTCTTTATAGAAGTCCCATAGTGTCCTCAGTTATCCTTCACATCACAGTGTCCTCTTTATAGAAGTCCCATAGTGTCCTCAGTTATCCTTCATATCACAGTGTCCCCTTTAGAGAAGTCCCATAGTGTCCTCAGTTATCCTTCATATCACAGTGTCCTCTTTAGAGAAGTCCCATAGTGTCCTCAATTATACTTCACATTACAGTGTCCTCTTTAGAGAAGTCCCATAGTGTCCTCAGTTATCCTTCATATCACAGTGTCCGCTTTATAAAAGTCCCATAGTGTCCTCAGTTATCCTTCATATCACAGTGTCCCTTTTAGAGAAGTCCCATAGTGTCCTCAGTTATCCTTCACATTACAGTGTCCCCTTTAGAGAAGTCCCATAGTGTCCTCAGTTATCCTTCATATCACAGTGTCCTCTTTAGAGAAGTCCCATAGTGTCCTCAGTTATCCTTCATATCACAGTGTCCCCTTTAGAGAAGTCCCATAGTGTCCTCAGTTATCCTTCATATCACAGTGTCCTCTTTAGAGAAGTCCCATAGTGTCCTCAATTATACTTCACATTACAGTGTCCTCTTTAGAGAAGTCCCATAGTGTCCTCAGTTATCCTTCATATCACAGTGTCCCTTTTAGAGAAGTCCCATAGTGTCCTCAGTTATCCTTCACATTACAGTGTCCCCTTTAGAGAAGTCCCATAGTGTCCTCAGTTATCCTTCATATCACAGTGTCCCCTTTAGAGAAGTCCCATAGTGTCCTCAGTTATCCTTCATATCACAGTGTCCCCTTTAGAGAAGTCCCATAGTGTCCTCGGTTATCCTTCATATCACAGTGTCCCCTTTAGAGAAGTCCCATAGTGTCCTCAGTTATCCTTCATATCACAGTGTCCTCTTTAGAGAAGTCCCATAGTGTCCTCAGTTATCCTTCATATCACAGTGTCCTCTTTAGAGAAGTCCCATAGTGTCCTCAGTTATCCTTCATATCACAGTGTCCTCTTTAGAGAAGTCCCATAGTGTCCTCAGTTATCCTTCATATCACAGTGTCCCCTTTATAGAAGTCCCATAGTGTCCTCAGTTATCCTTCATATCACAGTGTCCCCTTTAGAGAAGTCCCATAGTGTCCTCAGTTATCCTTCATATCACAGTGTCCCCTTTAGAGAAGTCCCATAGTGTCCTCAGTTATCCTTCATATCACAGTGTCCTCTTTAGAGAAGTCCCATAGTGTCCTCGGTTATCCTTCATATCACAGTGTCCCCTTTAGAGAAGTCCCATAGTGTCCTCAGTTATCCTTCATATCACAGTGTCCCCTTTAGAGAAGTCCCATAGTGTCCTCAGTTATCCTTCATATCACAGTGTCCTCTTTAGAGAAGTCCCATAGTGTCCTCAATTATACTTCACATTACAGTGTCCTCTTTAGAGAAGTCCCATAGTGTCCTCAGTTATCCTTCATATCACAGTGTCCTCTTTAGAGAAGTCCCATAGTGTCCTCAGTTATCCTTCATATCACAGTGTCCTCTTTAGAGAAGTCCCATAGTGTCCTCAGTTATCCTTCATATCACAGTGTCCCCTTTATAGAAGTCCCATAGTGTCCTCAGTTATCCTTCATATCACAGTGTCCCCTTTAGAGAAGTCCCATAGTGTCCTCAGTTATCCTTCATATCACAGTGTCCCTTTTAGAGAAGTCCCATAGTGTCCTCAGTTATCCTTCACATTACAGTGTCCCCTTTAGAGAAGTCCCATAGTGTCCTCAGTTATCCTTCATATCACAGTGTCCCCTTTAGAGAAGTCCCATAGTGTCCTCAGTTATCCTTCATATCACAGTGTCCCCTTTAGAGAAGTCCCATAGTGTCCTCAGTTATCCTTCACATAACAGTGCCCCTTTATAGAAGTCCCATAGTGTCCTCAGTTATCCTTCATATCACAGTGTCCCCTTTAGAGAAGTCCCATAGTGTCCTCAGTTATCCTTCATATCACAGTGTCCCCTTTAGAGAAGTCCCATAGTGTCCTCAGTTATCCTTCATATCACAGTGTCCTCTTTAGAGAAGTCCCATAGTGTCCTCGGTTATCCTTCATATCACAGTGTCCTCTTTAGAGAAGTCCCATAGTGTCCTCAGTTATCCTTTATATCACAGTGTCCTCTTTAGAGAAGTCCCATAGTGTCCTCAGTTATCCTTCACATCACAGTGTCCTCTTTAGAGAAGTCCCATAGTGTCCTCAGTTATCCTTCACATCACAGTACCCCTTTACACTGTAGTCTCCTTCACATCATAGTAACCCTGGTAATCACAGCCCCCCGCTCCGCCACATCACAATTCCCCTTGCAGTAATAGCCCCCCCCCCCCCTTTCCTCCCTTACATTGCAGTCCCCCTTTTACTGGCAGCATCACTTGCACAGTATTACCTTAAAGTGGTTGTAAATTCTTACATATACCTAGTGAAGTGACTGTTCCTCAGGTGATACACAGAGATGAAACAAATCCTCCTACATAAGTTGTACCTGTTTGTCTGCAGTCTTCTCTTGCCTACAGCCATTAAAAGTGCAGAGTTTATAAAGCTTGTCCGAGCTGTCAGAAAAAGGGGTCAGAGAGCTGAAGTTACACTCTGCAGAGCTCAGTGAGGAGAGCTCTGACAGCTGATTGGAGGGAAGGGACACCCCCCCCCCCCCCACCTTCACACAGCACACAGTAATAGGGCGTACACACGGTCGGACTTTGTTCGGACATTCCGACAACAAAATCCTGGGATTTTTTCCGACGGATGTTGGCTCAAACTTGTTTTGTCTACACACGGTCGCACAAAGTTGTCGGAAAATCCGATCGTTCTGAACGCGGTGACGTAAAACACATACGTTGGGACTATAAACAGGGCAGTGGCCAATAGCTTTCGTCTCTTTATTTATTCTGAGCATGCGTGGCACTTTGTCCGTCGGATTTGTGTACACACGATCGGACATTCCCACAACAAAATCCATTTTTTTTTTCAGACGGATGTTGGCTCAAACTTGTCTTGCATACACACGGTCACACAAATCTTGTCGGAAATTCCGAACGTCAAGAACGCAGTGACCTACAACACGTACGACGAGCCGAGAAAAATGAAGTTCAATAGCCAGTGCGGCTCCTTCTGCTTGATTCCGAGCATGCGTGGAACTTTGTGCGTTGGAACTGTGTACACACGATCGGAATTTACGAGAACGGATTTTGTTGTCGGGAAATTTGAGGTCCAGATCTCAAATTTTGTTTGTCGGAAATTCTGACGGAAAATGTCCGATGGAGCCTACACACACGGTCGGAATTTCCGACAAAAAGCTCCCATCGAACATTTGTTGTTGGAAATTCCGACCGTGTGTACGCGGCATTACACTCCCTTCCCCCAGACTGACAATGCTGCTGTCCAAAGGTTCCCCCTGTGTTCCTTCACCCAGAGTGGGGGGCACTCTAATACAGGGGGTGTGTTACTGGCCAGATCACCAGGTGAAAACAGAGGGAAAAACCTAAAGAAAAGAAAAGGAATGCAGCCACCACATCTAATGATCGGTAAGCTGCAGTATTCTACATTTTTGGTTTTGGGTTTAGTACCGCTTTAACAGCGCACAATGATGAGGCACTATTCCTTCAACTGATACAGACAATGGGGCACTATTCCTCACACTGATACCAATGATGGGGCACTATTCCTTCCACTGATACAGACAATGGGGTACTATTCCTCCCACTGATACCAATGATGGGGCACTATTCCTTCCACTGATACCAATGATGGGGCACTATTCCTCCCACTGATACCAATGATGGGGCACTATTCCTTCCACTGATGCCAATGATGGGGCACTATTCCTTCCACTGATACCAATGATGGGACACTATTCCTTCCACTGATACCAATGATGGGGCACTATTCCTTCCACTGATACCTATGATGGGACACTATTTCTCCCACTGGTACCAATGATGGGGCATTATTCCTTCCACTGATACCTATGATGGAACACTATTCCTTCTACTGACACCAATGATGGGGCACTATTCCTTCCACTGATACCTATGATGGGGCACTATTCCTTCCACTGATACCAGCAATGGCGACCATTCCTTCCACTGATACCAATGATGGGGCACTATTCCTTCCACTGATACCAATGATGGGGCACTATTCCTTCCACTGATACAGACAATGTGGTACTTTTCCTCCCACTGATACCAATGATGGGGCACTATTCCTTCCACTGATACAGACAATGGGGTACTATTCCTCCCACTGATACCAATGATGGGGCACTATTCCTTCCACTGATACCAATGATGGGGCACTATTCCTCCCACTGATACCAATGATGGGGCACTATTCCTTCCACTGATGCCAATGATGGGGCACTATTCCTTCCACTGATACCAATGATGGGACACTATTCCTTCCACTGATACCAATGATGGGGCACTATTCCTTCCACTGATACCTATGATGGGACACTATTTCTCCCACTGGTACCAATGATGGGGCATTATTCCTTCCACTGATACCTATGATGGAACACTATTCCTTCTACTGACACCAATGATGGGGCACTATTCCTTCCACTGATACCTATGATGGGGCACTATTCCTTCCACTGATACCAGCAATGGCGACCATTCCTTCCACTGATACCTATGATGGAACACTATTCCTTCTACTGACACCAATGATGGGGCACTATTCCTTCCACTGATACCTATGATGGGGCACTATTCCTTCCACTGATACCAGCAATGGCGACCATTCCTTCCACTGATACCAATGATGGGACACTATTCCTTCCACTGATACCAAGAATGGGACACTATTCCTTCCACTGATACCAATAATGGGACACTATTCCTCAAACTGACACAAAGGATGGGGCACTATTCCTCCCACTGATACCAATGATGGGGCACTATTCCTTCCACTGATGCCAATGATGGGGCACTATTCCTCCAACTGATACCAATGATGGAGCACTATTCCTTCCACTGATACCAATGATGGGGCACTATTCCTTCCACTGATACCAATGATGGGGCACTTTTCCTTCCACTGATACCAATGATGGGACACTATTACTTCCACTGATACCTGCAATGGCGACCATTCCTTCCACTGATACCAATGATGGAGCATTATTCCTTCCACTGATACCAATGATGGGGCACTATTCCTTACACTGATACCAATGATGGGGCACTTTTCCTTCCACTGATACCAATGATGGGGCACTATTCCTTCCACTGATACCAATGATGGGGCACTTTTCCTTCCACTGATACCAATGATGGGGCACTATTCCTTCCACTGATGCTGCCAATGATGGAGCACTATTCCTCCTACTGATACCAATGATGGGGCACTATTCCTTCCACTGATACCAATGATGGGGCACTATTCCTCAAACTGACACAGAATCCGCCACTATTCCTCCCACTGACACCAATGATGGGACACCATTCCTCCCACTGATACCAAGAATGGGACACTTTTCCTTCCACTGACACCAATGATGGGACACCATTCCTTCCACTGATACCAATAATGGGACACTATTCCTTCTGCTGATACCAATAATGGGGCTCTATTCTTTAAACTTATACAAAGGATGGGGCACTATTCCTCCCACTGACACCAAGAATTACTATTACTTCCCCTGACAGCAAGGATGGGGTACTGTTCCTTCCATTGATACCAAAGATGGGTATTTGCGCATCAAGGCCTTCGGGTAAGACTGTGTAGATTAAGCGTTTTAATAAATAAATGGGGTACTATTCCTTCCACTGATACCAAGGACGGGGCACAATTCCTCCTACTGATCACAGGCGCTATGTCATTTTTTTGATCAGTCCAGCCCCCCTAAAGTCTGAAGGACAGTAAACTAACCCTTTGTTGAAAAAGCCTAATCTTCTGATCCTCCCAGCACACGTCCGGTCCCTGTGTCTCCTGCCCCTCCGTGGTCCAGCGGTCTTGTGTGGTGGACTGTTCCTGACGTCATCATGCCCATAGATCGTCTCTGGATGTGTAGACATCAGGACCAGTCCACCGCTGGACGTGGGAGAGCGTTGTTTTATGGAGGATCAAAGGATGGGGTGAGTAATAGGCTCTGCGTGCACCCCTAGACAAAACAAGCAGGTAACCCATTCAGTGCAGGCACAGCCCCACTGCATGGGAAACAAAAACATTTGCCCAGAGTTGGGCTTTAACTTGGAGAACTGAGGGAGAAGCAGGGGAGTGTCTTCCTATCCTAGTCTATGGGGCTGTGTGTTCTATTGATGAACACAGTGTAGGGGACACAACGCAAGTCTCTGCATGCAAGGGCGACTCCATAGGATGCTGCAAGAGAAAGGAGCCATTCTGAAACAGGAAACCTGGGGCACCAGCTTAAACTGGAACATGGGCAAGGATTAAAAGATAAAGAAACTGCTTGCTCAGTAAGTGATTAACCACTTGCTTACTGGGCACCCCCTTCCTGCCCAGGCCAATTTTCAGCTTTCAGCACTTTCACACTTTAAATGACAAAAATGTCATGCAGCACTGTACCCAAATTACATTTTTATCATTTTTTTTCACGCAAATAAAGCTTTCTTTTGGTGGTATTTAATCATCACTGGGTTTTTTATTTTTTGGTAAAGAAACAAAAAAAGATGGAAAATTTAAAAATAAAACAATTTTCATAGTTGGTGGGCACTGATGAAGGAGGCACTGATGGGCTCTGATAGGTGGCACTGGTGGGCACTATGTGCCACTAATGGGCACTGATAGAAGTCACTGAAGGGCACTGATAGGCAGCACTGTTGGGCACTGATAGGTGACACTGATGATGAGGCACTGATGGGCTCTGATAGGCAGCACTGGTGGGCACTATGTGCCACTAATGGGCCCTGGTAGAAGTCACTGAAGGGCACTGATAGGCAGCACTGTTGGGCACTGATAGGTGACACTGATGATGGGGCACTGATGGGCTCTGATAGGCAGCACTGGTGGGCACTATGTGCCACTAATGGGCACTGATAGAAGTCACTGAAGGGCACTGATAGGCAGCACTGTTGTGCACTGATAGGTGACACTGATGATGGGGCACTGATGGGCTCTGATAGGCAGCACTGGTGGGCACTATGTGCCACTAATGGGCACTAATAGAAGTCACTGAAGGGCACTGATAGGTGACACTGATGATGAGGCACTGATGGGCTCTGATAGGCAGCACTGGTGGGCACTGATAGAAGTCACTGAAGAGCACTGATGGGCACTGATAGGTGGCACTGATAAGTGACACTGATGGGCATTGATTGGCAGCACTGGTGGGCACTGATAGGTGACACTGGTGGGCACTGATAGGTGGCACTGGTTGTCACTGATTAGCACCACTGGTTGGCACAGATTGGGACCGATGTCCCTGTAACAGAAGCCAGTTACCAGCTTTCTTCTCTCCTCACGCTGATTGTAAAGAGAAAAAAAGCAGATAATGTTTACTTCCGTGATCAGCTGTCATTGGCTGACAGCTGATCACGTGGTAAAGGGCTGCTGTCATAGGCCCTTTACCCTGCTCTGTGATCAGCTGAGTCCGAAGGACTCTGCGATTATGGGAGGACGACTATGGATGCCCCCCCGGCACTGGAAGCCCGCGATGTAGCCGTCTTTTGGCTATAGCGTGGGCGGAAAGTGGTTAAATGAGCTCCTGAAAGTTTTTAATATTACGCAGGCTTTACGAAGGGGGAATTATTAAAGGACAGGTTCATTAAAAGTGAACCTGTCTATTGACTTGTATTTAAAGCCAATATTTTTTCTTTATTTTTGGAGTAGGGAAAGGTTAGAGACCCCCTGTCAGCACTCTCCTGTAAGTTGGGGGCGGCCTGATGCCCCCTTAGTGGAGGGTTGGTGCTCGACACCCTAGGCTGGCAGGAACAGGGTTGTATGATGCTGGGCTTATTCATTGTGAAAGAGGACTGGTACTGGTAAGTCTATAGGTCCTAGAGCAGGGGTGGGCAACCTGTGGTTCTCCAGCTGTTGTGGAACTACATTTCTCATGAGGTATTGCAAGGCTGGCAGGTACAAGCATGACTCTACATGTCCCATGTGGCATTGCAAAACTGACAGTTACCATTACACCTAGAGGCATGATGGGACTTAAACTTCTGCAACAGCTGGAGGGCCCCAGGTTGCCTACCCCTGCCCTAGAGAATAAAATGGTGGGTGTTGCAATTTTTTATGTCTTGTGGAATTTTCTTTTTTTTTTTTTGAAACAATACACTTTAATGAATTTTATTGCACACAAGAACAATATAATGTTTTCCCCATAAAATATAAAAGAGGATGTTATGGTGGGTAAATAGATGCCAAATATGTCACTCTTTAACCTACTGCCGACCAGCCGCCGTCATTATACTGCGGCAGGTCGGCGCGATCCCGCGAGCCTTCGTAGCTATACGTCGGCCCCTTTAAGCGGGATAGCAGGCGTGCGTGCGCCGCTGCACTGCGGGGGTGCCGATGCTCGTGGCTGACGGTTGCGATGACCCGCCGGCCACGAGCGATCGCGGGCACGAGAAGCAGAACAGGGACGTGATGTGTCTGCCCTAATGTCACAGTCCTGAAAAAAATCGCAGATCGCTGCCATTACTAGTAAAAAAAAAAAAAATAATAATAAAAATGCTATAAATCTATATTTTGTAGACGCTATAACTTTTGCGCAAACCAAGCAATATATACGCTTATTGCAATTTTTTTTGCCAAACATGTAGAAGAAAAAGAGAAAAAATTAGCTTTTTTTTTAAAAAAAAAGGGGATATTTATTATAGCAAAAAAGTACAAAATATTGTGTTTTTTTTCAAAATTGTCGCTCTTTTTTTGTTTATAGCGCAAAAAATAAAAACCGCAGAGATGATCAAAATACCACCAAAAGAAAGCTCTATTTGTGGGAAAAAAAGGACGTCATTTTGTTTGGGTGCAGCATCGCACGACCGCGCAATTGTCAGTTAAAGCGACGCAGTGCCGAATCGCAAAAAAAAATGGCCCGGTTATTCAGCAGCCAAATATTCCGGGGCTGAAGTGGTTAACCACTTGCCACCCGTATAACTTACTTATATGGCAGCAAGGTGGCACTGTTTTTTTATTGGATTTGTTTTAGAGCAGAAAGTAAAAAATATAACTTTAAAATTTTGCGCAAACCAATCGATATACGCTTATTGCGATTTTTTTTTTTTTACCAAAAATATGTAGAAGAATACATATTGGCCTAAACTGATGAAGACATGCTGTGTCTCAGCCAATCAGTAGGGAGAGTCCCGGACGGACGTGGCACTCGTGCACGTGGCTGGATCGAGAGGGGGCTCAGGTAAGTATTAGGGGGGATGCTGCACACAGAAGGTTTTTTTTATCTTAATGCATAGAATGCATTAAGATAAAAAACCTTCTACCTTTACAACCACTTTAAAGTGGTTGTTAACTCAAAGTTAGAACTGACTGCCAGCCCCTCTACTATAGGCAGGCATACCACGCTGTGTAAGTCTTTTATAAAAAAACAAGGCTTGTAAATACCTATTTAGGGCGCTCTTCAAGACAGTCACGTGACACGCAGCCGCTTTACATCTCCGATGCATGGATACTGTTGGAGGGGCCGAGATCTCCCTTTGACGTTAGCTGGGGAGGTCACGTGACCGCTCCCCGCAGAAGCCCTGTCGCGGAGATGTAAAGCAGCCACGAGTCATGTGACCGGCCTGAAGTTAGCTTTAAAAATGTATTTACGATCCTCATTTTTAGCGGAAGCGCCGGCTGGTCGTTCGGGTCTCCTGATGGGACGGGAGAGCTTGAGAAAGCTGCAGGGAGGAGGGGTGGGAGTCCCGTCCTGCTGCTTGTAAGAAGATTCCACCGGCTAGTTAGCTTTGCTTTTACAAGAAAGCTGACCGCCGACTTTAAAACACGGTATTGGGATGATGCCAGGCATCATGCCGTTATGACCACTTGAAGTCCAGCGACACATGAGTACGTCACTGATCCGAAAGTAGGTAATCACCGCAAAGATTAAAAGTGGATTTTGGTTTCCTTGGAAGTTTTTTTTCCCCCATATAACCTTCATCTTTCTTCTTCTTGTTCCAGATAATGGGTTCTTAAGCAGCCCCGCTGAGGACCATCTGTCAGACCTTCAACACAACGGCCTGTCCCTGGAAAATGGCTCTTTTGAGGAATGGGATAACCCATCCCCCATTCGCCTTCCACGCCCCAGAAAATGCCAGTCCATATTCAGGATCGGTCAGCCCATTTCCGAGCAGGCGTACGACTTCAACGAGCCGTCAAGCCCCACGCAGATGCGACCGTTCCAGTGCTCACAGTGCCAGCAGAGCTTCAGCGAGAGGGAGACCCTCCTCTTGCATCAGACTGTTCATGCCACTTGGAACTGCGACACACAGGAAATTCGAGGAGATGAGTACATTGTCCCCGGCCATTCGTCTTCCGCCGTTATCCGAAGCTGCCCTGCACCATACCTGTGCGGGGACTGCGGCAAAGGTTTCACTAGCTCCTACAAGCTGAAGATCCACCAGAGAATTCACACAGGGGAACGCCCTTACAAGTGCCTCGTATGCGAGAAACGCTTCCACAAGAGTGCCCACCTGAAGGTCCACCACCGTACCCACACAGGAGAACGGCCTTATGGCTGCCAGGTGTGCAGCAAGAGGTTTACCAAATCCTACCATCTGAAGGTCCACCTCCGGACCCATACCGGGGAACGCCCTTACCAGTGCCCCATTTGCCACAAAACCTTCAGCGTCAACTCTCACCTGACTGTCCACATAAGGACTCACTCGGGTGAAAAGCCCTTTGTCTGCTTCGAATGCGGCAAGAGCTTTCGGCAAAAGACTAGCCTTCTCAGCCACCAGAAGTCCCACCAGCGCTTAGTAGAGAGGCGGAAGCTGACGTGGAAGACTTTGTGGCCAGAGAAATGAAATTGCCTCTAGAGGTTCTAGCGCAGCACTTAACTCTTATAAGAGTGGTTACTCACGGGGAAGAAGCAGTTTTACTTCTCGAGGAACATTTAACGATGGCATAACTAATAATCTCTGTGCCAATGAGGGATTGTTGCCAGTTTCAGGAGTAGTATTGCTAAGAGTGGATCCAGGACACACTAACTTCAAGGCCTACTTGGGCTCTTTGTAACATCCTAAAGGTGTTGTGTAAGATCCTAACTTGAAAGAATTCATTAGCTGCTAGTTTAGATGTTGATGAGTTCTTAACCAACCCTTGTCAAACTTGTGGTCTATTATATTTGACATAATGGTGCCCCAATGTTTGCCCACCCATGCCCCTGGCCTGTAACGGCCAACGAGATGACCAGGGTGATATGTCCTGGCCAGATCCAGCATTATGGGCTGTAGCACAGACCGGATATCAGAACATGCTTTCTGATCTGTCCGCCTGTGTCATCCATGATGGACTCTTACCAAGTATCAAAAGCACTTTAGGATAAGTTTTAGATTATCCCAAGAATAACAAATAAGCTCAACTATAAGCTAAAACTAGAAACTTAGCTTTTCTAAAGGACATAAGAACATATTAGGCTTGTGATGCCTCAAAGGAGCACCGAACATTTACCTGCAAGCTCCCAGCCCACCGCTGTGACTTCAGCATCCGCAGGGACTGTACAAACAATAAGCAATGGGTCGGTCAATTGTTTTTTTTTTTTGCAGTTAAAGATGCTCCATCACATCGTAGGAAGCTCCAAAGACATCAGGTTCTCAGAATCGAAAAGTGTTGCCTATTTCCCTCCTTGGGTTCTAGGTTAAGTTGTAGCCTGTTATTTCAGAGAGGTCTAGTTTTTATTTGTAGCTTTGTGACCGTACTGAACCACTGTATCAAAATTCTCGATCCCCCACACCTCCCCGGATATATATATATATATATATATTTACCAAAGATCCTTTAGACCACCTGATAATTACAGTAAGAGGGTCTCAAACATTCCAACTCCAGACTGTGTCCGTTATAGCAATTATGACATGAAGCGTGACCAGTAAACAGGACATTGTGCAATTGCCTGCTGAGTCCACGTGCTTGAAATGTTGGTGAAAATTTCCAGGTCTTGCGTGTTGTTGGTGATTGGAATGGGGATGTGATGAAAAGCTGAAAGTCATACATACAATGTATATGCTGAGACACTCTGCCAAGCTGGTGGACCTATTACCGTTGTTGTAGATGGAGTCTCCAGCTGCCTTTTTTGGATAGCTTTGTGCATGATTCCTTGTCCTGTTCCTGCTCAATCTAGGGGCAGGGGTGTCAAACTCCATTTCACCGCAGGCTGCATCAGCATTATGGTTGCCTTCAAAGGGCCGGATGTATCTGTAAGACTAGATGTCCATAGCGCCCCCACCCCCCCTTACATCAGATGTCAAGAGCCGCCCCACCATCAGAATTCAAGAGTCCCCCACCCTCCCTTACATACCAGTGCACCCCTTACGTTGCGCTGCTGCTGCGAAAAAGCTGGGGTGGACCTGGGAAGCAGAAAGTGCAGGGTCTGGAGGAGGAACAGAGGAGGACTGGAGTCAGCTGAATGCTGAGACCAGGGGAGTCAGAGACGAGGAGTTGCTGTGGCTGCACAGAGAGGCGCCAGATCTGCAGTAGGAGTTCTGTCCTTCTCCTCTGCTGTCGACTGCTGATCTAAAATGGTGGTGGAGATGAGGGGGATGCCACAGCTGCAAGGGCTACGTGGAATGGCCAGGTGGGCCGGATTCGGCCCACGGGCCTTGTGTTTGGCACATGCGATCTAGTATGTTCCCTACTTCTCTCGTTACATTTTTAAAAGTTTATAATGCCAAGTAAAAACCCAACAGGAAGAGTGGGGCCCCCTTGTTATGGCCTCAGCAGATCCAGGAGCTCATGAGCAGAGATTTCAGCACTGGAGTTCTCAAGAGCCATAAAGCCCAATCCAATTTACAGAAATAAATATGCAGTCCGACTGGCATTTTAATAACAGACTCCATCCTCATAGTCCTACCTACAGTGCCTTGCAAAAGTATTCGGCCCCCTTGAACTTTTCAACCTTTTGCCACATTTCAGGCTTCAAACATTAAGATATAACATTTTTATTTTTTGTGAAGAATCACCAACAAGTGGGACACAATTGTGAAGTGGAACGAAATCTATTGGATTGTTGAAACTTTTTTAACTAATAAAAAAATGAAAAGTGGGGCGTGCAAAATTATTCGGCCCCCTTGCGTTATTACTTTGTAGAGCCACCTTTTGCTGCGATTACAGCTGCAAGTCGCTTGGGGTATGTCTCTATCAGTTTTGCACATCGAGAGACTGAAATTCTTGCCCATTCTTCCTTGCAAAACAGCTCGAGCTCAGTGAGGTTGGATGGAGAGCGTTTGTGAACAGCAGTTTTCAGCTCTTTCCACAGATTCTCGATTGGAGTCAGGTCTGGACTTTGACTTGGCCATTCTAACACCTGGATACGTTTATTTGTGAACCATTCCTTTGTAGATTTTGCTGTATGTTTGGGATCATTGTCTTGTTGGAAGATAAATCTCCGTCCCAGTTTCAGGTCTTTTGCAGACTCCAACAGGTTTTCATCCAGAATGGTCCTGTATTTGGCTGCATCCATCTTCCCCTCAATTTTAACCATCTTCCCTGTCCCTGCTGAAGAAAAGCAGGCCCAAACCATGATGCTGCCACCACCATGTTTGACAGTGGGGATGGTGTGTTGAGTGTGATGAGCTGTGTTGCTTTTACGCCAAACATATTGTTTTGCATTGTGGCCAAAAAGTTGGATTTTGGTTTCATCGGACCAGAGCACCTTCTTCCACATGTTTGGTGTGTCTCCCAGGTGGCTTGTGGCAAACTTTAGACGAGACTTTTTATGGATATCTTTGAGAAATGGCTTTCTTCTTGCCACTCTTCCATAAAGGGCAGATTTGTGCAGTGTACGACTGATTGTTGTCCTATGGACAGACTCTCCCACCTCAACTGTAGTTCTCTGCAGTTCATCCAGAGTGATCATGGGCCTCTTGGCTGCATCTCTGATCAGTCTTCTCCTTGTCTGAGCTGAAAGTTTAGAGGGACAGCCAGGTCTTGGTAGATTTGCAGTGGTCTGATACTCCTTCCATTTCAAAATGATCGCTTGCAAAGTGCTCCTTGAGATGTTTAAAGCTTGGGAAATCTTTTTGTATTCAAATCCGGCTTTAAACTTCTCCACAACAGTATTACGGACCTGCCTGGTGTGTTCCTTGGTCTTCATGATGCTCTCTGCGCTTTCAACAGAACCCTGAGACTATCACAGAGCAGGTGCATTTATACAGAGACTTGATTACACACAGGTGGATTCTATTTATCACCATCAGTCATTTAGGACAACATTGGATCATTCAGAGATCCTCACTGAACTTCTGGAGTGAGTTTTCTGCACTGAAAGTAAAGGGGCCGAATAATTTTGCACGCACCCCTTTTCAGTTTTTTAATTGCTAAAAAAGTTTAAAATATCCAATAGATTTCGTTCCACTTCACAATTGTGTCCCACTTGTTGGTGATTCTTCACAAAAAATTAAAATTTTATATCTTTATGTTTGAAGCCTGAAATGTAGCAAAAGGTTGAAAAGTTCAAGGGGGCCGAATACTTTTGCAAGGCACTGTATACTTTCCTATTAAGCTGGGTACATACTGACAGTCTTTTTTCGGTTAACCAGAGGGCTAAATGAAAAAAAAAACCTGACAGATCGCTGTACCAACGTAAGCAATGTTGGTGCGCCGATGATCTCCCCTGCTGTATTGAATTAGGACAGGCGTTAGGCTCTACTGACCTCCCCAGCCAGACTTCCCGGCCTGGCGGGTGCTCATAGGAACACGCATGTGCGAATGTCCGAGTATCTGCCTTGCTACAGGGTGTACACATTCCCCCCCCCCCCCAAGGGGCAGCCTCTGGATGCCCAACCGGCCCTTCTTTACTGGATGAGCAAGAAAAAAGGCACAAACGAACCTCTTTGCATGGATATTACAATCAGGTTCCCAGGAATTGTGTTCCGGGTCGTACCCTTTCCACTTAATCAAAAATTGTACATGATTTTGCCTTTTTCCACTTCATATTCCATCAATCATAACTGGTTGTCTAGGCCCTCTGTCAGGGAAAGAATCTGGTACTGCAGGTTTTAGTAGTGAAACATGGAACACAGGATGGATCTTAAATAAGTATGGTAAGGAAAAGCTCATACGATACCTCATTTTACGTTTTCTTCACCGGAAATGGTCCAATAAATTTGGGTGCCAACTTCTTTGATGGACACCTCAACTTAAGATTTGTTGTAGAGAGCCATTCCTGATCACCCAGCTGTAGATTCAGTTCCCCTCTTCTCTTCTTATCAAAGGCCCTCTTGTTGTTAGCCTGCGCCTTGGCCACTGCCTCCTGCAAGATCTTATTGTTGTGATCGAGAAAATCCACGGTATTCGGGACTGCCAAAACTGTAGACTCTGAAATGAAATCAGGCAGAAATGACAGATAAAAACCATAATTGTCAAAGAAAGGGGATTGCCCTCTAGCTGAGTGATAGGCATTGTTGTAGGCAAATTCTGATGACGGCAGTAATGATACCCAATCATCCTGAGCAAAAGATGTGAAGAATCGATTGTACTGTTCAAGTGTTTGGTCCTCTCTGTTTGCCCGTTAGTTTGGGGATGGTAAGCTGAGGACAAGGCCAATTCAATCTTCAACACTTCACATAAGGCTCTCCAGAAACGTGAAGTGAACTGTACACCACAATCTGATGTGATGTTTGCAGGGACCCCATGCAGCCTAACATTCTCTTTAACAAACACTCGGACAGTTTCCATAGCAGATGGGGTGCGCTTCAAAGGCAGAAGGTGGGCCATCTTGGTCGGTCTACTACTACAAAGAATGCTGTGCATCCCTCAGCAGGTGGAAGTTCTACTATAAAATCCATGGATATCACCCTCCATGGTCTATCAGGAAAAAGTAAAGGCTTTAACAGACCCCAGGCCATACTTCTTGCTGTCTTGTTCTGAATGCAAACAGAACATGAATTCACATACTTCTTGCAAAAAACTTCCAAATCAAGCCACCAGAATGTATGCCGTACCAGCTCAAGAGTTTTATGGATGCCAAAATGACCTGCCAGCGGATGATCATGAAGCACACTCAGGGCCCTTACTTATGCACTTTCTGGGACAAAGATTTTGTTTTCCCTCCAAAGCAAGCCGTCTCTAGGTGTTAGGGTCATTCCAGAGGGACTATGTAACATTCTTATGTTTGTGGAAGCTTGTTTGATCTGTGAGAGAAGATCCGTTTGTAACAGTAGAAGGTTTCCCGTGCACAAGATGGTATCTGCAACTGACAAGTACTTGGGATCCTCGTACATAAGGGACAGAGTGTCTGGTTTTATGTTCTTTGATCCAGGCCGGTATGTAATGTGAAAAGAAAATCTGGAGAAAAACAGGGCCCATCTAACTTGTCGTGGCTTCAGTCGCTTAGCGGATCTCAAATACTCTAGATTTTTATGGTCAGTGTATATTAGTATAGGATGGGCTGCGCCCTCCAAAAAGTACCTCCACTCCTCCAATGCTGCTTTGATGGCCAACAGTTCACGATCTCCCACGCCATAATTTTTCTACGCTGGGGAAAGTTTCAGAGAAAAGAAAGCCGCAGGGTGCATTAAGTCCTTGACCCCCTGCTGCTGAAGACAACCGCCCCTACTGCTGTTTCAGATGCATTCACCTCAAGGATTGGAGCTGAGGTGAAACATTTCTTTAGTGTTTCGAAAGCATCCTGTGCTTCAGGGTTCCAGCAGAATCGTAGGTTTTGCTTAGTCAGTTGTGTTATGGGGGTGATTATGGCAGAGAATCCTTTAATTAACTTTCTATAAAAGTTTGCAAACCCCACAAAACGTTGTACCCCCTTCTTGTCTGTGGGTACAGGCCACTCAGTATGGCAGACACCTTCTGAGGATCCATTTTAACTCCTGCTGTGGAGATCACCAACCCAAAAAAGCTGGATGCTCTGCCACTCGAATTCACACTTCTCCGGTTTTGCATACAGTTTGTGTTGACAGAGCCAGCCTAGCACAATACTGACCTGCTCTTGGTGTTGATCAAGAGACCCTGAAAAAAACAAAATATCGTCCAGGTAGACGATTACGAAAATGTCCAGTAGATCTTGAAATACATTGTTGATAAAGTGCTGAAAGGTGGCAGGAGCATTGCAGAAAAAGGCATGACCAAGTACTCGAAATGTCCGAATCTGGTATGGAAGGCCATCTTCCACTCATCTCCCTCTCGAATGCAGATCAGGTTATAAGCTCCTCTAAAGTCCAGTTTAGTGAAGATAATTGCAGGCCTTAATCTTTGGAATGGTTTGGGCATCAGGGGCAAAGGTTGGCGGTTCTTCACTGTGATTTTATTTAACTCCCGATAATCCACACATGGATGGAGGGAATGGTCTTTCTTTATTACAAAGAATATCCTGGCTCCTGCTGGGGAGGTGGATGGGCGAATGAACCCCTTTTTAAGATTCTCATCGACACATTCCTTTAGTGCCTCCTGTTCCCGTTCTGACAGCGGAAATATATGTCCAAATCGGGCAGTCATATGGACACGATGGGAAGGCAGGGTGTCTGCTCCCTATTTACTGAAGACATTGAGGAACTGGTGATATGGTTCAGGTACTGACTGGAGTGCACCTGGATCAGAGTCTATACATAGTAGTGTTACCGGTGCGCCAAGGGGTTCTGGTATACAATGTCTCTGGGAGTACTGTGATAGAAACTTAACTTCTCCAGACACCCAACTGATTTGGGGATTATGGGCTTGAAGCCAGGGCAGGCCCAAAATTACAGGGAACAGAGGGGATGTAATGGCATCAAGACTCAGTAGTTCTTTATGTTGAGAGGAAGAAATAACAGGTAGTGGGGGTGTTTCTTGAGTCACATACCCAGAACTGATACATGAATTGAAATGGGCAGAAACTGGAGCTCTTGATGTCATCCATGCAGAACAGTTCTGCTGGGTAGACCCTTCTGATTGATGCTCATGGAGCCGTCAGTCAGTCTGAATTGCTAGGGAGATAAGTCCTTCCAACGTGTCGGGTATGCCCACTCAGGCAAGTTCATCCTTCAAGTTTTCAGAAAGGCCCAATGCGAAACTGGTATCGTAGAGCTGCATCATTTCACTGGGTTTCTGCGCTCCAGCGTCTGAAGTCCGTGACTTGGTCCTCAGCTGCTCTGCGGCCTTGCTGGAGTGCGTGGAGAGTAGTCTCTGCCGTGGTAGTCCATTGTGGGTCATCATAAAGCAGGGACATGGCATCAAAGAAGGATGACATGGCATGCATTTGTTCATTATTTTCGTCAAGTAACCGGTGGGCCCAGGTCTGGGGCTCCCCTTGAAGCAATGATATTATAAATCTCACTTTGGCGGATTCCAGTGAAAAAGTCCGGGGTTGCAAATCAAAATACAGTTGGCATACATTGCGGAAGGCCTGAAACTTGCTTCGGTCCCCTGAGAACCTCTCAGGAGTGGGAACTCTGGGCTCAGGTGGGAGCATTACCACAGAAGGAGAGGAAACAGTCTGTGTAGGCATGGCAGAGGATATTGTAGCGGTACTGGCAGGAACTGCTAATGTCTGTACTCGTTCTTCCAGCTTAAGGTGCCCTTCCTGTAATGACTGCACAGCTTGCGTGAGGGCTGTAAGATGTTGACAAAGTCCATCCATCTGTGAAGCTCCTTCTGTAGGCTCAGACATGACTGTCTGATACTGTCACGTACCTGATGGTAGAAGGAGACCTCTCTTACAACCCTGGCTTGGGGACCACTGGGGTTGCAATAGTGGCCGCGAGAGCGCATCGAGGTAGGAGTGCCTGTGAGATCAGCTGCAGATGAGTAGTGCTGGTTCACCGGAACGGCTGGACTGTAAGTAGCAGCTGGAGGCAGTGGTTGCAGAAGTGGGTCAGCGACCCCAGGCACTGGCAGATACAGGAGCAGGCTGGAGCTGTGTGAGACAAGCTGGGTCAACACGGGTAATCCGGTATGTAATACAGCAGGCAGAGAATAGACGGTAGACAGGCAGTGGTTGGCAGCGGGAAGTCCGGCAGGTGCTGGTTCAGCAGGGTCAAGGCAAGCCGAGGTCGGATAGGGGAAGACAGAGGTGGTCAAACGGAGTTGGGTCAATATAGGTATCAAGGCAGGTACAGGTTCAGGACTCAGGTACAGCTGCAGATAAGACAGCACTGCACTAGCGAAGCTGCTGTCCTTTTAAAGGGTCATTGGCGCCAAGCAGAGTTAGTGGGCATGCGCGCCTGCCGCATGTTTTTCGCACACGCGCCGCTTCCCGCTCGTAGGAACACACGTCCGAGCATCTGCCTTGCTACAGGATGTCCCTGACACAGCCTCTCAGCTGCTGCAGACTTTTAAAAATCAGGCAATTACCTGTGCCTGGAGTTCAGTGCTGTTATCCCACAGCCAGTTATTTCTACCACTGTGGATCACCGGTGCTGTCTTGGGCATGGGAACCAACTGTAACTTCCTTAGGAATTGCTGCCAGCTTCTGCACATGATTGCAGGGTGCTGTGGGACTGGTCCTGCAGCCTCCTGGTGTGCAATGTGTTCCAGGAGGGAACCTTTTCATTCTCGCCTAGGCACAAATTGAGGAAGTGGGAGTGTGTGACTGGGGTGAGGGGAGGAATAGTGACACTTTAACTTTTGAGTGACGGTCCGCTTTAAGACACTTTCAGGTGGTTTAGAATTGACACAGCGGTTTTCGTTTTTCTCAGCCCCCCCCCGTAACATAGTTTTATTACCTGTTAAATCCTGCCAGTAGATCTGTCATTTATCTACTTCCTGTAATCAGTGTTGCCAACCTATCAGATTGAAATTTACTGACACGACACTCAAAATTTACCGACACGGTTGCGTTTTTACTGGCATTTCCAAAAGTAAAAAAAAAAAACTGTTTTGAGTGCAAATTTCAGTATTTAGGCTACAAACAAGTACAATGTGCAATTAGCAGTGTGATTTGAAGTAGATAATAAAGCAAAAAGCATATTTCTTATTTTCAACATAGGTTAGTGTGGGTGTATCGTCATTTAAATAATGCACCGCATCCCTTAATTTGCAAAAAAATGGAAATAGGACTTTCCTTGGGACTTTTAAGGTGCAATACCACAACTACAAGATTCATTAAAATCAACAGAAAATTGATTTAAAAAAAACAAAATGTGTCCATGTAAAGTAGAATGCATTTATGACCCATTCCCTATGGTCCTTTTAGTTCATAATGGTATTGGAGTGGTGAATCCCAACATGTTTCGCCCTCTGGGCTTTCTCAGGGGATATACTGTCCACTAAAAGGTCATGGCACCTATAGTAGTAGCCAACAACACCCACAAAAGGCATAGAGCCCTCATGGCAGGGTGTAATCCCTGTGCTGAAAATGATTCACAAGCAGTGAGTGTCCTGCCCACATGGCTCTGGCCTGGGCCACGTGGGCAGGACACTCACAGCTCCTATTCTATCTGGCTCCTTTTGAAATGCTGGGGTAGTAACCATCTAAAATCCCTTATTTGGTACTCCACTCTTGTTTATTTTTGGCTACTACTATAGGTGCCATGACCCTTTAGTGGACGGTGTATCCCTTGAGGAAGCCCAGAGGGTGAAACATGTTGGGATTCTCCACTCCAATACTGTTATGAACTAAAAGGACCATAAGGAATGGGTCATGAATGCATTCTATTTTATGTGGACATGTTTTTTTTTAATATACATTTTCTAATAAATACTGTTAATTTTAATGAATCTTGTAGTAGTGGAATTGCACCTTAAAAGTCCCAAGGAACTTCCTATTTTCATATTTCTTATTTTATTTTCGATAATTGTAGGTAAGTAGCACAGGGACAGGACTCAATAGAGCAAGAAATTATAATGGGCAGGCACAAAGTAAAATTGACTCTCACAGTGACACTGACAGGTCACATCCCCTCCTGAGTCACAGTGACAGTCTCTCTCCATGCCAGGTGGTCCCTTCAGTCCACTCCATTGCAGCACTGACAGTCCTGCTCCCAGCTTGCCTTTCTCCCATTCCGCCGACCTCCACACGATGCTCTGGCCGCTCCTCTTGGCTCCTTTGCACCATGACATCACCAGACACACTTAGGCATCACCTCCCCCAGCTGCTCCCCACCGGCGCTGCCCGAACACACTCTAGCAGGCACTTGGATGGTCTTCGCTGGCTCCGACTGCGCATGCGTCACGGCCATATTTTTTACTGGCAACCTTTTCCTCTCACTAGCATTTACTGACATGAGAAAAGTGTCCATCTTTTACTGGCTGCCAGTAAAAATACTGACATTTGGCAACACTCCCTGTAACATGGTGACAACACTCTTCTGAAGTTAAATAGTTAAAGTTGACATTTGGTTTTAAAGCAGACCATTATTCCCTTTTTCTTCTTTAAAGAATCCTGCCCCCCTCCTATAATAAAAGCGTACCACATTGCCTCAGTTAGGAGCCTTGGTTGGCTACACCGCTTCAGTTAGGAGCCATGGTTGGCCACATCACCTCAGTTAGGAGCCATGCTTGGCTACACCACTTCAGTTAGGAGCCATGGTTGGCTACTCCTCCACCACAGGATATAATAGCCAAGCAGAACTGAACCAGGAAAAAAAAAAACAAGGTGCGACGGGTATGTTCACTTTTTGCATAAGCTGTATAATATTGTGGAGGGGACAAGCACAAGTACAACATTTTCCAGGATGCTCTTTTTTTTTTTTTTAAAAAAAGGAGATAACCAATACAGTAGTTGGCTTCCTTTGCTGACCTCCACTGGCTAATGCTATTTCCCTGGCTGCCTCTAACTTGTACACATAAGGATGCTGATCTCACCCATATCAGGAGAGCCATAGTTTAATTAGGGCCTTACAAAGAACTGACAATACTTGATCAGCATAACAACGAGGTAACTAGTATATTCAGAAGTAGAGTTCAACAATGGCATTATCCATCCTTCTTTCCACAAGACTGCCCATAACAATGTCAATGAAATGAATGCAAACGTGAAGACCCCTGGCTGTTGGAGACACTTGCCATCACACAGATTTTCCAGCCTGCTAATAAACCTTCTTATACTTCTGGGCTTATAAGTCGAGGTTCCAAAGTCCCACATTTGATATCAGCATCTGGCGAGAATTACAGTCCCAGTCACGAAAAGAAGGATGTACAGTGCCTTGAAAAAGTATTCATAACCCTTGAAGTTTTCCACATTTTGTCATGTTACAACCAAAATCGTAAATGTTTTTTATTGGGATTTTATGTGATAGACCAACACAAAGTGGCACATAATTCTGAAGTGGAAGGAAAATGATAAATGTTTTTCAAAATTTTTAACAAATAAATATGTGAAAAGTGCATTTGTGTTCAGCCCCCCCGGAGTCAATACTTTGTAGAACCGCCTTTCGCTGCAATTACAGCTGCAAGTCTTTTTGGGGATGTCTCTACCAGCTTTTCACATCTAGAGCGTGACATTTTTGCCCATTCTTTGCAAAATAGCTCAAGTTCTGTCAGATTGAATGGAGAGCGTCTGTGAACAGCAATTTTCAAGTCTTGCCACAAATTCTCAATTGGATTTAGGTCTGGACTATGACTGGGCCATTCTAACACATGAATATGCTTTGATCCAAACCATTCCATTGTAGCTCTGGCTGTATGTTTAGGGTCGCTGTCCTGCTGGAAAGTGAACCTCCGGCCCAGTCTCAAGGCCTAGTCTCAAGTCTTTTTGCAGACTCTAACAGGTTTTCTTTTAAGATTGCCCTGTATTTGGCTCCATCTATCTTCCCATCAACTCTGACCAGCTTCCCTGTCCCTGCTGAATAAAAACATCCCCACAACATGATGCTGCCATCACCATGTTTCACAGTGGGGATGGTCTGTTCAGGGTGATGTGCAGTGTTAGTTTTATGCCACACATAGCATTTTGCTTTTAGGCCAAAAAGGTCTCATCTGACCAGAGCACATTATTCCACATGTTTGCTGTGTCCCCCACATGGCTTCTCGCAAACTGCAAACAGGACTTATGGCTTTCTTTCAACAATGGCTTTCTTCTTGCCACTTTTCCATAAAGGCTAGATTTGTGGAGTGCACGACTAAAGCCGCGTACACACGAGTGGAATGTCCAACAGAAAAAAGTCAGACGGAAGCTATTCATCGTCTATTCCGACCGTGTGTAGGCCTCATCTGACTTTTTTTTTCAAAAATTTTGACGGACCTAGAAATGGAACATGTTCTAAATATTTCCGACATTCGGGAAAACCGCTCATCTGTATGCTATTCCGACGGACCAAAAACGACGCTTGCTCTGAAGCAAGTACGAGACGGAAGCAATTGGCTACTGGCTATTGAACTTTCTTTTTCTAGTCCCGTCGTAAGTGTTGTACATCACCGCGTTCTGGACGGTCGGTCTTTGGTTGGACTTTGGGTTGACCGTGTGTAGGCAAGACCGCTTGAATGGAATTCCGTCAGAGAAACCTGCGGAGTTTATTCCGATGGCAAAACCGGTCGTGTGTACACGGCATAACAGTTTCTTCCTAATAGATTCTTCCACCTGAGCTGTACATCTCTGCAGCTCCTCCTCCTCTGATTAATGCTCTCCTTGCCCAGCCTGTCAGTTTAGGTGGACGGCCATGTCTTGGTAGGTTTGCAGTTGTGCCATACTCTTTCTATTTTCGGAACATGGATTGAGCAGTGCTCCATGAGATGTTCAAAGCTTGGGATATTTTTTTTATAACCCGACCCTGCTTTAAACTTCTCCACAACTTTACCCCTGACCTGTCTGGTGTGTTCCTTGGCCTTCATGATGCGGTTTGTTCACTAAGGTTCTCTATCAAACCCCTGAGGGCTTCACAGAATAGCTGTATTTATACTGAGATTAAATTACACACAGGTGGACCTAATTTACTAATTAGGTGACTTCTGAAGGCAATTGGTTCCACTAGATTTTAGTTAGGGGCATTAGAGTAAAGTGGGCTGAATACAAATGCACGCCACACTTTTCACATATTTATGTATAAAAAAAATTGAAAAACATTTATCATTTCCTTCCACTTTACAATAGTGTGCCACTTTGTGTTAGTCTATCACATAAAAGGCAACTAAAATACATTTACGTTTTTGGTTGTAACATGACAAAATATGGAAAATTTCAAGGGGGTATGAATACTTTTTGAAGGCACTGTATATATACTATATGGCCAAACGTATGCAAACTCTCCTCTTAATCAGTGTTCCCTAAACTATGGATCAGGGCCAAAATTGGGTTATAAATTTGTCTGTGGTGGGTCATTTCTGTGGAGTGAAAACATGATTGATATCCCCATCCACAACACCAACGCCCCTATCAGAATGTATGAAATAAGTTAACTCTAATGCAGCGTACACACGGTCTGACTTTTCGACCAGACTTGTCCGACGGACCAAATCCTTCAGCGGACTTTTCCAGTCGCAAATCTGACGGACTTTAGATTTGGAACAGGCTTCAAATCTTTACGTCGTAACTTCGCCGGACCCAGAAATCCGCTCGTCTGTGTGCTAGTCCGACGAACAAAAACCGACGCTAGGGCAGCTGTTGGCTACTGGCTATCAACTTCCTTATTTTAGTCCGGTGTACGTCATCACGTAGGAATCCGTCGGACTTTGGTGTGATCGTATGTAGGCAAGTCCATTCGTTAAAAAGTCTGTCGGAAGTCCGTCGAAAGTCCGCTGGAAAGTCTGTCGGACAAGTCCGGTCGAAAAGTCCGCCCATGTGTACGCGGCCTTAGTCATTGAAGGGCACAGGAATACAAAAAAGTTGGGTTATACTGTTGCCTGCAGTAGGTTTGAACAATGACAAATAGAATAACTGTAAGCCAGACCTCATAGAAACCCTCCTTTACCCAGCATGCATTCAGTTCTTTGCTAGTGTCCTTGGAAACCTTTGCTTCAGCTCTTGCTGAATACAAGCATTGCTAGCATTGTTTTTGTACCATTGAGTTCTCTAGTCTCAGGGGTCACTTAGCAATCCTTAGGGGCCATTGAGCTGTGATAATTCTAACATTCTTTGAATATCTCATTAGTGAAATTGGTTGCTTAGTCAGTCAACCTCCTTATCATGTCCTTCTCTGAATCCCAAGGATTGACAGTATACGGCTTGGGCTTTTGCATGCAGACCTGGCCATTTCTTGTAGCTTTGCTCTTGTCTAAGATTCCCTTTGGGGGTTTGCCCAAATATTTTTTTCCTGGCAACCACACCAGGTTGTGGGTCCCTTATTTTCCACTTTTTTTGGTGTGTTATTGTTTTTAAGGCCTCTCTCTGGTTCAGTCTCAGTGCTTTTTCAGTTAAAGTCTCTTCCCTTTGGCAGTGATCTCCTCTATCCTGGTATTGGGTGTCAGGTTGATGCTCTGTGGCCTTTCCTTGGTCGGTGGCAGCTTCTCCTGTCTTGCAGGGGACTTCATCTCATGTGGTTTAGATTTGGGCATTGGTCTTTAGGTAATTCTGTGTTGCAGACCGTTACCAGTCCTTTCATAAAGACATGTCAATCGCTGTTGCCCACCTCTCAGTTGGAATGCTGTTGGATGTCCCGACTATTTCTTAATTCCTGTGTCCATCAATAAGACGAGAAATAAAATAAGATTGTGGTACTTACAGTAAAATCAATTTCTTGGAGTCCATTGAGGGACACAGTACCCACCCTCTGTGTTTATTGCTGTGGCTCTTAGTACTGCTTTTTCGCAAAACAGGTTTGCTGGGTAGAGTAATGCCGCGTACACACGAGCGGACTTTACGGCAGACTTTGCCCGGCGGACTTTTCGACGGACTTTCTGAATGAACAGACTTGCCTACACACGATCAACCAAAGTCCATCAAATTCGTACGTGTTGACGTACGACCGGACTAAAACAAGGAAGTTCATAGCCAGTAGCCAATAGCTGCCCTAGCGTGGCTTTTTGTCTGTCGAACTAGCATACAGACGAGCGGACTTTTCGACCGGACTCGAGTCCGTCGGATAGATTTGAAACATGTTTCAAATCTAAGTCCGTCCAGCTTTGGAGAAAACAAAGTCCGCTGGAGCCCACACACGATCGAATTGTCCGACGAAATCTCATCCGCCGGGCAAAGTCTGCCGTAAAGTCCGACCGTGCGTACGCAGCATAAGGGTTATTCTGGGACTGGATTACAATTATTCTTTGTTTGCCATTGTCCAAACCTACTGTAGGAGAATAGGAGAAGGGCACACTCTAATATGGCGTACACGCGGTCGGACTTTGTTCGGACATTCCGACAACAAAATCCTAGGATTTTTTCAGACGGATGTTAGCTCAAACTTGTCTTGCATACACACGGTCACACAAAGTTGTCGGAAAATCCGATCGTTCTGAACGCGGTGACGTAAAACACGTACGTCGGGACTCTAAACGGGGCAGTGGCCAATAGCTTTCATCTCTTTATTTATTCTGAGCATGCGTGGCACTTTGTCCGTCGGATTTGTGTACACACGATCGGAATTTCCGACAACGGATTTTGTTGTCGGACAATTTTATCTCCTGCTCTCCAACTTTGTGTGTCGGAAAATCCGATGGAAAATGTCCGATGGAGCCCACACACGGTCGGAATTTCCGACAACACGCTCCGATCGGACATTTTCCATCGGAAAATCCGACCGTGTGTACGGGGCATAAGTGTAGTACATTACGTATTTATTAGAGACAAGCACAAATGGCAACTCACATAAAATCTGTTAAAAACTTGCTCATCAGCAAAGAGCAAGTCTCTGATGAGCAGCTTCACCACAGCAGGGTACCTCAGTCTAGGGTCAGTCAGTGGTATTTTGGTAAGGCGAGAAAACACACCAGGGGGCACCAGACTAAGTGCGGTAGTGAATGTCACTGGTGAGGAATGTGGTAAAGAAACTCACATGATTAGAAGAAAAATCAGCGTTGTATCTCGGCTGTAGGTACGCGAGTTGGGGAAAGCCTGTCCCAAAAAAGAGCAGCCTGGAGTGTCCTGTTGTCTGGCCTGGTTTCATCTTGGATGAAGGAAGCACGGAGCAGCAAGCTGGCAGCGGGGTCCCTTGTGGAACACAGAGTGGATTTGAAGTGAAGCTGTTCACCTCTTTACTGATGAGCCAGTTTTTAACAGATTTTCATACGAGTTGCCATCTGTCCATATCTCTAATAAATACATAATGTACTACACCTATGCCCTGTACACACGGTCGGACTTTGTTCGGACAATCCGACAACAAAATCCTAGGATTTTTTCCGACGGATGTTGGCTCAAACTTGTCTTGCATACACACGGTCACACAAAGTTGTCGGAAAATCCGATCGTTCTGAACGCGGTGACGTAAAACACGTACGTCGGGACTATAAACGGGGCAGTAGCCAATAGCTTTCATCTCTTTATTTATTCTGAGTATGCGTGGCACTTTGTGCGTCGGATTTGTGTACACACGATCGGAAATTCCGACAACGGATTTTGTTGTCGGAAAATTTTATATCCTGCTCTTAAACTTTGTGTGTCGGAAAATCCGATGGAAAATGTCCGATGGAGCCCACACACGGTCGGAATTTCCGACAACACGCTCCGATCGGACATTTTCCATCGGAAAATCCGACCGTGTGTACGGGGCATTAGAGTACACCCTCCTGTTCTCCTATCTGTTTACTTAGAGATTTTTCAATCTCTCTGGAAGCATGGAGCATCAAGAAGGCGGCAGGGTCCCTGTGGAACGTAGAGTGGATTGGAAGTGAAGCTGTTCACTTTGCTGATGAGCCAGACAGGTTTCATGTGCGTTGCCATTTGTCCTTGTCTCAAATAAACACATATGTACATGTACTACACTAATGCCGCGTACACACGACTGGACTTTACGGCATACTTGGTCCGGCGAACCTGAGTCCGTCGGACAATTCGATCGTGTGTGGGCTCCAGCTGACTTTTTTCTCTCAAAAGTTTGACAGACCTAGAAATGAAACATGTTTCAAATCTGTCCGACGGACTCGAGTCCGGTCAAAAAGTCCACTCGTCTGTATGCTAGTCCGACGGTCAAAAACCGACGCTAGGGCAGCTATTGGCTACTGGCTTTGAACTTCCTTGTTTTAGTCCGGTCGTATGTCATCACGTACGAATCCGTCGGACTTTGGTTGATCGTGTGTAGGCATGTCCATTCATTTGGAAAGTCCGTCGAAAAGTCCGCAGGACAAAGGCTGCCGTAAAGTCCGCTCGTGTGTACGCGGCATTAGAGCTTGCCCTCCTGTTCTATCTGTTTACTTAGAGGTAGTTCAGTCTATCCAGAGGTGCTGCATCAAGTGTTGTGAGACTAGCAGGAAGTTGCCCTGTAAGTTCCATTTGGAACCTAAAAACTTTCTGCTGACCTCACTATACCCATGTATACTCATGTTACTCATTGCGCCATAAAGCCTCCTTTCTTCAGACCTCCTGTAGGCTGCAGTATAACATGGCTGTTTCTGAATTCCATGTCCATCCATGTACTGTAGAAATAAATTTACAGTAAGAACACAAATCTTATTATGATTGTCAGCACAAACATACATATGGGAAACTAGGACAAGTGAGTGACCTAGTGAACTACACAGACAAGGATGTGAGATGAAGAGACCCCCGTGCTAGTTGAAAATGTTAAAAAGAAAAAAAAAATGTCAAAAATAAACTTGGCAACAGAAATGTTAAGAGTGTTCTCGGTGTGTTATATGCAGGGCCATCTTTAACACGGGGCAAAAGGGGCAGCTGTCCCAGGCTCAGTCATTGTTGTGGAGCCCAAAGCAGCTGCCCCTTCAGTCTGTGCTGCCCACTATCGCTCAGAAGATGATGGCGGAATGGAATTTTGAGGGCGTCGGTGATTGGTTGGATGTTATGTCTGCAGCCTGTGTGGTGACTTACCAGCTCGGTAAGGTAAACCTTCTCTGGGGAGTGAGCCTGTGTGTCCTGGACACCGTAACACACAACCCTTCCTCATCATATCCGACAAGCTGCAGACTACAGCCCAATGAAGAACTGGAGGGTTCGTAGGGATGTGCCTTGTAGGTTGCCTGACATCCCCTGGACACTATAAAGGTGGCGGGGGGAATTGCAGAGGTCTGTGGAGAGAGGGGAGGGGGTCCTGTGTAATGATGGAGGTAGTATTGGAGAGGGTGTCCTGTGTAATGATGGAGGTAGTATTGGAGAGGGGGTCCTGTGTAATGATGGAGGTAGTTTTGGAGAGGGGGTCCTGTGTAATGATGGAGGTAGTTTTGGAGAGGGGGTCCTGTGTAATGTGTAATGATGGGGGAGGGGGTTCTGTGATGATGGGGGTAATATGAGGGAGAGGGTCCTGTGTAATGATTGGAGGTATTATTGGCGAGGGGGTCCTGTATAATGATGGGGATAGGGGAGTAGGTCCTGTGTAATGATGGGGGAGGGAATCCTTTGTAATGATGGGGGAGGGGTCCTGTATAATGATGGGGGAAGGGATCCTGTGTAATGATGGGGGAGGTGATCCTGTGTAATGATGAGGGTAGTATAGGAGAAGGGGTCCTGTGTTAAAATGGGAGCAGCATGGGGGAGGGGATCCTGTGTAATAACGGGGGTAGCATAGGGGAAGGGGTCCTGTGTAATGATTAGGCATGTGCAATTCGTTTCGTTCTGAATTCGTTTTTTATTGAATTTCGACAAACCTGTTTAACAAATTTTTTCCGAATATTCGTAAATTCGATAAAATTGGACATTCGTAAATTCGGGCATTCGTACATTTGTACATTAGTAAATTAGTGAATTCGTAAATTTGTAAATTTGAGAATTCGGAAATCTGAAATAATAGTTAACTAATAATAACTTAACTATTAGTAATTACTAGTAACTTTTAAATTATAGGTATTGTAATTTCCTTTCAAATTTGGCTGTTAGTGAACGTAACACATACAAATTTATCCGAAGTTATGAATGATCCGAAAAAACGGAATGGAACGTAATGAATTAATAATAATAAATAACAATAATAATAATAACAACGTTTTATTATTATTATTTATTAATTTGTTCTGTTCCATTTGTTTAGATGCAGCATTTGTTTTGGATAATTCGTAACTTCGGATAAATTCGTATTTGTTACGTTCACTGACAGTCAAATTTGAAAGGAAATTACAATACCTATAATTTAATAGTTAGTTACTATTTCAGATTTTTTCATTTTCGGGTTTTTGGATTTTCAAACTTCGAATTTACAAATTTTCGAATTTTCTAATTTACAAATGTACGATTTTACGAATGTACGAATTTACATATGTACAAATGTAAAAATGTACGAATGAACGAATTTACGAATGTACGAATGAACGCATTTATGAATTTACGAATGAACGAATTTACGAATCGCGATCATAACGAATGACCCGAAAAATGAAAAAAATAATAAACGAATGAAACGAAAACGAAAATGAACACATTTTTTGGCTGTGCGCGTCTAGTAATGATGGCGGTAGTGTTGTCGAGGGGTCCTGGGTAGTAGGGGGGACGGGATCCTGTATAATAATGGAGGTAGTATGGGGCAGTAGGTCTTGTGTAATGATGGTGGTAGTATTGGCGAGGGGGTCCTGTATAATGATGGGGGTAGTATGGGGAGGGGAACCTGTGTTGTGATAAGGGTAGTATAAGGGAGGGGGTGCTGTATAATTAATGATTGGAGGTAGTATTGGCGAGGGGATCCTGTGTAATCATTGAAGGTAGTATTGGTGAGGGGGTCCTGTGTAATTATGGGGGTAGTATGGGGGAGGGAATCCTGTGTAATGACGGGGACAATATAGGGGAGGGTTCCTCTGTAATGACAGGTATAGTATGGGGGATGTGTAATGATGGAGGTTGTATTGGCGAGGGGTCCTGTGTAATGAGGGGTATAGTATGGGGGATGTGTAATGATGGAGGTTATATTGGCGAGGGGTCTTGTGTAATAATGGGGGAGGACATCCTGTATAATAAAGGTGGTAGTATGGGGGAGGGAATTCAATCACAAACTTGGCAAATTTCTAGAAGAAAGTGATGAGTAGCAACATTTAGATCCTGATCCAAGCTGGTTGAGGTGTGATTGTACCCTACATGACTTCTCTTTGTGGCAGATTGTTTTATTGAACCTTCATTACAGCCTTTATCATCCAGGCTTCCTCCTGAGAATGCTTAGGAGTTCCTTGAGCAATAGCAGCTATGTCTCCTGTTGTATGTGCTTAGTTCTGGCACCAAAGCCACATGGCCAAGTCAGCAGCATGGGGTCAGTGGAGCTTTCCCTCTTGTTTCTCATATAAGTAACCAACACCAATGATTATGTATGTAAGGGTAGTATTCTTCCCACTGACCACCGATGTAAGGGACATTCTTCCCAATGACCACCAATTTAAGGGGTGTTCTTCCCACTGACCACCAATGTAAGGAGCATTCTTTCTACTGACCACTAATGTAAGGCCCCTCAAACGCCTATGCACAAGATACAATAAACGGCACATAGTGCTGTTCACACTAAGCGTTAGCGTCGCATTGCTTCAAAATTGAAGCCTCATGTCGAGTCAGGAGGCGTTTGAAAGGCTTCAACGCCTCCCATTCAAGTCTATGGTAACGCCTCGCAAATGCTCTGGCAGGCATTTGCGGGGCGTTAAGATTCGTTCATTTACTATAATGGAATAGGCATTTGCGGAGCAGTGTTAACGCTCATCAAACGCTTCAAAACTGCCCTTCTCATTAATGCTTGTAAAACGCCTGTCTAATGCCCATACTAAAGCTCATTGACGCCTGTCTGACGCCCATACAAAGAGCGTTTGTTGAGTGTTAGAAATGTAGGCAAGTGTAAACAAGCCCTTAGGGGCATTCTCCCACTAACCTCCAATGTAAGGGACATTCTTCCCACTGACCACCAATATAAGGAGTATTCTTCCCAATTTTTCTTTATTAAAAGTCTTGCAATCAATAAGCATAAAATCACTATATATAATATACATATTTACATAAATGAAAATAAATATAGCAAATCTGCTCTCAAACAAAAAATGACTTTACAGCAAAAACAAAACTCATCATGAACATGTCATTATTGGGGATAATCTCACTACAACTCACACCAATACACCAGACATCCAAACTGTGAGGTCAAGAAACAAACCCGCACCCATTATGCATGCAGCCCTTCTTCAAAAAGAAGATACTAACCAACAAAAGCTAAGGGAGTGAAAGAAACAGAAAAAGAAAAGAGCTCCTCACCCAGAGATGGGCAGTTCACCAAAGGCAGGTCTGATATTCCTCCACGCCCTTTTCCAGACCGCCCGAGGCTCCCTGCCTTTCTCAAGACCCCGAATTTTCCCAACCTCACCCAGAATATCGTGCACCACCACCTCAACAGAGAGGACTTTTTTCCGCAGGGTAATCTGACACTGTGCATTCCATGTGAAGTAACGGACAACAATACTAACTAAAAACAGTGTATCCAAATCAAAATCCCAGCGAGTCGGGAATGCTCCGTACACCCACTCCGCATAACTCATGCGATAGAAAAAGGGGATGCCTAGAGCAATCCCCACCCTTTTATACACCTCTATGTTAAAGGGACACTGCAGCAAAAAGTGGTCCATAGACTCCACTTTACCAACACACTCCGCTCTAGGACAATCCCGATCATCCACAGGGCGATGCTTCAAGTTCCCTCTGACATAGAGCCTTCCATGGAAAGCGAGCCAGGCTTGATCCCTAAACTTCAAGGGGATTCTTTCTAAATTGATTAAACGCAACCCCTCCCTCATTACAGAGCCTGGGCAATCCCTTAAGGCCAGTGACACACTGAAAGCAGAGCTCAAAATCCTCTTCTCCAGAAGCTTCCTGGGGAGGGACTTGATATCCTCCACTGTCACCTGCCACTGCCGAAGTATTTTCAGACACGGGGCAACATAAGCCGGGAGCTTGCCATGTCGGACTCTCAGACTTTTCACTGGCCCGCCATCTTCCCAGCATTGCAGAAAAGGCTTAAAACAAGATTGAAAAATGCCCACCCATCCCGTCGGGTTCTCTGCTAGCATGTTACCAAGATTGTACTTTAAAAAGAGCAGAGAAAAGAAAACTATTGGGTTGACCATTCCCAGGCCACCCTCCCGCCTAGACAGGTAAGTTACATTGCGTTTGATCAGGTTCAGCCTACTTCCCCATAACAGTTGGAAAAAACAGCTGTACACCCTTGCATAGAGAGATGCTGGCAAGATACAGACGAAGCTGACATATAAAAAGATTGGGACCAGGTACGTTTTGATCAAGTCAACCCTCTCCCTCAAGGAAAGCTTCCATTTCTTCCAGCTTGCTACTTTGGCATTGGCACACACCAACCTGCTTTCCCAATTTCGATGACCATAGTCACAGGACCAAATTGGATGCCCAACACTTTAATTTCCTGCTGGGGCTCTGGGAAGGCATCCGGAAGTTCGAAGCTTTCACCCTCCTCACCCATCCAGAAAACTTCACTCTTTTCATGGTTGACTTTAGAACCAGAAGCCTCCGTGTACTGCTCTATCATAGAGACCACCTCCTGCGCCTCCTCTGTCCCAGAGACAATAACAGACACATCATCGGCATAGGCCACGACCTTCAGAGGCGGCACACCAGCAATGCCCAAAGGCACCCCGCACAAAGATCCACTCTCTAGCCTTCTTATGAAGGGGTCGATTGCGAATACATATAACAGGGGGCTCAGAGGACATCCCTGGCGCACACCAGAGCCAACCTCAAAAGGCCGTCCAACCCAACCATTAACCAGTGGGAAGCTCTCAGCCCCTCTATATAATGTCTCCAGCCAATCTATAAACCTCCCCTGCAGGCCGTATCTACCAAGTAGCAAATACAGGTACTCGTGATTGACTCTATCAAAAGCCTTCGCCTGATCCAATGCCAGCAAGTACTTTCTCCATCCAGCAGCCCTGCATCGTTCCAAAGCCTCCCGGACAGCTAAAACCGCTGAAAAGGTACTTCTACCTTGGACCGAGCAGTGCTGATGACTGGACAACAAATCGCCTGCTACTGATGACAAGCGCCAAAAAAGAATCTTCGCTAGGATCTTTCTATCAACATTGAGAAGACTGATGGGGCGCCAGTTCTCAATCATTGAGGGGTCCTTACCTTTTGACAGAAGAATCACAGCGGATTGCCTCATGGAGGGAGGGAGCGAACCCTCTTCTAGACAGCTGTTATAAACCTCTGCTAAAAAGGGAGCCAGAATGGACTTAAAACACTTGTAGAATTCAGCTGTCAACCCATCTGGCCCAGGCGATTTTTTGGTAGCCAGCTTCTCTATAGCATGAACTACCTCATCCACTGAAATTGGTTCTGTCAAATCCATCAAAGGCAATGTACCATTTCCCAATCCTGGAGTAGAATCCAGAAAGCTTTCCATCCTGTCCCGACAAAGGTCCTTTCTTCCCAGAAGGTCTGCGTAATATGATCTGAAGATCTCCAGGATCCCTGATCTGGACTTCACCAGGGAACCCGCACTATCCCTCAGGCCTATGACCGTCTTAACTGCTATGCCTTGCTTACAGTTCTGGTAAGGATCAGGCGAGTGATATTTTCCATAATCCCTCTCCAGAACCAAGGAGGCATGCCGGTCGTATTGACACTTCCTAAGAAGAAACTTCACCTCAGAGATCTCCCCTGGATCCCTTCTATACGAGACAAGACGATCAAGCTTCCTCCGCAAATGCTGGTAGGCAATGTACATACCAAGCTGCTTCTTCTTACTTATGGCCTTGAAAAGTCCAATTGCCCTTTGTTTCACAAGCTCCCACCACTCTGACTTACTGCTGCAAAAGTCCAGAATAGAAACCTGTGCCTGAAAAAAATCCTCAAAGGATTGTCTTACCTCTACATCTTCCAGGAGAGCCGAATTCAGTTTCCAGGTACCCCTTCCCCTGGGTGGAGTGTCCGAGGCATTCAGAGTCACAGACAGCATACAGTGGTCAGAGAACTCCACCGCCCTCAACTCAGGAGCCGAGAAAGCAGAGTTCTCCTTTAAAAAAAACCTATCTATCCTACTCTGACTATTCCCTCTCTGAAATGTGAATCCCGTGCTGCCAGGGCAGTGCTTAATATGCACATCTACCAGGCCTGCTTGTCTCACCATATCTCTAAGAAAAACGCTATCGTAACCCAGCCTGTCTATGGAGCCTCTCCTGTCTTCAGGCCTAATTATGGTGTTAAAATCACCTCCAAAGACAACCTGCTGGGACGTAAAAAGGAAGGGCTTGATCTCTGTGAGGAGGCATTTCCTGCCCCATTTTGACTGCGGTCCATAGATATTGATCAGGCGCAGGTCCTGCCCCCTAACAGAGACGTCTAAGACCATGCATCTCCCCATTTCTACCTCAATTACCCGCCGGCACGTTACCATATCGGTTTTAAAAAGGACCGCAACTCCGCTGCAGGGCTCAGCCGCAAGAGACCAAAAGGAGGGACCGCATCTCCACTCCCGTTTTGCTAGATGGACATCGGCCAAAGTATTGAGCCAGGTCTCTTGCAAAAATAAAATCTCGGCATCAAACTCGCTGAGCAAAAATAAGGCAATATCACGAGCTCTTGCAGATTTAATGCTGGCGACATTAATGGTCGCCACCTTTATCGGAGTGGGAACTGCCATCAGGATGATTGGGGTAGTCGTTTCTTAACCTTTGCCACACTCTCATCACCCGAAACAGCTCTCTTAAGACTACGTGACTCCCCCTCATCCATGGATGATAAAGAGAAAGATAGATCAGACATCTCATCACCCGACAAAACTGAAAAAGTATTACCAAGAGGAACCCCTCCTGGGTCCGACCCTGAGGAAGAAATGACCACTTTACTTGTCTTCCTCTTCTTCTTTTTCTTCCTCCTAAACTTCTCCCACCCCTCATCATCTGAATCCCCCTCAACAGAGGGTGAGACATGGGATATGGACACCTTTCCCTCAACCCCTCCCCCATCCAACACCCTCACAGGCCCCTGACCACGTTTACGCTGCCGAGGGACAGGGACTGGAGGCTGAGATGGAAGATCCGCCAAACCCGCCCCCCCAGCAGCTTCTGCCAGTCTGGAGGATCTACGTACAGTAGGATTAGGGACCACCACATGGGGGACAGACTCAGGGACCACATTACTGGGGGAAACAGAATCCGAAACAACAGATGTAACAGACACAGGAGGGACAGACTCAGGGACCACATCACTAGGGGAAACAGAATCTGGAACAGATGTAACAGAAACAGGAGGGACAATAACAGTTTTAGCGGCCTCATCCTCTTTATCAAGCCTCTGCAACTCAGCCTCCAATCCTGGCAAGTTATGTAATGCCTCCGGGCACTGACTATAAGGATGACCGAGCTTCTGGCACAAATTACACCGAATTTCAGTACAATCCTTAGCCAAATGGCCCAAATCCTGGCATAGTGAGCATTTCTTACGGGTACAGGTAGATGCAAAATGGCCTTTGTCTCCACATTTATTACAGACTTTAGGCTGACCCTGGTAAAAAATAGTCAGCCTATCTCTCCCCAGAAAAGCTGAACAGGGAAGGTGTTGAACTACATTTCCAAGCACCCCCAATTTTAGTGACACTGTCCATGCCCCTGTCCATATCCCATGCTCATCAAGGACCTTCCGCAGTGGAGCGAGGACCTCACCATATCGGCGTAGCCATACTATCAAATCAGCCTCTGGTATGGATTCGTTGCGCACCAGGATCGTCACCGACTTTATCAGAGGCTGCCTGGAAATCACCTTTGGCACCAAACCACTCCACTGCGGAAGGCCCTTGCACCTCCTATATCGCTCCCAAAATAAATCCAAACCCTCAGGCTTTACAAAGGACAAATCAAATTCATAACTCCCCACTGGGCAAATCAAAGCAAAGATATCCAAGGCTTTAAACCCCATTTCCAGAACCAACTCAGCCACCCTCCCCCTTACTGGTGGGGTCCCCTCCCCCTCCCACTTCAATTGAACCACATTCCTCCTCCTGTACCCACCAACCATCCCACCACCAAGCCCCCCCATATTGTGACCACTAATATTTACAAAATTCCCTCCACCCTCCTTGATGCGACTCCCCAGAACAGATGCATAACTGCCCACATTTCTCCCAGCAGAAGAAACATTTGTGTGTTTTGAACCGTCTGACACATTTCTAGCAGATATCGATTGTACAGATTTTGTCTGCACAATCGATGAGTCTTTCCTCTGCTGAGCAGGGAGAGCAATGTCATTTTTATTTTTCCTAGCAGTATTAACCCCTTCACCACCACCCACCACATTCATTGTTTTATCATTACTGTCATTCTTAATACTTGCTGGTATATTCACAGTTCCTGTAGTCTTCCCAACAGTGTCCTTTCCCACTGCTGTGCTGGTGGAATCTTCAGCTGGCCTGTTCTCTTCCATCAGGACAGGACTTTCAGCAGGCTGGTCTGACACATCCATGGCTTCCACTACACATGGTGCAATGTGCTGATCCCCTCCCCCATCAGCATCAATCAGCTCTGCTGGAACACAGAGAGGCTCAGGTGAGGCAATCTCTTTGCTGGTGTCAGCCATACTGTGTGAAACACATGCAGAAAAATTGGTAGAGGAACTACTGGTCTCAGCAAATGCAGGAGTAGAAACATCCATGTTCAGGGTGTTTGGTGCAGGTCCATCTTCATTCCCTGGTTTATTTTTCCTCTCATCCACAGGGATTTCTGATGGATCATCAGATATGGAAACCTTGTCTGCTCTCAGGGGTGACTCCATTTGCTGGATGAAGGTCAGGGTGCCATGCTCACTCTCAACCCCCTGGCTGGTTGCCGCTGGCGATTCCAAGGCCTTACATGGGGGGAGAGGTGCAGAGGCAGATGGACCCGGGTCATCCATAACCTGAGGCTGCTGATCCATGCAACTTACTGACGACTGGCTGGCAAATCTCTTTTCATTGTCAAATTTTTCTTTAAAAGCTCCACTTCTGGCTTTTAATTTCTCCAACAATAAAGTTTGCTGCTTTACTTTTTCCTCCAAATCCTGTAACTCAGGCTTCATGGCTGTGCGATTTCTACTCCATGCCTGGAAGTATTTGGCTTTAAAGTTTTTATGTTCAGTTTTCAAAACTTGAAGTTTCTCTTCAGCCCTTCCAATTTGCCTAAAGCGATCAACAATCTTCTGACTGAAGATACTTGCTTCCATACCAGGGCCTGGACCCACAGTCAGATCCTCCACCTCCTCCTCCTCACTAGGCCCCATGTCATCAGGGCGATCCCTCCCTGGGCCTCCCCCAGGATCAGGCATTGTTCCTGGGCCAAAACTAGCAGGCAAGGCCCAGGCTTGAAAAAAGGCTGGTTCTCAGAGAGCTCCTTGGGTGTGTCCTCCTCCTCCTTCCCACTGATCACCAATGTAAGGAGCATTCTTCCCACTGATCACCATTGTTAGGAACATTCCTCCCACTGATCACCAATGTAAGGAGCATTCTTCCCAATGATCACCAATGTAAGGAACATTCTTTCCACTGATCACCAATGTAAGGAACATTCTTTCCAATGATCACCAATGTAAGGAACATTCTTCCCACTGACCACCAATGTAAGGAGCATTCTTCCCACTGATCACCAATGCAAGAAGCATTCTTCCCACTGATCACCAATGTAAGGGGCATTCTTCCCACTGATCACCAATGTAAGGGGCATTCTTCCCACTGACCACCAATGTAAGGGACATTCTTTCCACTGACCACCAATATAAGGAACATTCTTCCCACTGATCACCAATGTAAGGAACATTCTTCCCACTGATCACCAATGTAAGGGGCATTCTTCCCACTGACCACCAATGTAAGGAACATTCTTTCCACTGATCACCAATGTAAGGAACATTCTTCCCACTGACCACCAATGTAAGGAACATTCTTCCCACTGATCACCAATGTAAGGGGCATTCTTCCCACTGACCACCAATGTAAGGGACATTCTTTCCACTGACCACCAATATAAGGAACATTCTTCCCAATAATCACCAATGTAAGGGACATTCTTCCCACTGACCACCAATGTAAGGAGCATTCTTCCCACTAATCGCCAATGTAAGGGGCATTCTTCCCACTGATCACTAATGTAAGGAGCATTCTTCCTACTGATCACCAATGTAAGGGACATTCTTCCCACTGACCACCAATGTAAGGAACATTCTTCCCACTGACCACCAATGTAAGGAACATTCTTCCCACTGATCACCAATGTAAGGAGCATTCTTCCCACTGATCACCAATGTAAGGAACATTCCTCCCACTGATCACCAATGTAAGGAGCATTCTTCCCACTGATCATCAATGTAAGGAGCATTCTTCCCACTGACCATCAATGTAAGGAGCATTCTTCCCACTGAGGGGTGTATTGAAACATTTTGCAGAGCTATTCATCCTACTAAACTGCATATACATTTGTCCTGTGCGGATGAAGTCAACATCAAATGTTACTAGGCTCTTTTCATTCCAGGTCAGATTTTCTTCTTTCATAATAGCATGGATCTGGAAAATTTCACATTATGATCGCTGGATGAAGCTGATGATCATAGTTAAAATGTATTTAATTCCTATGATGATCAGCTCTAGCCTTAATGTGGAATTTTCCCTATTTCATTCTAAGCGCAGATGCCCCCTGGGAAGGCTAACTTCCAGGAAGACCTCAATTCCTAACTGCGAGATCTGGGGGAAAAAAGGTTGTTGGTCTTTTTTCTTTTTACAGATTAATATAGTACAGACTGACATGAGGCACATGACACCATCAGGAGGTCTGTTCTTAGAGGGCGCCCCCTTTCCCTGTTCTCTTCTGCCCACAGTAGGCTGCCATTGCAGGGAAGAGAGAGCAAACTCCCCTCAACAGGAGATATCATGGCTCGTAGGCTACCAGTACTCCTATAAATCAGTAGGTGACTGGAGACCAGAGCCCAGAGAACTGTTAGCCTAAGTGTAAATTCGGCTTGTTGGGGCCAAAGCCAGCAGTTTACCCGGAATGTAGAGGAGACACCAAACACATACGAGGTAAGTGGCTGGAGACCAAAGTCCTGAAAGCCATTAGCCGAGGTATAAATCCAGACACGCCCCGATAAAATATGGCAAGTTCCCAGGAATGTAGAGGAGACACCAAACACATACTTGAGAGTTATGCCCCGTACACACGGTCGGACATTGATCGGACATTCCGACAACAAAATCCTAGGATTTTTTCCGACGGATGTTGGCTCAAACTTGTCTTGCATACACACGGTCACACAAAGTTGTCAGAAAATCCGATCGTTCTGAACGCGGTGACGTTAAACACGTACGTCGGGACTATAAACGGGGCAGTAGCCAATAGCTTTCATCTCTTTATTTATTCTGAGCATGCGTGGCACTTTGTGTGTCGGATTTGTGTACACACGATCGGAAATTCCGATAACGGATTTTGTATACTATAATGCCGCTTACACACGGTCGGACTTTTCGGCTACAAAAGTCCGGCAACCCGTCCGAAAGACTTTCCAACGGATTTGTACGTGATGACGTACACCGGACTAAAATAAGGAAGTTGATAGCCAGTAGCCAATAGCTGCCCTAGCGTCGGACTAGCATACAGACGAGCGGATTTCTGGGTCCGGCGGAGTTACGACGTAAAGATTTGAAGCATGTTCCAAATCTAAAGTCCGTCAGATTTGCGACTGGAAAAGTCAGCTGAAAGTCCTGTGAAGCCCACACACGATCGGATTGTCCGTTCGCAAGGTCTGACCGTGTGTACGAGGCATTACACTTTGGGGTCGATTGACTAAATGCAAATACATTGTACAAGTGCAGTTGCAATCTGCAAGGGCATCTGCTTCAAAGTTTAGTAAATGAGGGGACGCTTCACTTTGCAAAGAATACCATGAAAGGAAAATGAAAAATAGCATTTTTGCTTGCACATGATTGGATGATGGAAATCAGCAGAGCTTCCTCTCGTTTACTAAGCTCTGGAGCAACTGCCCTTACAAAGTGCACAGTCTATTTGCCTTTAGTAAATCCACCCCATTGCTACCATAGTGAGGAAGATGCCTTCCTGTCCCTGTGACCTTCACTCCCCAATTTCTTGCAGCGTTAGCCATGATCATATTTTGCTACCTTATGTCCCTGTGGTGAATTTTTTAATCCCCTTATCACAAGTGGAGCCAGTGCTATGCTCCAAACATGGTGGCAATTGCTCCAAGCCTAAGACCCCTTTCACACTGAGGCGCTTCTAAACTGGCAGTAAAACACAGCACTTTTGAAGAGCTTTTCAGGTGCTTTTGAAGAGTTTTTCGGGCGCTTTTGAAGAGCTTTCCATTCATTTCAATGGAGAGGGGCGTTTTTTCACTGTCCTGCCAGTGCACTGT
This sequence comes from Lithobates septentrionalis, assembly GCA_037952835.1. NCBI lineage: Eukaryota > Metazoa > Chordata > Amphibia > Anura > Ranidae > Lithobates > Lithobates septentrionalis. The sequence goes on from JBBDGP010002809.1 coordinate 104,525, forward strand.
CCCAGTGTGAAAGCATTCATTGATTTTAATGGGAAAAGGTTTTCGTGAGCTTTTCAGGCGCTTTTTTAAGCATGAAAGCACCTCAGTGTGAAAGGGGTCATAGGAATGTAGGGCTACTTTCACACTGAGGCGGGCGGGCGCTGGCAGTAAAGCAGCGCTATATTTAGCACTGCTTTACCGCCGTTTTAGCAGCGCCTTTCGACCACTAGCGGGCGGTTTTAACCCCCGCTAGCGGCCAAAAAAAGTTAAAAAAAAAAAAAAAGGTTAAAACCGTTCGCAAAGTGCCAGCGGGTTTGCAGCGCTCCTACAGCCCTCCAAAGATGGGGCTTGCAGGACTTTTTTGACTGCCCTGCAAGCGCACTGCTCCAGTGTGAAAGCCATCGGGGGCTTTCACATTGGAGTGAATTGAGCGGCTCTTTGGGGGCGTTTTTCAGGCACTATTTTTAGCACTTTAGCACCTGCAAAGCGCCTCAGTGTGAAAGCAGCCTAAAACAACTCTTCTCCCTAAGGCTACTTTCACACAGTGCTAAAAATAGCGCCTCCAAAGCGCCTTGAAAGAGCCGCTCAAATTCACTCCAATGTGAAAGCCCGCCCGCCTCAGTGTGAAAGTAGCTTAAGGCCTCTTTCACACTGGGGTGTCAGCACCCGTTCTTGCAGGGATTTTTGGCCGCTAGCGGGGCGGTTCTAACCCCCGCTAGGGACCGAAAATGGGTTAAAACGACACGAAAAGCGCCGCTGCAGCGGTGCTTTGCTGGCGGTTCGGCAGCGGTGCCCATTCAGTTCAATGGGCACGAGCGGTGAAGGAGCGGTGTATACACCGCTCCAAAGATGCTGCCTCGGGCTTTCATACTGGAGAGATAGGAGAGGCACTTTACAGGTGCTATGCAGGCGCTATTTTTAGCGCCAAGGCGCATGTAAAGCGCCTCAGTGTGAAAGGGGTCTTAGACCCCTTTCACACTGAGGCGCTTTTCAGGCGCTTTCACGCTATCAAAAGCGCCTGAAAAGCTCCCGAAAACCTATTTCCATTAAAATCAATGAATGCTTTCACACTGGGGCAGTGCGCTGGCAGGGCGGTGAAAAAACGCCCCTCTCCATTGAAATGAATGGAAAGCTCTTCAAAAGCGCCTGGAAAGCTCTTCAAATGCGCTCAAATGTTTTACTGGCAGTTTAGAAGCGCTTCAGTGTGAAAGGGGCCTAAAAATCAATGAATGCTTTCACACTAGAGCAGAGCGCTGGCAGGGCGGTTAAAAAACACCCCTCTCCATTGAAATGAATGGAAAGCTCTTCAAAAGCGCTCAGTGTTTTACTGGCAGTTTAGAAGTGCCTCAGTGTTAAATGGGCCTTATATGTACGCTACTTGAACAGGAATTCAACTCCACTCTCCTTATTTGTCCCCCTTCCTGTATAGCTGGATTGTACTCCACAAGCCTGGTGATCCAGCGGTATTGCCTAGGAAACCTCTTATTTGCATGCCAGGTCTCGCACCCCCATCTTCTTTTGATGTCACTAGGTGGGCCAGCTTTCTCTTCCAGGTTGCAACTGAAAACTTCCTCCTTTCCTGATGATGTGGTGCAGCACATGCACTCTAGTTTACCCGTGGCCTCCTGGGACCTGTGACGTGGATATCCTAGGAGGCTGTGAGCAACTGTTAACGTCATTCTGGCCTAGGCCACAAATAAGGAAGTTGCGGCCACACGTATAACAACTGATTGTACAATAGCTGTTGGTTTACCGCCAACTGACCCATTCAAGGGAATCTGCACAATGCTTGTAAGTTATATCCGCCCAGGATGGCCATCAGACTTGGTAAATCTAAAGTAGATTGTATATTTGGATTGTGGCAGGGTGGCCAGTGTAGTGATAGATGAATCTGCCAAAATCCAATTGAAAATTCTCTAATAAACAAGAAAAAAATATATATTACAATTAACCCCTCAGTAATAAGTCTCCATTTTATGACCATTTAACTTAAATCAAATATGTGAGCCACCGGCGCAACAAAAAATATAAATATATATAATAATAAAAAACAATTATAACCTAACTAATGTGAAAAATTATTTTGTTTGCTGCAGTCAAAAAAATATTCCACCTATTAGTGAAAAGAAAATATAAATAACAACCAAGTGTTGACTGCGCTAACCCCTATTTTAAATACACCACTTATATAATACCAGTGACTAAAAATGAATTAAAAAATTAATATAAAAGATATTTGTGCTTATATCTCATACATGCAATATATACATTCATTAACCACTTGAGATCCGCGCTATAGCCGAATGACAGCTACAGCGCGGACCTGCTTTGACGGGACTACGTCCATTGATGTCGTCCCGTGCACGAGCGGCCTGCGCACCCCCTGCAGGGCGCGCACGGCACGCTCTGTGATCAGCGAGTCTATAAGACTCGCCTGATCATAGATCCGAGTAAGGGGTCGATCCTGACCCCTTAACGCGTGATCAGCTGTCAGCCAATGACAGCTGATCATGTCATGTCAACAGAGCTCTTAATTGGCTATTTTTTCTCCTCGCGCTGACAGCGTGAGGAGGAAAAAAAAGCCGATCACCGGCAGCCGTGAGAGGGACATCAGTCCCGATCACGGAGATCTGCCGTCAGATCACCAGTGCCCACCTATGCCCCCTGCCAGTGCCACCTAGCAATAGGTAGCAGTGCCCACCAGCGCCACCCATCAGTGCCCACAGTGCCACCCATCAGTGCCCACAGTGCCACCTATCAGTGCCCACAATCAGTGCCTCAACAACAGTGCTGCACATCAGTGCCACCTATCAGTGTCCATCAGTGTCACCTACCAGTGCCCATCAGTGCCGCCTATCAGCGCCACCTATCAGTGGTACCTATCAGTGCCCATCCGTGCCACCCATCTGTGCCACCCATCTGTGCCACCCATCAGGGCCCATCAGTGCCGCCTTATCTGTGCCCATCAGTGCCGCCTTAACTGTGCCTATCAGTGCCGCCTTAACTGTGCCTATCCGTGCCCATCAGTGCAGCCTATCAGTGCCCACAATCAGTGCCTCAACAACAGTGCTGCACATCAACGCCACCTATCAGTGCCCATCAGTGTCACCTACCAGTGCCAATAAGTGCCCATCAGTGCCGCCTATCAGTGGTACCTATCAGTGTCCATCCGTGCCACCCATCTGTGCCACCCATCAGGGCCCATCAGTGCCACCTTATCTGTGCCCATCAGTGCCGCCTTAACTGTGCCTATCAGTGCCGCCTTAACTGTGCCTATCCGTGCCCATCAGTGCAGCCTATCAGTGCCCACCAGTGCTGCCTCATCAGCGCATATTAATGAAGGAGAAAAATTACCTGTTTGCAAAATTTTATAACAAACTATGAAACATGATTTTTTTTTTTCAAAATTTTCCATCTTTTTTTGTTTGTTTAGCAAAAAATAAAAATCCCATCTGTGATTAAATACCACCAAAAGAAAGCTATATTTGTGGGGAAAAAATTATAAAAATTTCATTTGGGTACAGTGTTGTATGACCGCGCAATTGTCATTCAAAGTGCATGAGCGCTAAAAGCTGAAAATTGGTCTGGGCAGGAGGGGGGGGAGGGGGGGTTTAAGTGCCCTGTAAGCAAGTGGTTAAAAGAGATAACCACTCCGCTTATAGATGTTGGTCTAGACTGTTCCCAATGAAAGAGGAGCAAGAGGTATCCATCCTCATAAAAATAGACAGTAATCATTGCGTAATATGTATGTACCGTTTATTACTAAAAGGTTAAAAGAGAGACTCAAAACCCACATTTCCATGTGCCCATATGTCGGCACCAAACTTCTCCAGCGTTTTAAATGGGTATAAGTATCGCCGTGTGTCCCCGTGTATCTCCTATACCGGCATGCGTCTCAAGCCTCGCTATCGCCCTGTAGGAAGTGATGTAGTGTTCTTCCCAGCAGCCTCTACGCGTTTCGCAAATACAGTTGCGTCATCAGGAAGCTCATCACAAGCTTCCTGATGACGCAATTGCATTTGCGAAAAAAAGCGTAGAGGTATCAGTGGGAGAAATATTGCCCCATCACTGATACCAGTGGGAGGAATTGTACTTCTTCATTGGTATCAGGGGGAGAAATATTATCCCATCATCATTGTCCCATCATTGGCACCAGTGGGAGAAATAGTGCCCCATTATCAGTACCAGTAGGAGGAATAGTGCTTGATCATTGGTACCAGTGGGAGAAATAGTGCCCCATTATCGGTACCAGTAGGAGGAATAGTGCTTAATCATTGGTACCAGTGGGAGGAATAGTGCCCCATTATCGGTACCAGTAGGAGGAATAGTGCTTAATCATTGGTACCAGTGGGAGGAATAGTGCCCCACCCATCATTGGAGCACAGGTGTGTCAGGAGGAGGCTGTCTGTCTGGAGCTGCTGCAGATCCGGGTGAGAGGGGAGTGGTGAGGAAATCTATCCCAGCTCTCCTGGCCCCTTTCTGGGGAAGCCATGGAGGCCAGCAGGGCCTCTCCTGCTGGAAGCTCTCAGCCATCTCCTGGGCCATCAGGTGACATGCCTTCCTCTGTACAAACCATGGCTTGTGATCTTTCTGCCCCTGGTAAGGATGAAGGCTCAGAGGCAATTCAGGAGCGAGTGGTGGCCGGGATTAAAGCCCTGAATAGAGAAAGAGACAAGCTCTATAAACTGAGAGCGGAGCTGAAGCGCCTGAGAAGGCAGCGTGAGGGCTTGCACAGCCAGAAACGAGGGTCCATGGATCCGGAGATCCAACTGGCCAAGGTCCGGGTGGAACATCAGGAGACCATTGTGTCCATCATGGAAGGAAGAGATGGGCCATTTAAGGAAAAGTTTTACAATGATAAAAGGTTTGCGAGGATGACAAAGATGGAGGTGGAGGAGGAGACCCCCAGTTCTGACCCCCTGCCCCCTCAGGTAGAGGTAAGCAGCCCCATGCCTTCCCAGGACTCAGGAGGCATGCTCAGGGCCATCCAGGTAATGGAGTCTCCTGTGCGGGGGGATCAGCTGGCGTTTGGTGATGAGAACATAACTGATAATGTGCCTGATAATGTCAAGCCCCAAGCAGGGGATGAATCTGTTTTTGTGTCATCTAACACCATGAGCAATGTTGAAAGTGTGCCCAGTGACAATCAAGTTTCTAATGCTATGTGTAGCAATGTTGTACCTGCTAATGCTGCAGCGCAGCAAGAGCTGCATTTAAAAAATGACATTTCTGAAAAGGAACTACCGGTGTCAGCAGAGCCTATTAACTCTCCTTTGGCTGAGTCTAAAGATGTTTGCCCCACAGCTGCTGGAGACTCTACAGTGCAGCATCAGGAGACAGCTGGTATTGCAGCAACTGTGACTATTCCTGATGGGAAATTGAACGTGTGTGTGTCTGACAGCAATTGTACAAGTGTGATGGACAATCGTCCCAGCTCAGTCCAAGCAAATAATAGTAATGAACAGACTACTGTGACTTCAGTGTGGGGCCTTGGCCCTGATAAACCCACGTTTGCTCAGGTGGTACGCTCTGCTCCTGGTGGCTCCGCCCCCAAGCGGGGTTTCCCCCTGCAGCCTACCACTTTGGGCACCCCAGGATCTGGTCTTGGGTCTCTGGCTTCTGCTGGGGGTCCGAGAAGAAATGTGGTAATTCTCAAATGGGAAGGTGGTGCGATCCCTCCAGCACGGCGTGCAGTGGTGGATTTGATTTTGGAGATGGGTTTTGGGGCAAATGACCTGTATGCTCTAATACATGTTGCTGGGACACGGGATTATACCATTAGTTTCACCAGGCCAGAGGGTCTTGACCTGTTCTGGGAGCGATATGAGGCTCGGTTCAGGTCAAGACCTGAATGGGAAGGTCTGGCCCCAGTTGCGGTTTCGCAAAGGTCAACGGTGAAAAAGATCACCATCATACTCACCAATGAGAGTGTTCCTGCCCGGGACCTAGAGGTCTGGTTAAGGAACTATGGTGAGGTTTTGACTAAGCCCAGCAAAATCCTTGATGAACGTAACATCTGGACTGGGGGTTGGTCGGTTACAGTCAGGTTGGCCAGGGATGGGAATGTTGTCCGTCACCTGCCCTCCTCAGCTTTTATAGGGAGGGATAGGATGACTATTTTCTACCCTGGTCAGCCGAAGCTGTGTCACCGCTGTGGAGAAAAGGGGCATTTGAGCTCTTCCTGTTCAGCCTTGATATGTTCAGTGTGTCGGGGTCAGGGTCATATGGCCAAGGACTGCACCGAGATGATCAGGTTCAACCTGTGCCTGCGCCTTGGCCACCCCTACAGCAGATGTCCTGAAGCCTGGCACAATATGGAGAAGGAGGTAATTGATGACATGTCAAGGCTGGACAGGATGGAGGGTGAGGCCCCTGGTGTACCATCCTCCTCTGCGGTGACTGACTCCCCTGGTCCTGCTCAGGGTCCCTCCCCAGTTCCTGTGGCCACCCCTCCTGTGTCTGTAAGTATTCCTTCTATATCTGTCTCTGTGTCCCCCCAGCCTACTGTACCCTCTCCTCATGTGTCAGAACCTTCCAAGTCTGTGCCCCCCGAGTCAGTTACCCCCCAGGAGTCTACCCCTCCTAAGACAGATTCAAAGGGAGCAACCCCCCCACCAGGAGTGGTAGTGGGTATTAAAAAGGTCGCTTCTGCCTCTCTAAAGGAGTCTTCTGTAAAGACTTCAAAGAAAAAAACAGGAGATAAGGGCATCTCTGAAGCTGACCTGCAGTACCTGGAGGAGAGAAGGAAGGTTGGGAAGCGGAAGAAGCAGGTGGTGAGGACGGAACAGGCTCCAGTGCCTGTCTCCAACCGTTATAGGTCCTCTAAGTGGGAGATTTCCTCATCTGGAGCTTCTTCGGAGCGAAGTTCTGATTCTGAGATGGAGTTTGAGGCGGCCTCAAGAAAGAGAGAGGCTTCTGGTGATGAGCAGCAGAGGGGAGCTAAGAAGCAATCCACCCAATAACCCAAATGGCGGTTCCCCCTCCGTTAAAAGTGGTGACAATAAATGTCGCCAGTAGGGATGAGCCGAACACCCCCCGGTTCGGTTCGCACCAGAACCCGCGAACGGACCGAAAGTTCGCACGAACGTTAGAACCCCATTGACGTCTATGGGACTCGAACGTTCGAAATCAAAAGTGCTCATTTTAAAGGCTAATTTGCATGGTATTGTCCTAAAAAGGGTTTGGGGACCCGGGTCCTACCCCAGGGGACATGTATCAATGCAAAAAAAACTTTTAAAAACGGCCGTTTTTTCGGGAGCAGTGATTTTAATGATGCTTAAAGTAAAAAAAAAAAAGTGAAATATTCCTTTAAATATCGTACCTGGGGGGTGTCTATAGTATGCCTGTAAAGTGACGCGTGTTTCCCATGTTTAGAACAGTCCCTGCACCAAATGTCATTTTTAAAGGAAAAAATCTCATTTAAAACTGCTTGCGGGTTTAATGTCATGTCGGGTCCTGGCAATATGGATGAAAATCAGTGAGACAAACGGCATGGGTACCCCCCAGTCCATTACCAGGCCCTTTGGGTCTTGTATGGATATTAAGGGGAACCCCGCACCCAAATTAAAATAAGGAAAGGTCCCTATATACTCTGAACAGCAGTATACAGGCGGTGCAAACAAGACAGGGACTGTAGGTTTGTTGTTAAGTAGAATCTCTTTGTAATTTTGAACATTTTTAATGTGTTTAGCTCCAGCCAAAAAATCTTTTCTAAGCTTTTTGGAAAACATAGGGAAGGGTTATCACCCCTGTGACATTTGTTTTGCGTCTTTCCTCCTCTTCAGAAGATTTCACCTCACTTTTTTGTCCCAATGAAAAATGTTTTTTGAAAATTTGGGTTTTTTTGTGGAACAAGGATTGGAAAGCATCAGTGGAAAGGAGAAATTGTTTTCCCATATTAACTCTTACATGAGAGAATTTCCCTTCCTATGGGTAGATTTCATCTCACTTCCTGTTGTCTCCTTCCGTTTGCAAGTAGGAGTCGTTTGTAAGTTAGATGTTTGAAAGTAGGGTCCTGCCCTATATACTCAGCAGAAATTTGGGCCTTATGCCGCGTACACACGGTCGTACTTTTCGTCTACAAAAGTCGGACAGCCTGTCGGACAGACTTCCGGCAGACTTTCGGTGGACTTGCCGCGGACTTGCGGCCTACTTTCTAACGACCGGACTTGCCTACACACGACCACACAAAAGTCGGTCGGATTCGTACGTGATGACGTACACCGGACTAAAATAAGGAAGTTCATAGCCAGTAGCCAATAGGTGCCCTAGCGTGGCTTTTTGTCCGTCGGACTAGCACACAGACGAGCGGATTTCGGGGTCCGTCGTAGGTACGAAGTAAAAGTTTTGAAGCATGTTTCAAATCTAAAGTACGTCGTATTTGAGGCTAAAAAAGTCGGTTGAAAGTCCGGAGAAGCCCACACACGATCGGATTACCAGCCAGCTTTAGTCCATCAGCGTCTGTTGGACTTTTGTAGACGAAAAGTACGACCGTGTGTACGCGGCATTAGGTGTTGCTGTGGCCAAAACACTGTAAGCCCTCACAGGGCCCTGCTGTGAAATATTAGATCAAGAATTGTAATTACATGCCCCTGTTGAACAGGAGCTGAAAAATTAGGCCTTAGGCACTGGTGCTGGTGCCACAACACTGCAACCCCTCACAGACACTCTAGTTGGAACGCAGGAACGAGCACTGCTGCAAAGTATTGCATCAAAAATTGTAATTACACGCCCCTGTTAGACAGGGGCAGAAAAATTGGGCCTTAGGCACTGGTGCTGGTGCCACAACACTGCAACCCCTCACAGACACTCTAGTTGGAACGCAGGAACGAGCACTGCTGCAAAGTATTGCATCAAAAATTGTAATTACACGCCCCTGTTAGACAGGGGCAGAAAAATTGGGCCTTAGGCACTGGTGCTGGTGCCACAACACTGCAACCCCTCACAGACACTCTAGTTGGAACGCAGGAACGAGCACTGCTGCAAAGTATTGCATCAAAAATTGTAATTACACGCCCCTGTTAGACAGGGGCAGAAAAATTGGGCCTTAGGCACTGGTGCTGGTGCCACAACACTGCAACCCCTCACAGACACTCTAGTTGGAACGCAGGAACGAGCACTGCTGCAAAGTATTGCATCAAAAATTGTAATTACACGCCCCTGTTAGACAGGGGCAGAAAAATTGGGCCTTAGGCACTGGTGCTGGTGCCACAACACTGCAACCCCTCACAGACACTCTAGTTGGAACGCAGGAACGAGCACTGCTGCAAAGTATTGCATCAAAAATTGTAATTACACGCCCCTGTTAGACAGGGGCAGAAAAATTGGGCCTTAGGCACTGGTGCTGGTGCCACAACACTGCAACCCCTCACAGACACTCTAGTTGGAATGCAGGAACGAGCCGTGCTGCAAAGTATTACATCAAAAATTGTAATTACACGCCCCTGTTATACAGGGGCTGAAAAATTGTGCCTTAGGCACTGGTGGTGGCGCCCAGAACCAAAAATGTTCTTACAAGCTATCAGCGTGATGATTGAGGAGGAAGAGGATAATTACTCAGGGATAATCACTCAGCATCAGCATAGGCAGTCTTTGAAGGGATCTGAAAAAAATTATTCAGTTACATCAGCATCAGGTGCTTGGTAGCTGGTGGTGATCCAAGACTGATTCATTTTTATGAAGGTCAGCCGATCGACCGAGTCAGTGGACAGACGCACCCTGTGATCGGTTACCACGCCTCCAGCAGCACTGAATGTACGTTCCGAAAGAACGCTGGATGCAGGACAGGCCAGTAGCTCAATTGCATACTGTGCAAGCTCTGGCCAGTGATCCATCCTCAAGACCCAGTAACCCAGAGGATTTTCGGTGGGAAAGGTGTCCAAGTCTGATCTTGCCCCTAGGTATTCCTGCACCATGTAAAACAGACGCTGGCGATGGTTGCTGGAACCGATCATACCTTGGGGCTGCGGACCAAAAAATTGTCTGAACGCATCGGTCAGACGGCCACCTTCTCCACCGCTCCTTCTTTGACTGACCGAAGCCTCAGCAACACGTTGTCCAGAAACAGGAGTTTGTAACCTCCCAGTCTCTGGGAACGCGTTGCACAGACCTTTCTGCAAGGCCTCCCGAAGATGTTTCATCCTCTGCTCCCTCTGCGATGGCAAGATAAGGTCCGCAACCTTACCCTTGTAACGTGGATCAAGGAGGGTTGCCAGCCAGTATTGGTCCTTCTCCTTGATACCACGAATACGAGGATCCTTACGCAGGCTTTGCAGGATCAGGGAGGCCATGCAGCGTAGGTTTGCTGAGGCATTCGGTCCGGAGTCCTCTGGGTCACTAAGGACAACAACGTCCGCAGCCACCTCCTCCCAGCCACGTACAAGTCCATGTGTTCCTTGGGACTGATCCCTTAAAGACTGCTGATGCTGAGTGCCAGGCTCCACCTCCATACTGACACAATCTTCCTCCTCCTCCTCCTCCTCGTCCTCTTCCTGTGTGATCGGCGGGCACGCAGGAACACTGTCTGGATAAAGGGGGCCTTGAGAGCTAAGGAAGTCCTCCTCTTCCTGCCTCTGTTCTGCCTCAAGTGCCCTGTCCATTATTCCACGCAGCGTGTGCTCCAACAGGTGGACAAGGGGGACAGTGTCACTGATGCATGCACTGTCAGTGCTCACCATCCTCGTGGCCTCCTCGAATGGTGACAGGACAGTGCATGCATCCCTGATCATGGCCCACTGGCGTGTGGAAAAAAAACCAAGGTCCCCTGACCCTGTCCTGGTGCCATAGTCGCACAGGTACTCATTGATGGCCCTCTGCTGCGTGTGCAGCCGCTGCAGCATGGCCAACGTCGAGTTCCACCTGGTGGGCATGTCACAGATTAGGCGGTTCTTGGGCAGGTTAAACTCCTTTTGGAGGTCCGTCAGCCGAGCACTGGCATTATATGACCGGCGGAAATGCACAGAGACTTTCCTGGCCTGCCTCAGGACATCCTGTAAGCCCGGGTACCTGCCCAAGAACCGCTGCACCACCAAGTTAAGGACGTGAGCCAAACAGGGCACATGGGTCAGTTGTCCCTGTCGGAGGGCAGAGAGGAGGTTGGTGCCATTGTCGCAAACCACCATTCCTGCCTTAAGTTGGCGTGGCGTCAACCACCTCTGAACCTGCCCCTGCAGAGCTGACAAAACCTCTGCCCCAGTGTGGCTCCTGTCCCCCAAGCACACCAGCTCAAGCACCGCATGGCATCTTTTGGCCTGCGTACTTGCGTAGCCCCTTGAACGCCTACGGAGCACCGCTGGTTCCGAGGAAGAGGCCATGGAGGAAGAAGAAGAGGAGGGGGTGGAGGAGAGAGGTGTGTCACAATCAGCATTTTGGAGGCGTGGTGGCGGAACAACCTCCAACACTACTGCACCTTGTCCTGCATCCTTCCCAGCTGCCAGCAGAGTCACCCAATGCGCCGTGAAACTTAAGTAACGTCCCTGTCCATGCCTGCTGGACCATGAGTCAGCGGTAATATGCACCTTACCGCTGACCGCCCTGTCCAGCGAGGCATGGACATTGCCTTCCACATGCCGGTAGAGAGCCGGAATCGCCTTCCGTGAGAAAAAGTGGCGTTTGGGTACCTGCCACTGAGGAACCGCACATTCCACAAACTCACGGAAGGGGGCAGAGTCTACCAACTGAAAAGGCAGCAGTTGAAGTGCTAGCAATTTTGCCAAGCTAGCATTCAACCGCTGGGCATGTGGATGGCTGGGAGCAAATTTCTTTCGGCGGTGCAGCAGCTGGGGCAGGGAAATTTGCCTGGTACAATCTGACGTCGGTGTACCAAAAGCAGATTGCCCACAAGTACTTGGCTGTGACACACCTAATTCTACACCTTCATTCCTCTCACTGCAGGTCTCAGAGAGGACTGAAGGTCTAGTGGGGTTGGAAATCTCAGCTGATGAGGAGCAAGGAGAGATCCTCTTTGTTCTTTGGTGTGGGTCTTTCAGATACGCTTGCCAACGAACTGCATGGCAGGTCAACATATGTCTGGTCAAGCATGTGGTACCCAAGCGGGAGATGTTTTGGCCACGCGAGATACGCTTGAGACATATGTTGCAAATAGCAGCGGTGCGATCTGATGCACTCGTCTCAAAAAAGGCCCACACCAAAGAACTTTTTGAATAACGCGCAGAGACTGCAGCGCCCTGCACATGTGGAGCTTTGGGGTGTGATGCAGTCAATGTGCTGCCCTTAGGCTGGCCCCTGGAGGGCATCCTGCCTCGTTGGTGATGTGCCGCCTCCTCCTCCTCCTCCTCCTCCTCTCTCCTATCAGGCACCCACGTTGAGTCAGTGACCTCATCATCCCCTCCCTCCTCATCACTGGAGCAAACCTGGCAGTATGCTGCAGCAGGGGGAGCATGACTGCCAGATTGCTGTCCTTCTTGGGCACCCCCTCTGTCCGTGCTCATGTTACTGCCTTCATCGAGCTCAGTATCATCATCAGAGCCTTCCAAACGCTGGGCATCCTCCTGGAGCATGTACCCAACACTGTGGTCAAACAGTTCGAGGGAATCCTCATGAGGACATGGTGGAGCTAGGGAAGGAGTCACTGATGACATTGAGCTGAGGGAAGAGGCCGCTGCTTTGCCAGACAAAGCACCCTGGGCATGGGTGAGAGAGGATGAGGAGGATGAGGACGGCTTGGTCATCCACTCGACCAAGTCTTCCGCATGTTGCGGCTCAACACGGCCAGCTGCCGAAAAAAAGGCCAAGCGTGTCCCATGGCCACGTGCTGATGAGGATGCACCGTCTCCACGACCAGCACTAGACACAGAGCCTGCTTGCCCTCTCTTATTGGCTTGTGACTGTCTGCCTCTCCTTCTTGGCCTTCCAGACATACTAATGGCCTGTAGCTGCACTAAGCTGGGATAGAACACCTGTAATTTTCTTCAGGTAGCTTTATATACTGTAACCAGACAAGCCTGCCTGTCAGTAGGAAGATAACAGGAACGGATCTAGCTGAACACTGTGAGCAGGACACACTGTACTAAATGTAAATAGTCTAGCTGCCTGACCGTGGTACTAATAGGATCAAAAAGAACACCTGTAATTTTCTTCAGGTAGCTTTATATACTGTAACCAGACAAGCCTGCCTGTCAGTAGGAAGATAACAGGAACGGATCTAGCTGAACACTGTGAGCAGGACGCACTGCACTGAATGTAAATAGCAGGAACGGATCTAGCTGAACACTGTGAGCAGGACGCACTGCACTGAATGTAAATAGCAGGAACGGATCTAGCTGAACACTGTGAGCAGGACGCACTGCACTGAATGTAAATAGCAGGAACGGATCTAGCTGAACACTGTGAGCAGGACGCACTGCACTGAATGTAAATAGCAGGAACGGATCTAGCTGAACACTGTGAGCAGGACGCACTGCACTGAATGTCAATAGCAGGAACGGATCTAGCTGAACACTGTGAGCAGGACGCACTGCACTGAATGTAAATAGCAGGAACGGATCTAGCTGAACACTGTGAGCAGGACGCACTGCACTGAATGTAAATAGCAGGAACGGATCTAGCTGAACACTGTGAGCAGGACGCACTGCACTGAATGTAAATAGCAGGAACGGATCTAGCTGAACACTGTGAGCAGGACGCACTGCACTGAATGTAAATAGCAGGAACGGATCTAGCTGAACACTGTGAGCAGGACGCACTGCACTGAATGTAAATAGCAGGAACGGATCTAGCTGAACACTGTGAGCAGGACGCACTGCACTGAATGTAAATAGCAGGAACGGATCTAGCTGAACACTGTGAGCAGGACGCACTGCACTGAATGTAAATAGCAGGAACGGATCTAGCTGAACACTGTGAGCAGGACGCACTGCACTGAATGTAAATAGCAGGAACGGATCTAGCTGAACACTGTGAGCAGGACGCACTGCACTGAATGTCAATAGCAGGAACGGATCTAGCTGAACACTGTGAGCAGGACGCACTGCACTGAATGTAAATAGCAGGAACGGATCTAGCTGAACACTGTGAGCAGGACGCACTGCACTGAATGTAAATAGCAGGAACGGATCTAGCTGAACACTGTGAGCAGGACACACTGCACTAAATAGTCTAGATAGAAGATAACAGGAACGGATCTAGCTAAACTGAATACAGTGTATATATATATATGCAACACCTGGGATGCATATATATACACAATACACTGTAAGTGCAGCTAACTGACTGACTGTTCTGCCTAATCTATCTAACTCAAATCAAATGACACTGTCTCTCTCTCTCTCTATCTCTCAGCACACCGGAACACACACTACACAGGGCCGCCGTGCAGGCGGCCTTATATAGTGTGGGGTGTGTACTAAATCCCCTGAGCCATAATTGGCCAAAGCCACCCTGGCTTTGGCCAATTACAGCTCTCTCTACTGACGGCGCTGTGATTGGCCAAGCATGCGGGTCATAGTGCATGCTTGGCCAATCATCAGCCAGCAATGCACTGCGATGCCGCAGTGAATTATGGGCCGTGACGCGCCACACGAATTTGGCGCGAACGGCCCATATCGTTCGCAATTCGACGGACGGTCGAACAGCCGATGTTCGAGTCGAACATGGGTTCGACTCGAACACGAAGCTCATCCCTAGTCGCCAGCATTAAGTCAGTAAGAGCTCGTTCTATGGCCTTCTTTTTGTTCAGCCAATTAGATGCTGAAATTTTATTTTTGCAAGAGACTAGGCTCACCTCCTTGGCAGATATTCATATGGCCAAGAGAGAGTGGAGGTATGGTCCATCTTACTGGTCTCTTGCGGCCGAGCCTTACGGCGGTGTGGCGGTGTTGTTTAAAACCGGCATGGTAACTATCCGGCGGGTTATTGAGGTGGAGATTGGGAGATGTATGGTCTTAGACGTCCTTGTGGGAGGGCAGGACCTGCGCCTAATTAATGTCTATGGGCCGCACACAAAGTGGGACAGGAAATGCCTTTTTACAAGAATCAAGCCATTTCTTTTTACATCCCGGCAAGTGGTCTTTGGAGGTGACTTTAATACAGTAACTAGGCCCAAGGACAGGAAGGACTTCAAGGACAGGCTGGGATATGATAGCGTTTTTTTAAATAGTATGGTTAGGGATGCTGGTCTTGTGGATGTGCACATTAAGCACCTCCCGGATGACACCGGGTTCACCTTTCATCGAGGTAATAGTCAGAGTAGAATAGATAGGTTTTTTTTGAAGGAGACTTCTGCTTTCTCACCCCCAGTGGTGCAGGCAGTAGAGTTCTCTGATCACTGTATGCTATCTGTGGTCCTGAATGCTTCAGACGCCCCTCAGAGGGGTAAGGGCATCTGGAGATTGAATTCGACTCTACTCAAGGAAGAACATGTTAGACAATCCTTTGAGGAATTCTTTCAGGCACAGGTGACCATCCTGGACTTTTGTAGCAGCAAGGCTGAGTGGTGGGAGCTGACCAAAAAGAGGATCGCCGGATTCTTCAGGGGCCTAGCCAATAGAAAGCAGTTTAATAAATACATGACCTACCAACGTTTACGGAGGAAGCTGGATATTCTTGTCTCGAGAGGTGGAGATCCTGGGGAAATCTCCGAAGTGAAACTCCTTCTCAGGAAGTGTCAATATGACCGGCATGCCTCTTTGGTTCTGGAGAGGGACTATGGGAAGTACCACTCGCCTGACCCTTACCAGAACTGCAAACAAGGTGTAGCTGTTAAAACGGTCGTTGGCCTTAAAGACAGTACAGGTTCCTTGACAAAGTCCAGGTCAGGGATTCTGGAGGTCGTGAGGTCCTTTTATGCTGACCTTCTTGGGAGGAAAGATCTTGACCGTGACAAGATGGAAGGCTTTTTGGACTCTACTCCAGGTCTAAATGATGAAGATGTCCCATTGATGAATTTGACAGAGGAGATCACAGTTGAAGAGGTGATGAGGGCAATTGAACAACTTGCCATCAAAAAGTCACCTGGACCGGATGGCTTGACGGCTGAGTTTTACAAAGCCTTTAAGTCTATTCTGGCCCCACATTTGGTAGAGGTTTTTAACAGTTGGCTTGCTGAGGGGGTACTTCCCCCTTCCATGAGGCACTCGGCTGTGATTCTTCTTTCAAAGGGTAAAGATCCTTCGATGATTGAGAATTGGCGCCCCATCAGCCTTCTTAATGTCGATAGAAAGATACTGGCAAAGATATTTTTCTGGCGCCTATCGTCAGTAGCAGAGTCTTTGCTTTCTCGCCATCGGCACTGTTCGGTCCAGGGTAGGTGCACCTTCACAGCGGTTTTAGCTGTCCGGGAGGCCTTGGAGCGGTGCAGGGCTGCAGGCTGGGGAAAGTATTTGCTGACATTGGATCAGGCAAAGGCTTTTGATCGTGTCAACCATGAGTACCTGTGGTTGCTCCTTAGTAAGTACGGTCTGCCGGGTGGTTTTGTCGATTGGTTAAAAGTCTTGTATAAGGGGGCAGAAAGCTTTCCTCTTGTTAATGGTTGGGTTGGGCAGTCCTTTGAGGTTGGCTCTGGGGTGCGCCAGGGTTGTCCCCTGAGTCCCCTGCTCTATGTGTTTGCAATCGACCCTTTCATCAGGAGGCTAGAGAGCAGCATGTTGTGTGGGGTACCAGTGGGTCTCCCGGGTGAGCCGCCTTTGAGGGTTGTTGCCTATGCGGACGATGTGTCAGTGATTGTCACCGGGGCGGATGAAGCAGAGGAGGTGGTCTCTCTGACATCACGGTATTCTGAAGCATCAGGCTCCAAGATCAATCAGGAAAAGAGTGAAGTCTTCTGGATGGGAAAGGAAGGTGAGGGTTTTGATCTCCCGGACACCTTTCCAGTGCCCCAGGAAAGAATTAAGATTCTAGGCATTGAATTTGGACCCGGCGATTATGGCCTCAAAAACTGGGAAGGCAGACTGGAAATTGCCAATACTAAGGTGGTCAGCTGGAAGAAATGGAAGTTATCTATGAGGGAAAGGGTTGATCTGATTAAGACTTACCTGATTCCGATCTTTTTGTATGTCAGCTTTGTCTGCATCTTGCCAGTGTCTCTCTATGCTAGGGTCAGTAGTGTGTTCTTCCAGATGTTGTGGGGGAACAGACTGAACCCCATCAAGAGGAATGTCACCTATCTATCCAGGAGGGAGGGTGGCTTAGGTATGGTCAACCCAGTTCTTTTCTTTTCACTGCTTTTTCTCAAGTTTAATATTGGTAATATGCTTGCAGTGGAACCTCCTGGATGGGCAGGCATTTTTAGATCTTGGTTTAGGCCTTTTCTGCGACTTTGGGAAGAAGGTGGCCAAGTGAGGAATCTCAGGGGTCATCGTGGTCAGCTACCAGCCTATGTCGCTCCGTGCCTGAAGTTATTACGGCAGTGGCGATTGTCGGCTGAAGATCTCAGATCGGTTCCGAGGAAAGTCCTTATGAGTCGAGTCTTGAGTGAAGTCTTTCATGACCCACTGGCCTTAAGGGATTGCCCAGGCCCAGTTTTGAGGGCAGGGTTAAGACTTATTAATTTGGACAGAGTACCTCCTAAATTCAGGGATCTGGCCTGGATGTGCTTCCATGGGAGGCTCTATGTTAGGGGCAATTTGAAATTCCGCAGTGGGGTGGATCGTAGCTGTCCTCGGGAGGAATGTGCAGGTGAGGAGGAGACTATGGACCATTTTCTGCTTCATTGCCCTTTTAACATAGAGGTGTACAAACAGGTGGGGCGGGCCCTCGGTGTCCCTTTCCTCTCCAGGCTGGGTTATGCTGAGTGGGTGTACGGAGCATTCAATACTGGTGGGGTTTTTTGTTTAGATACACTTTTTCTAGTTAGCCTAGTAGTCCGTTATTTCACTTGGAACGCACGGTGTCAGGTCAGCATTCGGCGTAAAATCCTTCCTGTTCAGGTGGTGGTGTATGACATTCAGCATGAGGTGGAGAAGATTCGGGTACTTGAGAGAGACAAGCGGAGTCAGGGGGCTTGGTTGAAGGCGTGGAGGGGTTTCAAGCCTCCCTGACTGCCAGGAGTCTCTTTCCCGGGTGTGTCTGTCTGTCTCTTATCACCCTAGATTATTATTTTTTTGGATTAATTTTTGATAAATGGCTGCGTACATAGGTGATGGGTTGTGCCTCTTAGGCCTTCTCTGCTGCTTTATGTAAATAGTTTTGGTAACGGATTATGTATATATTGTATATATTCTGAACATGGATGTGTATTCCTTGGATTTCTGTTGAAGTTTTGTACTATGGTTTTGTTTTTTACTTTTGTATAAAATTGGTTGCTTGATTCTTTTAATAAAAGATCAATAGTGCCCCATTATCGGTACCAGTAGGAGGAATAGTGCTTAATCATTGGTACCAGTGGGAGGAATAGTGACCCTTCACTGGAATCAGTGGAAAGAATAATTCAATCATTGGCGTCAGTGGGAGGAATAGTGCCTCATTGTTGGTATGAGTGGGTGAAATAGTGACCCATCATTGGAAAGAATAGCTCTACCATTGGTGTCAGTGGGAGGAATAGTGTCCCAAGGACCCAATATAGGCAAACAAAGGGCCACATCCAGCTCCTGGGTCGTTCGAAGACAATTGTTCTAGAGGAATCCCACAGGTATGACGTATACATACTTACATTGGTCCGTGGTATGCAAAAATATTTATACCTGGAATTCAACTTTAAAAAGGGGGCACATTTTGCAAATGTTACAGAGGTGAAGGCAGCAAGATGCGGATTGGGTGTGGGATAAGGGGGTTTAACTCTTTTTGCAGCCGTGAAGCAAATCCTCACATTAGTGACCTGTGTAAACCCCTGTACAGTACACTGCCTCTAGGGTTGCCACATCATCCCTTTAAACCCGAACACATATTAATTACACAGGTTCTGTGGCTGATTAAGGTGGTAATTAAAGTCACTTAGTGCCTTATCTGCATTAAATTAGCCTCAGAACCTGTGTCATGTATGTGTGTTTGGTTTTAAAGGGATGGGGTGGAAACCTTGGAAGCAGTTGGGGGGGAAATAAAAGCACAGCTCAACCATTAGGCTTTACCACCCTGCAACTGCTAGTGTGAACGTGCTCTTAACTAGACTCTCACCGATTCATCATGAGCTGCAGATCTAATCTAGGGTTGCCACCTTTTCTTCAAATCAACACTTCAGCGTCGCACAGCCATTTTTTTTCATAGTATGTATAGATAAACTATGCATAGATGTTGCTATTAAATAACATTTCTAATCATATGAATTTAATCACAAGAGTCCCCCTTTACATCAGAGTCCACAGAGTTCTCCTTTTACATCTGAACTCGCAGAGTTCCCTTTCACTGTAAGGGGGGACTCAGCAGACTCTGATGTAAAGGAGAACTCTGGGGACTCTAATATAAGGGTCGCTCTGGTGTACAGAGTGGACTCTGATATAAGGGAGAACACTGTGGCCTCTGGTGCTCTGAGAACCCTGATTTACCTTAGCATACTCACTTAGAGGCAGGAGAGAGAAGGGGGGAGACTTCAGTCACAGACAGGGATGGATGGTGAGCTCACTCACCCCTTGGCAGTCAGCACCTCTCATCCAGATGTATCTGAGGCTGCTGGACTTCAAATTTCCCACCCCCACTTTCCTTTTCTGAGTTACAGCGCCGGGGATTGGAGTGTGGGCAGACACAGAGGGGCAGGGGGGGAGGAAGAGGTGCAGATCGGGCCCTCTCTCCTTTCCCATCTGTGTGTGTTTGGGGGGCTGTTAGTGCTGGCTTTGTGCAGTGTGAAAGAGAGTGTAATGCCGCGTACACACGAGCTGACTTTTCGACCGGACTGGTCCGACGGACCAGGTGCGGCGGACAATCCGATCGTGTGTGGGCTTCATCGGACCTGCAGCTGACTTTTTCGGTCGAAAATCTGACGGACTTTAGATTTGGAACATGCTTCAAATCTTTCCGACGGACTCGAGTCCGGTCGAAAAATCTGCTCGTCTGTATGCTAGTCCGACGGACGAAAACCCACGCTAGGGCAGCTATTAGGTA
This sequence comes from Lithobates septentrionalis, assembly GCA_037952835.1. Taxonomy (NCBI): domain Eukaryota; kingdom Metazoa; phylum Chordata; class Amphibia; order Anura; family Ranidae; genus Lithobates; species Lithobates septentrionalis. The sequence goes on from JBBDGP010002809.1 coordinate 124,490, forward strand.
CTGGCTATGAACTTCCTTATTTTAGTCTGGTCGTACGTCATCACGTACGAATCCGTCGGACTTTGGTGTGATCGTGTGTAGGCAAGTCCGGTCGTTAGAAAGTCCGTCGGAAGTCCGCCCGTGTGTACGCGGAATAAGAGACACTCTCAGTTTAGACAACTGCAGCCAGCAACCCTGCTGGGAAGCCAAAGTCCGATCTGAATAATGTGTCCGGATCTCAGACAGTCTGAAACCCGGACGCATGATTCCAAACCCGAACTGTCCGGGTGAATCCCGGACAGGTAGCAACCCTAAGAGCCCTTGCACACTGGGGCGGTTTTCAGGCGGTATTGCGCTAAAAATACCGCCTGAAAACCGCCCCTAAACAGCTGCCGCTGTTTGTTCAGTGTGAAAGCCCGAGGGCTTTCACACTGAAGCGCTGCGGTGACAGGACGGTGAAAAAAGTCCTGCAAACCGCTTCTTTGGAGCGGGGAAGGAGCGGTGTATTCACCGCTCCTTCCCCGCTCCTGCCCATTGAAATCAATGGGACAGCGCGGCTATACCGCTGTAATACCACGGCTATAGCCGCGCTGTACGAGGGATTTAACCCTTTTTCGGCCGCCAGCGGGGGGTTAAAACCGCACCGCTAGCGGCCGAATACCGCTGCTAGAACGACGGTACAGCAGCGCTAAAAATAGCGCTGTTGTACCGCCGACGCCCCCACCGCCCCAGTGTGCAAGGGCTCTAATCTAATCAAAATCCAGACATCTCAAGCCTCAAGAAGGTTCAGGAGACTCCGGCATTTCTGCAGCGGCTCCCGCACACCTGCAAGCGCCTCCCGATCTTCCGGGAATAATCGGTGCGGCGGGGATCAGCTGTGATCACCGATCTCCTTTGTATAGATTTTTAGCTGACAGCCGCTTCTCCTTCTCTCCCTCCCGTGGCTGTCAGCTAAAAAGCTGTACAGGGAGATTGGTGATCACAGCTGTCCATCTAGCCGCACCGATCATCCCCAGCTGCTCTGTGTGCTCCTCCTGGGCCCCCTCCATGTTCTTCTCTGCCCCTGTTCTCCTCCGGCCCCCTCCATGTCCTTCTCCGCACCCCCCTTGTTCTCCGGCCCCCTCCATGTCCTTCTCCGCACCCCCCTTGTTCTCAGGCCCCCTCCATGTCCTTCTCCGCACCCCCCTTGTTCTCCGGCCCCCTCCATGTCCTTCTCTGCACCCCCCTTGTTCTCCGGCCCCCTCCATGTCCTTCTTTGCACCCCCCTTGTTCTCCGGCCCCTTCATGTCCTTCTCCGCACCCCCCTTGTTCTCCGGCCCCCTCCATGTCCTTCTCCGCACCCCCCTTGTTCTCCGGTCCCCTCCATGTCCTTCTCTGCACCCCCCTTGTTCTCCGGCCCCCTCCATGTCCTTCTCTGCACCCCCCTTGTTCTCCGGCCCCCTCCATGTCCTTCTTTGCACCCCCCTTGTTCTCCGGCCCCTCCATGTCCTTCTCCGCACCCCCCTTGTTCTCCGGCCCCCTCCATGTCCTTCTCCGCACCCCCCTTGTTCTCCGGTCCCCTCCATGTCCTTCTCTGCACCCCCCTTGTTCTCCGGCCCCCTCCATGTCCTTCTCCGCACCCCCCTTGTTCTCCTCTGGCCCCTCCATGTCCTTCTCCGCACCCCCCTTGTTCTCCGGCCCCCTCCATGTCCTTCTCCGCACCCCCCTTGTTCTCCGGCCCCCTCCATGTCCTTCTCTGCACCCCCCTTGTTCTCCGCCCCCCTCCATGTCCTTCTTCGCACCCCCTTGTTCTCCAGCCCCTCCATGTCCTTCTCCGCACCCCCCTTGTTCTCCAGCCCCTCCATGTCCTTCTCCGCACCCCCCTTGTTCTCCGGCCCCCTCCATGTCCTTCTCCGCACCCCCCTTGTTCTCCTCCGGCCCCCTCCATGTCCTTCTCCGCACCCCCCTTGTTCTCCGGCCCCCTCCATGTCCTTCTCCGCACCCCCCTTGTTCTCCGGCCCCTCCATGTCCTTCTCCGCACCCCCCTTGTTCTCCTCCGGCCCCCTCCATGTCCTTCTCCGCACCCCCCTTGTTCTCCGGCCCCCTCCATGTCCTTCTTCGCACCCCCCTTGTTCTCCGGCCCCCTCCATGTCCTTCTCCGCACCCCCCTTGTTCTCCTCCGGCCCCCTCCATGTTCTTCTCCGCACCCCCCTTGTTCTCCTCCGGCCCCCCTCGTCCCCCGCAGCCGGCTCCCCTCCTCTTCTCTCCCGCCGGATGCGGGGGGAACTAGTTAATGGACACAGCGAGCGAGATCGCTCCTGTGTCCTGTGATAAATGAGCAGAGTAAACTGTGTTTACTCTGCTCAGTATATGAATGGACAGGAGCCTCTGTCTCCTGTAGACATGTGCGATTAGTTTCGTATGAATCAAAAATTCTTACGAATTTCCGTAAATTCGTACATTATTTTTTTTCTTTAATTGGGATAGTTATTATAGAAAAAACTAAAAAATATTGTTTTTTGTTTTTTTTTTCAAACTTGTCGCTCTTCTTTTGTTTATAGCGCAAGAAATAAAAAACGCAGAGGTGATCAAATACCCCCAAAAGAAAGCGCTATTTGTGGGGAAAAAAAGGACGTCAATTTTGTTTGGGTACAACGTCGCACGACCGCGCAATTGTTAGTTAAACTACGCAGTGCCGAATCGCAAAAAAAAATGCTCTGGTCAGGAAGGGGGTAAATTCTTCCGGGGCTGAAGCGGTTAATATATTTTTGGTCTAATATATATATATATATATATATTATTGGTCACAGATAATATGATCTGTGTTCCCCCCCAGTATTTAATTTAACAAATGTTTTTCTTATTCTGCAAATACTAGTTGTCAGGCTGTCATCCTGAACCTCTGGCTTCAATACATTGGGTCACTGGATAAGCACTGAACAAGCGAACAAACAAAATGTTAAAGCCAGAGGTTCATAACAGCCAGTTTAATTGTGGAGGCTTCCTTTATTTCCAGTAAGAGATTCGTTTTAATTAAAATACACTGATGTGGACTGGCATTGACGCATGCGCAGGAGTGACGTCCTGGCCATTTTCCGCACTGACATTTCGACGTCATGCGTCCCTTCTAGCACGTATCGGCGTGCGTGCGTGCCTGCCTGCTTTTACGCCTGCGCAGTGCGCACCAGCCTCCTCTGGCAAATTCTGCGCCTGCGCAGTGTGACCTGACCAGCTTTCCGGGGTCGCGCGCCTGCGCAATGCCTCGGGGCGCTCTCGCGAGATTACCGGTGAACGGGAAGTGCGGCTGTCGAGAGGGAGCGGCAGGGAAAAGTAACGGGACCTGGTCTGTTACGTCACTCGGCCCCTCGACCGAGCACCCCCAGCGCCCCCCCCTTTACGGGCTGATATGACGTCATACCCCCAATAGGCCTTCCCGGTGATGACGTCACCCGCGCCCTCCCTGCACAGGAAGATGGAGGACCCCGGGCAGCAGCCTGACAACAAGAACACCCTGAAGAAGACCAAGTTCGACCTGCGCATCATCCAGTCCTACCTGCAGCGGGCCCGGGAGGAGCGCCCCCTGCTGGCCGTGCCCGTGGAGGAGCTGGACGCCCACCTGGCCAACTTCATCCGCACCCACCGCAAGCAGGACGGCTCGGAGTACGAACCGGGCACCCTGCGCGGCATCCTGGGCAGCCTGGACCGCCACTTCGAGAGGTGCGGCTACCCGCACGCCATCTACCGCTCCCGCGACACCAAGTTCCTGAGGACGGTGGCCGCCATGAAGGAGAAGCAGAGCTACCTGAAGACCATCGGCAAAGGGAACCACCCGCACCACGCCGAGCCCCTGACCGAGCGCGAGATCGAGCTGCTCTACGCCACCGGCGCCATCGGCCTCCACAACCCCACCGCCCTCCTCTACATGCTCTTCTTCAACATCGGCCTCCACTTCAGCCTCCGCACCATGGAGCAGCACAACCTCAAGTGGGGCGACATCACCCTCAAGGCCGACGCCCAGGGGCGCAAGTACCTGGAGCACACCAAGAAGCTGTCGCCGGGCCGCGGCGGCGGAGGCGCCAAGTTCCACCCCTCACACACCATGCGCATGCAGATCTACGAGAGCCCCGAGCAGCCGGAGCGCGACGTGGTGAAGGCCTACGAGAAGTACTCGGTGGAGAGGCCGGAGAAGATGAAGTGCGAAGACGCCCCCTTCTACCTGACGCCGCAGCCCGACTGCCGGCCCGGCTACGCCCGCTGGTTCAAGAACCTGCCGATGGGGGAGTCCAGGATTCGCGGCATCATGAAGCACCTGAAGATGGCCGCCGGGCTGTCGCCGCAGAGAAAGATCTTGGGGCGCTCCCCGCTGAAGAGCCCCGTCTTGCTGGGGAGCAGCATGGCTTCCATTCTGTCCGCCCAGGTCAAGGCCCTGAGGGGGGAACCGTCGCTGAACGGCTGCCGGAGCAACGGTGTCACCATAAAGAAGGAGGGTGGGTAGAAAGCAACGATGGGGGGCCATGGCACCCACCAGACATCTGTCTAATCCAGGGGGTATGCAATTGGCGGACCTCCAGCTGTTGCAGAACCACAAGTCCCATGAGGCATAGCAAGACTCTGACAGCCACAACCATGACACCCAGAGGCATGATGGGACTTGTAGTTTTGCAACGGCTGGAGGTCCGCTAATTGCATATCCCTGATCTAATCCATTATATCCTGTTCGCCAACGACACTATATTACCAAAAGTATTGGGACGCCTGCCTTTACACACACATGAACTTTAATGGCATCCCAGTCTTAGTCCGTAAGGTTCAATATTGAGTTAGCCCACCCTTTGCAGCTATAACAGCTTCAACTCTTCTGGGAAAGCTGTCCACAAGGTTTAGGAGTGTGTCTATGGGAATGTTTGACCATTCTTCCAGAAGCAAATTTGTGAGGTAAGGCACTGATGTTGGACGAGAAGGCCTGGTTCGGAGTCTCCGCTCGAATCTATCCCAAAGGTGTTCTATCGGGTTGAGGTCAGGACTCTGTGCAGACCAGTCAAGTTCTTCCACCCCAAACTCGCTCATCCATGTCTTTATGGATCTTGCTTTGTGCACTGGTGCTCAGTCATGTTGGAACAGGAAGGGGCCATCCCCAAACTCTTCCCACAAAGCTGGGAGGATGAAATTGTCCAAAATGTCTTAGTATGCTGACCGTACGCCTTAAGAGTTCCCTTCACTGGAACTAAGGGGCCAAGCCCAACCCCTGAAAAACAACCCCAACACCATAATCCCCCTCCACCAAATGTTCTGGACCAGTGCACAAAGCAAGGTCCATAAAGACACGGATGAGCGAGTTTGTGGTGGAGGAACTTGACTGGCCTGCACAGAGTCCTGACCTCAACCTGATAGAACACCTTTGGGATGAATTAGATTGGAGACTGTGAGCCAGGCCTTCTCATCCAACATCAGTGCCTGACCTCACAAATGCGCTTCTGGAAGAATGGTCAAACATTCCCATAGACACACTCCTAAATCTTGTGAACAGCCTTCCCAGAAGAGTTATAGCTGCAAAGGGTGGGCCAACTCAATATTGAACCCTACGGACTAAGACTGGGATGCCATTAAAGTTCATGTGTGTGTAACGACAGGTGTCCCAATACTTTTGACAATATAATGTATATACACGGCACTTGGCAGACATGCTGAACCATCACTGATGGTCTCCGCTACTGACATCGCTTGTGGCAACCTTCACTGCAGTCATACTGCTCCTCATAGGCCAATTCCCAATCAATGGAATGGACACAGAAATTTGGGAAACAGGCTTTTAGGTTTAGTGGAGGGTCTATTTAGGAAACTGCTTTGGGCTAAAGTAAAGCTAAAACCTTTTGATGGATTAAAAGATAAGTTCACATTTTGTAAAAAAAATAATCTTTTTCAAGTAAAAAAAAAAGTAAATTTTTTATTTCTTTACACTGCATCATGTAAGAGCAGATTGTGCTTGCAACATACACGGTCTTCCTGTACCTCTGGGTCAAGCCAGAGGAAAGAGAGAGAGGAGTCAAGAGGGTATGAGAGCAGACAGTATGTGCAGGAGAGGAGTGTGCGGGATATCTCAGTGGGCAGTATGTGCAGGAGAGGAGTGTGCGGGATGTGCAGGAGAGGAGTGTGCGGGATATTTCAGTGGGCAGTATGTGCAGGAGAGGAGTGTGCGGGATATTTCAGTGGGCAGTATGTGCAGGAGAGGAGTGTGCGGGATATTTCAGTGGGCAGTATGTGCAGGAGAGGAGTGTGCGGGATGTGCAGGAGAGGAGTGTGCGGGATATTTCAGTGGGTAGTATGTGCAGGAGAGGAGTGTGCGGGATGTGCAGGAGAGGAGTGTGCGGGATATTTCAGTGGGCAGTATGTGCAGGAGAGGAGTGTGCGGGATATCGCAGTGGGCACTATGTGCAGGAGCAGGCTGTCCAAAGTATTACAAGGGGCGGTATCTGAAGGAGAGGAGTGTGGAGGGAAAGACAGTGGGCTGTATGTGCAGGAAAGCGGTGCTGAGGGTAGGACATGAAGTATTTTTATTTATTTATTTCAGGTATTTATATAGCGCCGTCAATTTACGCAGCACTTTACATATACATTGTACATTCACATCAGTCCCTACCCTCAAGGAGCTTACAATCTAAGGTCCCTAACTCACATTCATACATACTAGGGACAATTTAGACAGGATCCAATTAACCTACCAGAATGTCTTTGGAGTGTGGGAGGAAACCCACACAGGCACAGGGAGAACATGCAAACTCCAGGCAGGTAGTGTCGTGGTTGGGATTCGAACCAGCGACCCTTCTTACTGCTAGGCGAAAGTGCTACCCACTACACCACTGTGCCGCTCTATTATGTGCAGGAGAGGAGTGCAGAGGGTAAAGCAACAGGGAGTATGTGTAGGAGCAGAGAGTAGGACATCAGGTAGTATGTGCAGGAGAGGAGTGCATAGGGTAGAACAGTGGGGAGTGTGTGCAGGAGCAGAGAGTCAGATGAAGAATAATAGGTAGTATATAAAGAGCGGAGGGCACAGGGTAGAATAATGGGTAGTATATAAAGGAGCGGAGGGCACAGGGTAGAATAATAGGTAGTATATAAAGGAGCGGAGGGCACAGGGTAGAATAATAGGTAGTATATAAAGGAGCGGAGAGCACAGGGTAGAATAATAGGTAGTATATAAAGGAGTGGAGGGCACAGGGTAGAATAATAGGTAGTATATAAAGGAGCGGAGGGCACAGGGTAGAATAATAGGTAGTATATAAAGGAGCGGAGGGCACAGGGTAGAATATTAGGTAGTATATAAAGGAGCGGAGGGCACAGGGTAGAATAATAGGTAGTATATAAAGGAGTGGAGAGCAAAGGGTAGAATAATAGGTAGTATATAAAGGAGCGGAGAGCACAGGGTAGAATAATAGGTAGTATATAAAGGAGTGGAGGGCACAGGGTAGTATATAAAGGAGCGGAGGGCACAGGGTAGAATAATAGGTAGTATATAAAGGAGTGGAGGGCACAGGGTAGAATAATAGGTAGTATATAAAGGAGTGGAGGGCAAAGGGTAGAATAATAGGTAGTATATAAAGGAGCGGAGGGCACAGGGTAGAATAATGGGTAGTATATAAAGGAGCGGAGGGCAAAGGGTAGAATAATAGGTAGTATATAAAGGAGCGGAGGGCACAGGGTAGAATAATAGGTAGTATATAAAGGAGCGGAGGGCACAGGGTAGAATAATAGGTAGTATATAAAGGAGCGGAGGGCACAGGGTAGAATAATGGGTAGTATATAAAGGAGCGGAGGGCACAGGGTAGAATAATGGGTAGTATATAAAGGAGCGGAGGGCACAGGGTAGAATAATGGGTAGTATATAAAGGAGCGGAGGGCACAGGGTAGAATAATGGGTAGTATATAAAGGAGCGGAGGGCACAGGGTAGAATAATAGGTAGTATATAAAGGAGCGGAGGGCACAGGGTAGAATAATAGGTAGTATATAAAGGAGCGGAGGGCACAGGGTAGAATAATGGGTAGTATATAAAGGAGCGGAGGGCACAGGGTAGAATAATGGGTAGTATATAAAGGAGCGGAGGGCACAGGGTAGAATAATGGGTAGTATATAAAGGAGCGGAGGGCACAGGGTAGAATAATGGGTAGTATATAAAGGAGCGGAGGGCACAGGGTAGAATAATGGGTAGTATATAAAGGAGCGGAGGGCACAGGGTAGAATAATGGGTAGTATATAAAGGAGCGGAGGGCACAGGGTAGAATAATGGGTAGTATATAAAGGAGCGGAGGGCACAGGGTAGAATAATGGGTAGTATATAAAGGAGCGGAGGGCACAGGGTAGAATAATGGGTAGTATATAAAGGAGCGGAGGGCACAGGGTAGAATAATGGGTAGTATATAAAGGAGCGGAGGGCACAGGGTAGAATAATGGGTAGTATATAAAGGAGCGGAGGGCACAGGGTAGAATAATGGGTAGTATATAAAGGAGCGGAGGGCACAGGGTAGAATAATGGGTAGTATATAAAGGAGCGGAGGGCACAGGGTAGAATAATGGGTAGTATATAAAGGAGCGGAGGGCACAGGGTAGAATAATGGGTAGTATATAAAGGAGCGGAGGGCACAGGGTAGAATAATGGGTAGTATATAAAGGAGCGGAGGGCACAGGGTAGAATAATGGGTAGTATATAAAGGAGCGGAGGGCACAGGGTAGAATAATGGGTAGTATATAAAGGAGCGGAGGGCACAGGGTAGAATAATGGGTAGTATATAAAGGAGCGGAGGGCACAGGGTAGAATAATGGGTAGTATATAAAGGAGCGGAGGGCACAGGGTAGAATAATGGGTAGTATATAAAGGAGCGGAGGGCACAGGGTAGAATAATGGGTAGTATATAAAGGAGCGGAGGGCACAGGGTAGAATAATGGGTAGTATATAAAGGAGCGGAGGGCACAGGGTAGAATAATGGGTAGTATATAAAGGAACGGAGGGCACAGGGTAGAGGACAGGTAAGTGTCCGATTTATTAAAAGTCAGCAGTTGCAGTATTTGTAGCTGCTGACTTTTAAGCAGAACTCCGCTTTAAGATTAAAAAACCCTTCTGTGTGTACCAACCCCCCCAATACTTACCTGAGCCCCATCTCTATCCAGTGATGTTGCACAAGTTCCTCAGCCGTCCGGGACTCTACTTCACGATTGGCTGAGACACAGCAACAGCGCCATTGGCTCCTGCTGTTGTCAATCAAAGTCAGTAAGCCAATCAGGAGAGAGAGGGGCGGGGCCGAACTGCGGCCCCACGTCTGAATGTACACACGGAGGCTCGTCTGCCCCCATAGTAAGCTGCTTGCTGTGGGGGCGCTCAACAGGAGTGGGGGGGGGGGGGGGGGGCAGAAGAGGGACATGAGAATAGCCCGGTAAGTATAATGTGTTTTTTTTTTTCAAGGGAAAAAAAAAAACGACTTTTTAGTATCACCTTTTTAGGTTTTTTTTTTTTATAGTTTTTTTAACCATTTCCGGTAAATCAACATACCTGTACGTCGCTTTGAGGAAGTGGTTGTACTGGGGTGAAGTCTGCAGGTACCGTTTTTTAGAGCTGGCGGTCGGCTTTCTAGTGATGACCGATGCGGCTCAGCAGCCATTCGGCCGTTATCACCAGGAGTGGGAGGGGACGTCATCCTGCCGCTCCGCCTTGGTCTCCCCTCCCACTCGGAGACCAGAGCGACCATCTGGCATGTCCTTCGGCTGGCTGGAGACCCGAACTAAGCCGGAATTGGCTTTGATCGGGTCTTGGATGTAAAAACCCAGAAGCGACATCACGTTATCACTTCCGGTTTACTTGGCTGCCAATGGTGCAGATTTTTTTTTTTTTAAATGTCAGTATTCCAAAATGCAGATTTTGGCGTTTTTGAATACTTTTTAAGTGCAAAGGAGGGATTTGGGGTCTTTTAGACCCCCGATCCCTCCATAAAGAGTACCTGTCACCACCTATTACTGTCACAAGGGATGTTTACATTCCTAGTGACAGCGATAAAAGTGATCAGAGTTATACATTTTTTTTTTAAAGAGACAATTTTAAAAAAATAAAATTTTTTAAAGAAAATGCATACGTAAGTCACGCCCGCAAATGTAAACGGTGTTCAAATCACACATGTGAGGTATCGCAGCGATCGTCAGAGCGAAAGCAATAATTCTAGCACTGGATCTCCTCTGTTACTCTAAACTGGTAATCGTTAACTTTTTTTAAAACATTGCCTATGGAGATTTTTAAGTACCATAGTTTGTCGCCATTCCACGAGTGTGGGCAACTTTAAACCATAACATATTGGGTATCTATTTACTCGGTGTAGCCTCATCTTTCGCAATATACAAAAAAATTGGGCTAACTTTTTTTTACTGTTCAGTTATTTTTTTAATCCAGTGAAGTGTATTTTTTCCCCAAAAATTGCGCTTGAAAAGCCGCTGCGCAAATACAGTGTGACATGAAATATTGCAACGACCGATATTTTATTATCCAGAGTCTTTTGTTAAAAAAAAAATGATAAAATGTTTGTGAGTTCTAAGTAATTTTCTAGCAAAAAAATACAGATTTTAACTTGTAAGCAACAAGTGTCAGAACTAGGCTTGGTCCTTAAGTGATTGACTTAGTTTTGGTGGTTATGGGTCTGGCAGGGAAGCAGATTTCTGATATTGATGTATGTGTGTCAGCATCTTTTTCTGTACTTTGTCTCAATCTGAAGCTTCCTGCTCACTAATATCACTCTCTCCTGTAAACAGAAGAGGACACATATGGTCAGGACGATTCATCGGACACAGAGGTCGGGTACAAAGCTCTGGGGCTTCGCAGCTTCGGTACCAGAGAGAGACTGTCAGAGAGCGACGGAGCCATTACTTCCAGCGTTGTTGGCAGCCCCAGACTCACCAAGATTAAGGAGGAGTGGGAGCCAGAAGAGGTGTCGGCCCAGGGAGTCAATGTGAAGGAGAAGAGCGTCTTCCCGGGACAGGTGAGGGGAGATTGCGCTCCTGTGGATACGCTCAACATCCATTTGGTTTCCCAGGACCAGATTGTCCAAATGTCAACAGGCTAAGCCAGTGTTTTTCAAAGCATGACAAAATATGAATGTAGTCTTGTATTTTTTGTTTTCTTCTAAGAAGGGAAGGGCGTTAGAGTTAAGTGGTTGGATACAGCTTATTAATAGGTTGGCTTAAAGTGGTTGTAAAGTCAGAAGGTTTTTTATCTTGATGTATTCTATACATTAAGATAAAAAACCTGTGTGCAGTGGCCCCCCTAATACTTACTTACTTAAACCCATCCTGATCCAGCGATGTTGCAGGTGTGTCTTGGCTGCCCAGGACTTTCCCTCCTCATTGACTGAGATGACAGCGCGGCGCCATTGGTTCCCGCTACTGTCAATCCAAAGTCAGTGAGCCAATGAGGGGATGGGGCCGAACCACTGCTCTCGAGTCCGGTCGAAAAATCCGCTCGTCTGTATGCTAGTCCGACGGACAAAATCCGACGCTAGGGCAGCTACTGGCTATGAACTTCCTTATTTTAGTCCGGTGTGAGTCATCACGTATGAATCCGTTGGACTTTGGTGTGATCGTGTGTACGCAAGTCCGTTCGTTAGAAAGTCCGTCGGACCTTTGTTGCCGAAAAGTCCGCCCGTGTGTACAGCGCATTAGAGATAAATATTGTAAAAAATGCGTGCTATTGAAAATGTATTTAGGAATCAAAGTAAAAGGTTCCATGATTGAAAATACATGATATGATTTAAAAGAGAAATATGAGAATTTTTTTTTTTTTTTTTCTTATAATCATACTTAACTAGGTGGATGCAGAATCGGACCAATGCTGCATCTATCCCCCGCTGCCTCTTCACTGAGAACCGAGCCACCGAACATCGATGGCTCGGTTCTCACAGCTCCCCGAGCAGAGAGCAGCTGGCTGTCAGTCTGCAGCTCTCCGCTCTAACCCCCTGCGCTCCCTGGAGCGCTGAGCTGGGGAGGGCCTGCTCGCTGAGAGGCTGAGACGGGTATCAGTCCAAGCACCTGGTGGATCCGGACTACCATGGTCGGGATGACACCGTGCTTGGACTGATTCCAGTGACGTCAGCGGACTTCAGACCGCTCTGAAGTCGGGTCACAGGAGTGCAAAATGAATTGCGTTCCTGTGGTCCATAGGAGAAGCCTAGCCAATTGAGCTCAGGCTGGACTTCTCCTTTTTAAAATTAATGTCGTAATAAGCCAAAAAAAAAGGGGGGGTTGTGTATCACATATAATAAATACAATAAATTCATCCATACAGGTACGTAATATTCCTATGAACAACTAAATAAGGAATATAGGTTGTAAAAATCAGGCTGTATTGACATTATAAAAACCAGCACATGACTGGAAAAAAATGTTTTTTTCTATAATATGGTATAAAAAAAACTAACATGGTAATATTTCCATAATATATACGGAATATAGGCTGTATAGGTCAAACTGTCTTGCCATGGTTAAACTTGTCTTGCATAATATGGACATATGTCATAATAATGCATGATTGATGTAAGAAGTATAGATCCAACTGTCTTGACATTGTAAAACTCTACGCGTTTCGTGGCTCATGACCACTCGTCTGGAGTAAAAAGTCAAGGATATCTAATTGTAAAGATTTTAACAAGGTGTATAATGGAAAAAGATTTCCTAAGTTGAGAAAAAGAAGGGAAGGATCTATACAAAACATGGGATCCAATACTTACATAATAACTCAAACGGAAAGCCCAGCTTCAGGAGCGTGAGGAGGGGGTGTCCGATATAACGTCTGACCCGAGGCTGAGGCAGGGGTAGCCCATACAGACCCTGGGTGCAGCCAAGGAGAGGGCCAGATGACCGTATGGTGGTCCACATGGAGTGTCTGTGGTATTCCCTGCTTCCTTCACCTGTGAGGTACTTCCCTTAAGTTTACCACCATGTGACAATATATGTATGTTTTTTACTGGAGGTTTCTTTGTGACCCCTTGTATTCACCGAGCACCTTTTTGCATCTCACCAGCATGTGGTTGGTTCTTCTCATTCCACTGCCGTGTGTTTTTTGTTCACTTCATTTCTTTTCACATTCTCATGGTTGTGTAGTGGTGGTTTGCTTCAGCATGCCTCTCTCCTCCCTGATTTCACTCCTTGCATATCCCTCCACGCTTCCCTTCTGGGTTCGCTGGGACACATCTCTACCACATCATCACACTTTTACTCTATACATTAATATACTCATGTAGATGTCTTTTACTCCTTACACTTTTTCCAGATCAGTGTGGGTTAGATGTGCCCCCCTTTTTCTCACTCCATGTGGACCACGATACGGTCGTCTGGCCCTCTTCTTGGCTGCTCCCAGGGTCTGTATGGGCTACCCCTGCCTCAGCCCCGGGTCAGACGTTATATCTGACACCCCCTCCTCCTGCTCTTGAAGCTGGGCTTTCTGTTTGAGTTATTATGTAAGTATCAGATCCCATGTTTTTTATAGATCCTTCTCTTCTTTTTGTCCACTTAGGAAATCTTTTTCCATTATACACCTTGTTAATTACCGTATTTATCGGCATATAACACGCACTTTTTTCCCCTGAAAATCAGGGGGAAATCGTGGGTGCGTGTTATAGGCCGATCCCCGCCGATTTCTGTGTCATCGGAGCGATCGCGGCAATTGCCGCGGTCGCCGCCGACATACACAGCCGTGGGTAGATTTAAATATGGCGCCGAGACTGCAGGGAGCCGAGATACACATACCCGAGTGTTCTCGGCTTTTTTCGGCCCCGCTCACAGTCACGCCCTATGATGGACATAACACAGGTCCAGGGGTGGGACTGGGCGTGACGGCGGCGCCGAAAAAAGCCGAGAACACTCGGGTATGTGTATCTCAGCTCCCTGCAGTCTCGGCGCCATATTTAAATCTACACCGAGTGCACAAAGCTGCACTGACATGGCTGGACTGGGGCAAAGCTACACTAACAAAGCTGCACTGGGGCAAGGCTGCACCTGCACTGGGGCAAAGCTGCACTGACAAGGCTGCACTGGGGCAAGGCTGCACTGACACTGAAAAGGCTGCAGATGGACAGATAAGGCTGCATTAATGGGCATTTTAATGTAAGTTTTTTTTCCTTAAACTTCCCTCCTAAACTTGGGGTGCGTGTTATACGCCGGCGCGTTATACGCCGATAAATACGGTATTTACACTTAGAGACATCCTTGACTTTTTGCTCCAGACGAGTGGTCATGAGCCACGAAACGCGTAGAGTTCTATAATGTCAAGACAGTTGGATCTATACTTCTTATATCAATCATGCATTATTATGACATATGTCTATATTATGCAAGATGAGTTTAACCATGGCAAGGCAGTTTGACCTATACAGCCTATATTCTGTATATAGTATTATGTAATTATTACCATGTTAGTTTTTTATACTATATTATAGAAGAAAAAAAAAACTTTTTTTACCAGTCATGTGCTGTCAATACAGCCTGATTTTTACAACCTATAGTCCTTATTTAGTTCATAAGAATATTATCATGTACCTGTATATAATCAATTTATTGTTTTTATATGTGATACACAACCCCGCCCCTTTTTTTTTTTTGGCTTGTTATGACATTATTATTAAATCGCATCATGTATTTTCAATTATGGAACCTTTTACTTTGAATCCTAAATACATTTTCAACCGCATGCATTTTTCTTACATTATCTTTAAGTGACATTCCTCATATAAAGTCCCATGACCGTTGCTTTCCTTCGTTTACATGTTGGTAATTGTAGTTCATTTACAGAACGCTGCGAATAAATGACACGGCCGCGTGGGCGGAGTCGCGTTCTTTTCAACTTGTGACAGTGGGTGCGGTGAGAAGATCCCCAGCATGCTGTCACAATTAGAGGGGGGATCCTGGAGAGGCTGCAAGAGTGGGAACATGTTACATGCTTCACCCTAAAAATGAATGGAACATGTTCCCAAACCTTAACCTGTTAAAGGCTAAGTCCACCTTTATGACACTAAGGAGTTTATTTACTAAAGCTAGAGAGGGCAAAAGTAGTCACAATTCTGCAGAGAAACCAATCAGATTCTAACCTCGGCTTGTTGAATTAAGCTTTAGCAATAAAACCTAGAAGCTGATTGGTTTCTCTGCAGAATTGTGACTAAGTTTGCCCTCTCTAGCTTTAGTAGTTAAACCCCCATGTTTTATGTTACACATATATTTAAGCCAACTAGGGCTGCAACTAACGATTATTTTCATAATCGATTAGTTGGCCGATTATTGTTTCGATTAATCGGTTAATAACCTTAAAAAAAAAAAAAAAAAAGTTTGGTGTATACCGTAATTTAGTTAATATGTAAAGTTTTAAAAAAAGGCAATTTATTCTTAAATATCTCTATGCAGTGGTAAATAAAAATAGCCAACTATATCTTTAGGGAGCAAAATATGTAATCCACTCTGAGAATAACAGACAGAAGAGATATACTGTATATACTATAAGAGGAGATATACTGTATATACTATAAGAGGAGATATACTGTATATACTATTAGAGGAGAGATAAGAACGTTCGTTCAATTTTCTAATCGTTAGTGGGGTCAAATCGACGTTCATTTTCAACCACAGTAATGGGAAAATTTGGAAATAATAAAAAACTTCTTGGTGAAAGGAATTATCAGACAGTGTATGTGGTTTTCGTTCAGAAATTACAATTATTTTAAAAAACAGAATGTTAAAAACAAGTGAAAATTTCAAACATTGCTTTCATTCATCGAATGTACAAAGATTTTTCGTCTGAATATTCTCATCTGAAAATTGATCGGTGTGGCCAGCATAAAGCTTGGCGCACACCTAGGAAGTTTGCTTTTGATCTGTTTCTGCAGTGCTCTTTCCTCACGTGATTTTGCTGCGATTTGCGTTTTTGCATTTTTTTTGGCCAATTTGTTGTTGGGCAGATTAAAAAACACAAATTTCTGCAAAATCGCATTTCATGCTTTTCTGCAGCTTCTCCATTGAAGTATGTTGAACCAAAAAAGCACCGTTTTGTGTTAAAAAAAAAAGTCACTGACGCTTTCCAAATACGCAGCGGCTGAAAAAGCATAGATGTGAACGTGTCCCATAGGAAACCATGTAAATGGACTGTAGTCCGTTTCTGCAAAAAGCCCCAAAAAACACATAGATATGAACCAGGTGTAAGACGTTTAGTAACATAATGGGGTTAAAAAAACGAATATTAGCCCAGGGCTTGACAAATTTGCTTGGAATCTAGGAGCCAGCTAAAAAAGTTAGGAGCCAGGTTTTTTTTTAAACGACCGACAAAGCTTTATTTTCAATATAAAAAATAACTAATCTTAAATTTACACAGAAAGACCGCCCCGCTAGAGGCCCGAATAGCGTCACTAAAACGACGGTAAAGCAGCGCTAAAAATAGCGCCGCTTTACTGCTGACGCCCCCCGCGGCTCGGAGTGAAAGGGCTCTAAGGGTCCGATCAGGTCCGCCTGAAAAACAGACAGACGAACCTGATCAGACAGCCCGTGTGAAAGGGGCCAAGCAGGGAGATAACAAATAAATTCATTTTAATTAGGAAAAAAATAAACGTTTTTTATATAAATATAAGTAAATAAAAATAAAAGCTATTACGAAAAAAAAAAAAAAGGCTATCCCCACATTCACTTCCTTCTCTTCTCAACTTTGGGAAGGAGATGGGCAGGCAGTGAAAACAGGCAGGTATTTCGCATTAGCATTGCATTAGCATTGCTGGTTGTAATACCAACGGCCACCACAAGATGGCGCCAGATTCCAGAAGTACTCCAGAAGGACCGAAGAAGGCCGCAAAGCCCCGGCCTCAATTACCGATCGCACGGGGGGGGGGGGGGGGGGGGGGGTCGGAGTCCGCACAGAGACGGGATACCCCCAGCTGTGCCGCCCCAGGCGCCAGGTCACTAATTCTAGTCGCAAATGCGACCTGGTGCCCGGGGTTTGTCGAGCCCTGTATTAGCCCTTTATAGTACAAAAAAAGCAAATAATCACTACTGTAAGGGGTCCATTTTTTTTTACTATAGAACTGTGAAAGAAATGGTTACAGTAGCGATTATTTGCTCTTTTTGTACTATAAAGGGCTCATTTCAGGTTTTTTTAACCACATTATGTTACTGGCCGATTAATCGATTATGAAAATAGTAATCGATTAGTTGTTTCAGCCCTAAAGCCAACTATCAGCTTTCCTGTGCAATCACTTCCACAATAAAGCTGACAGTCAGCTGAGGAAGTACACACACCGGTTGCTGATGTAACCCTTACTTTGGTGGTGGCGAAAGGGTTGAAGCAGAACAGTAATTGCAAACATATGTATGATAAAAATACTGCCTTTAACCTCTTTAGAACCACTTTGTTCTCAGCATCTTTCTAATGGAATGCAGGAGAATGCAATGATGAGGTTGTGTAGTGAGGACTCTACGGTTATTCAGTGATCCTGTGAGAAGTGAGTGTCTGGCCACATGACTTAAAAAGTCACTATCAGAATTTTGTAGTAGGTGCACTGGGAGTTGTCCTTATAACGCAATGGTTCTCTACTTCTGTCCTCAGGACCCACTAACAGGCCAGATTTGAAGTATTACCTTGGGGGGAGATGCAGACTAGAATACTGCAATCACTGAGCAACAAATGATATCACCTGTGATGGATTTCAGTTATCGTGCAGATCTGGCCTGTTTGTGAGTTCTGAGTAGGGCTGGGGAAAAAATTGAGTTGAGAGGTCAAATCGATTCAAAATTTAGGCAAATCGATTTTTAAAAAAAATTTTTTTTCACCGCGCCGGTCCCAAGGCGCTGCGGGCATGAGTTTTTAGGCGAGGCCGCGGCTTCGGCCTAGTCCGGGGCTACGGCCAGACGCCGCAGACTAGGCCGAAGCCGTGGCCTCGCCTAAAAACTCATGCCCACAGCGCCTCCGGACCGGCGCTGACACCGCGCCGGGCCTGAAGAGCTGCGGGCAAGGAGTTTTTAGGTGAGGCCGCAGCTTCGGCCTAGTCCGCAAGGCCGGACGACGCGGACTAGGCCGAAGCCGCGGCCTCGCCTAAAAGGACCGGCGTGGTTTCCAAAGAAAAAAAAAAACTCGATTCGAATCGTGAATCGAGTTTTTTTTTAAGAGAATCGAAGATTTTTTTTTTTTTTTTTTTTTTTAGAAAATCTCCCAGTCCTAGTTCTGAGTAAGGATGAGCGCCGGCGTGTTCGCAAGCCACACGTTCAGAGCCCGCCAGGAAGTCGGCACTGCGGAGCGCTAATCACAAGCAGTGAGACATTGTCCCGGTGCACGGCTGCAGAGATCGGGAAATGTCTCACTGCTTGTGATTAGCGATGTGCAGACTTCCTGGCGGGCTCTGCACGTGCGGCTTGCGAACACGCCTAAGTTCATCCTTAGTCCTGAGGACAGGAGTTGAGAACCACTGTTATAACGGATGTGTGCGCATCTCTGGGAATTCATTGGTGTAATCTAAGGGTAGATCCTCTATCTTTAGAAGAGACAATGCGCCAGGAACAGAGATGGAACTGTCTTCTGAGAACATGGGTGAGGGATTTGAAAGAGGTGTGTGAAGGACACTGAGCAAGCCTGGCAACGCTCTGAGGGATTGTGCATTTGGACATTGACTCAATTTTCATAGCTGAAGCATTGAAGTCATCCGGGTTGACCTCTCAACAACTCAGATCTCCCTGATCTTCCCAGCAGTGACTCGCGAGCCCAGCTCTCCCTACTATCCCTGTCTAGCACTGACTCGAAAGCTCTCCCCTCCCACTAGTGATTCAGTAATTCGGCTCTCCCTGCCTCCCCCTCCCAGATTTAGATTTAGCAGCTCAGCTCTCCCTGGTTTCTTTCTCCTAGTAGTAGTTCAGCAGCTCAGTTCACCCTTCTCTGCTGGTCCAGCAGCAATCTAGACACTCAGCTTATTCCGACCCCCGCCACAAAACATTTATTCAGCAGCTCAGTTCTCTCTGCTCCCACCCATCATGACTCAGCGGCTCAGCTCTCATTGTTCCCTATTCCCAGCATTAAGACTCCATTCACAGTGGTGCAAGTTGTCATGCGACTTTGGACGCATGAAGTCACATGACAAGTCGCAGCCCATGTATTTCAGTGGAAGCCGTTCTAATGTATGCAACTTAAAAAAAGTTCCTGCACTACTTTCATGTGACTTGAGTGCCATAGACTTTAATGTAAGGTCACGTGAACGTTGCATTTTAATGTTATTGCCACAGTTGTGCAACAGTCAGCAGACAAAGTCGCATCCAAGTCGCACCCATCCAAAGTTGCATAAAAGTTGCATTGTAAAGTCGCAATGGAAATTGCATGGCTTTGGAGTCACACGAGTGTGGCTGGAGCCTAACTCAGCAGCTCACCTTACCTATTCCAACAATGATTTAGCAGCTCAGCTCCCTCTTCTCCCAGAATGGTTTCCACAGCTCCCTCTTCTCCCAGCAGGGTTTCCACAGCTCCCTCTTCTCCCAGCAGGGTTTCCACAGCTCCCTCTTCTCCCAGCAAGGGGTCCGCAGCTCCCTCTTCTCCCAGCAAGGGGTCCGCAGCTCCCTCTTCTCCCAGCAGGGGTTCCGCAGCAGCTCCCTCTTCTCCCAGCAGGGGTTCCGCAGCAGCTCCCTCTTCTCCCAGCAGGGGTTCCGCAGCAGCTCCCTCTTCTCCCAGCAGGGGTTCCGCAGCAGCTCCCTCTTCTCCCAGCAGGGGTTCCGCAGCAGCTCCCTCTTCTTCCAGCAGGGGTTCCGCAGCAGCTCCCTCTTCTCCCAGCAGGGGTTCCGCAGCAGCTCCCTCTTCTCCCAGCAGGGGTTCCGCAGCAGCTCCCTCTTCTCCCAGCAGGGGTTCCGCAGCAGCTCCCTCTTCTCCCAGCAGGGGTTCCGCAGCAGCTTCCTCTTCTCCCAGCAGGGGTTCCGCAGCAGCTCCCTCTTATCCCAGCAGGGGTTCCGCAGCAGCTCCCTCTTCTCCCAGCAGGGGTTCCGCAGCAGCTCCCTCTTCTCCCAGCAGGGGTTCCGCAGCAGCTCCCTCTTCTCCCAGCAGGGGTTCCGCAGCAGCTCCCTCTTCTCCCAGCAGGGGTTCCGCAGCAGCTCCCTCTTCTCCCAGCAGGGGTTCCGCAGCAGCTCCCTCTTCTCCCAGCAGGGGTTCCGCAGCAGCTCCCTCTTCTCCCAGCAGGGGTCCTGCAGCTTCTCCCTCTTCTCCCAGCAGGGCTTCCGCAGCAGCTCCCTCTTCTCCAAGCAGGGCTTCCGCAGCAGCTCCCTCGTCTCCCAGATGTGATTCAGCAGCTCCCTCGTCTCCCAGATGTGATTCAGCAGCTCGATTGAACGTACTTTCCCTTCCCAGCAGTGACTCAGTATCTCGGCTCCCCCTGTCAGCAGTGGTTCAGCAGCCTGATCCCTATGATTAAGCCATTTTTGGATGAGTGAGGCTTAGTCTGGTAGGACACCTTTGTGAACTTGTGCTAGAATAATAAAGCTTTGTTGAACGTTTATGCCATTGGAGTGTGGCCAGTTTGCGATTTGATATGAATATCAATATGACATCTTATCCCCATAGCAGTTAGTAAAGACAACCAGAGAGGTAGATGGCAGGAGTTTTCTAACTCATGTGCCCTAGACATGGGGTTTCAGAAACAGGAGAATTATGAGAGCCAGCACTTTGCCAGGTACAGATGATCACTGAAAGCTGTTTTCCGGGGAAAGCAATAATCCTCTAATGCAGTAGGGCTGGCCCCGCACTGCAAGGGTTAAATGCTGACTGTCTGGAGTACTGGAGAAATAGCTTTTTCCGGTACCCTAGACCTAAACGAGCGTTTAACCCTTACAGTGCGGGGGCAGCTGTGTTGCAAGAGAGGATTTTTGTTTTCCCCGAAGCTAGGCTTTAAAGCGGTAGTAAATCCAGGAAAAATATAGTTTCAGGCTCCTTGCAAGATAATGGCATAATGTGCTAGTATGCATCTCATACTATATACACATTATAAAAAGACTTGCCTTAAAAAAAAGCCCTCCGGCAGTACGCTGGCACCGCTGGCAGGGCTTCCATCTTCCCCAGTTCTTCCTTCTGGGTTTGCGGCCTACGGCCATTTGAATAGCTGAGCCGTAATGATGTTGCTCTTGCGCATGCACATGAGAGCCACTATTGCGCTCTGAAGGGGTGGCATACTCAATATGACGTCCCTTCAGAGTGTAGTGCGCATGAACCAGTGATGTCACCGGTTGCAAAACCGCTAAACGGTGCATGTTATGGTGTTACTCATTTTATCTACAGGTAAGATTTATTAAGAGCTTACCTGTAGGTAAAAGTTGCAAAGTGGAGTTTACTACCATTTTAATCATGGATAGACACTTTTACTAGGTGGTAAAACAACCTTCAGTAGTTTGGTAGAGGTGGCCCATTAACCACTTCAGCCCCGCTCACTGTATATATACGTCATTTTTTTGAAGATGGATATCTCGATAACGGCAGCAGCTGCTGCCACAACCGAGATATCCATCTTTTCAGTGAGCGATTCTGTACACGATAATGGTGGTCTCCGCGGCGGGTTCGCCGCGAGATCACCGTTATCGGCGGCGGGAGAGGTGCCACCCCCCCTCCCGCCGCTCTCCCGCACCCTCCGCCGCTTACCGGAGCCGTCGGTAGCGGCGGAGGCGATCGGGTCCTTTCCCTGCTGAGGTATGGAGACAAGTGAGGCCAAGATGGCGCCTACCCGTCTCCATACCATGTGACGGCCGGAGCGACGTCATTACGACGGCTCCGCCCACTCTCTTAAAGGCACAAATTTTTTTAGTGTCATTTTTTTAAACGACTTTTTTTTTTTTTTTTTTTTTTGCATTTTAGTGTAAATATGAGATCTGAGGACTTTTTGACCCCAGATCTCATATTTAAGAGGACCTGTCATGCTTTTTTCTATTACAAGGGATGTTTACATTCCTTGTAATAGGAATAAAAGTGATCCAAATTTTTTTTTTTTTTAAAAAACAGTGAAAAAATAAGTAAAATAAAATAAATAATAAAAAAAAAAAAAAAAAATTTTTTTAAAGCGCCCTGTCCCGACGAGCTCGCACGCAGAAGCGAACGCATACGTGAGTAGCGCCCGCATATGAAAACGGTGGTCAAACCACACATGTGAGGTATCGCCGCGACCGGTAGAGTGAGAGCAATAATTCTAGCCCTAGACCTCCTCTGTAACGCAAAACATGCAATCTGTAGAATTTTTTAAACGTCGCCTATGGAGATTTTTAAGGGTAAAAGTTTGACGCTATTCCACGAGTGGGCGCAATTTTGAAGCGTGACATGTTGGGTATCAATTTACTTGGCGTAACATTATATTTCACAATATAAAAAAAAATTGGGCTAACTTTACTGTTGTCTTATTTTTTTTTTCAAAAAAGTGAATTTTTTCCAAAAAAAGTGTGCTTAGAAGACCGCTGCGCAAATACGGTGCAAAAAAAAGTATTGCAATGACCGCTATTTTATTCTCTAGGATGTTAGAAAAAAAACAATATATAATGTTTGGGGGTTCTAAGTAATATTCTAGCAAAAAAACCTGTTTTAAACTTGTAAACACCTAAAATCCAAAACGAGGCTGGTCTTTAAGTGGTTAATTCTGGTGCAAGAAGTCACATGGTATGAAGCTTGTATGATGTGCATGTACAGCTGTTTTTACTTTGATAGAGGTGTGTTACACTTGGTAAAGTGGTAAGTTCCCCTCTTGGGTTGGCGTTTTACGGCTTTCTGTTGTCTAATAGTCTTGTTGTTTCTTTATTGCGTACCAGGGATCGGTGAAGTTCCGTGACGTGGCGGCCTGTTTCTCAGCCGAGGAGTGGGGTTCGCTGGAGGACTGGCAGAAGGACCTGTATAAGAATGTGATGCGGGAGATCCACTCTGCACTGGAGGCCATGGGTACAAAGACATTAAATTTATGGTCATAACCTGACTTTCATGTGAAATAACTTTCCTACATCCAGCAATTTTTGGTATCCGTAGTTGCACCTTTGTGAACATCTGGTGTGGTATAAGTTTTTAAGTGGTTGTAAAGGCCACCTGAGCCTGGTCTCGATACAGCGATGTGCATGAGAGCCGAAGCTCTCTCACTCCTCACTGGCTCAGATAAAGCAGCAGAAGCCATTGGCTCCGTAAAGTTACAAAGATCAATGGATTACCAGAATGTAACTCCTCCACTCACAACTCCCAAGATAAAGATGTATAAATCACTAGGGTGGAACCCCTCAGTCATTCCTCCTAGGAGGAAAGTCTATAGATCACCAGGATCTAACATCTTAGTCATTAAAGGAGAAGTATGGACAGATCTTCTTTGGTCGTACTTCTCTTTTGAGTCACAGGTGTGCACTGATTTCTGCTCTTCTGTGACTCAGATTCACCCGATAGCGGGCTAAAATTCGCTCAGTCAGCTGACGTCACTCAGCCAGTCCAGGCTCTGTAGTTATCCTGACTTTAAAGTCAGGATCCATTCAGATGCCTGGCTGGCAGCTTGCTCAACCTCTCAGCACGCTACTTCACAGCCAGACGCTCCAGTGAGCACTGAAGCGGCAGAGCAGAGAGCCAGTGACTGATAGTTTTCTAGTGAAGACAGAGAACTGGTCGCTCAGCAGTCATGTGGTCGCTCAGCAGTCATGTGGTCGCTCAGTCGTCAGTCTTAATGCTGACGGGAGATAGCCTGCGCATCCCATCAGTGAGTAGTTGGGGGTGCTAAAATCAATGCATCGCGATTCGGGTGTCCCCAATGGGGCATCGATGCATACGACCGGAAAATCGATTACCGGGTGACGTCATCCTTACTTGCCCTGCCCCTCCCGGGAGAGCGATCTGAGCGTATTTTTAAAATGACTGTGTTTTAATAAATGCCGTGTTACAATGAATGAAGTGTCCCGCTGTATGTGCTTTTTAAAATAATGTGGAACTTCATACAGAATTTCACAATACAATACATCCCGCTCATGTGACTGCCCGGCAATACATCCCGCTCATGTGACTGCCCGGCCCTCCTCTCCTCTCACGTCTTTCCTGACGTCAGCGGGGAATTCTCAGCCCCGCCCGCTGACTGTAGCTATCAGATCAGAAGAGAGGCAGGGCTGAGAATTCCCCGCTGACATCAGGAGAGACATGAGAGGCGGGCCAGGCAGTCACATGAGCGGGATGTATTGCACTGTGAAATTCTGTATGAAGTTCCATATTTTTTTAAAAAGCACATACAGCGGGGCACTTTATTCATTGTAACACAGCATTTATTAAAACACAGTCATTTTACCAACAGTAAGTAGGGTACAAATGTGTTTGTACTCCTACTTACACCTCACGCTCCGTGCTGACGGTTCCCTGGCTTCCCCTTTGCACATTCCACTTTTAACTCCTAGTGTGCTGGAAGGTGCAAACAGGAATGCCAAGGAACTGTCAGCACCAGTGGCCGCCCGTGCATTGTGGGGGGGCATACATAAACAGTGATCGCACCACACGTGCGGTATCGCCACAAATGTCACAGGCTGAGCAATAATTCTAGCACCAGACCCCTGTGTAAATCTAAAGTGGAAACCTGTAAAGGCTTTTAAAGCGTCACCTATAGATAATTTAATGTACCGTACTATAGTTTGCTGATGTTCCATGCGTAATTTTAAAGCATGACATATTTAGTATCTATTTACTCAGCGTAACATCTTTTATATTTTACTCAAATTTGAGTATTACATTGTGCTTGTGTGCACTAAATTTAAAGTGTATTTTTTTCCAAAAACTTTGCATTTGATAAACTGCACAAATACTGCGTGACATAAAAAATTGCATCGCCAATCATTTTATTCTCTAGGGCCTTTGCTTTAAAAAAAAAAAAATATATAATGTTTGGGGGTTCTTAGTAATTTTCCAGCAAACATATGTACATTTTTACATATATGTGAGAAGAGTTATAATTGGCCAGTGGCTGAAATGGTTAAATCCTGCACTTGTCCTTTTAATACATGCAGAAAGATCTATTGATCACTGGAATCTAACGCTAGAAAAAAAGATCTGTAAATTAAAAGGTTCTTTCACCTTTCGAATAACTGCTAAGATCTATAGATCATCAGAATCTTAAAATGATTGTAAAGGCAGAAGTTTTTTTTTATCTTAATACATTCTATGCATTAAGATATAAATCCTTCTGTGTGCAGCTCCCCTAATCCCTTAGGGGGGCTGAGGGTGGACCTGATGTCCCTCTCTGTCCAGCGACGTCCACGAGTGTCTCA
This sequence comes from Lithobates septentrionalis, assembly GCA_037952835.1. Lineage (NCBI taxonomy): Eukaryota > Metazoa > Chordata > Amphibia > Anura > Ranidae > Lithobates > Lithobates septentrionalis. The sequence goes on from JBBDGP010002809.1 coordinate 149,712, forward strand.
GCCGTCCGAGATTCTCCCTCCTGATTGGCTGAGACACAGCGGCGCCATTGACTCCCGCTGCTGTCAAAGTCAGCTAGCCAATCGGGAGAGAGAGGGAGCAGAATCGAGGCTCCGTGTCTGAATGGACACAAGGAGCTGTGACTAGGCTCGGGTGCCCCCATAGCAAACTGCTTGCTGTGGGGGCACTGAAAGGGAGGGAGAGGCCAGGAGGACAGAAGCGGGACCCGAGAACAGTAGGATCAGGGCTGCACTGTGCAAATCCACTGCAACAGAGCAGGTAAGTATAACATGTTTGTTATTTTTATAGCAAAAAATAATGAGACTTTACAATCACTTTAACTCCTCACTCCAGGCATGGGGATCTGTACATTACCAAGATCTAACACATCATTGCTGCATCTGTCAAACTGAGCTTGGTGTACTGAAGTTGTGATTCAGAAGACCTGCCACTTTCTGGGACTGGGTGGAGCTCTGCGTGACCACATGGTCCCAGCTTGGTTTGGCTGGCGTTGACGAGGTTATGTGGTGCTGTGCCGTGCTATGGGGCCAGTGTGTCGTCGTCCCCGCCATCCCGCAGGGCTTCACAAATGTTCTTTGAATCTAGGAACTAGCCAAAAAAGTTAGGAGCCAGTTTTCTTTTAACGAACAAATCCTTACAGGTAGTACATATAACATGTTCCTGAAGGTAAACGTATCCTTTTAACCCTTTCTCTGCTAAAGCTGTTTTCTTTTCACACACCGTTTAAAAATCATTTTAGATCTGAAGATTACATAAAACCCCCAAAACATATATTTTCTGAAAGCGGACACCCTAGAGAATGAAATAGTGGTAGTTCCATTTTTTTTTTGCCTCACAATATTACCTCTAAGGGTAAATTTTAGGGGGCACAAAAATGCAATAAGTTACCCAATTTTTTGGTAAAATTTAAAAGCCGAGGTTACACCGAGTAAATAGATACCCAATATGTCAAACCTTAAATATGTAAGTACTTCATAGTTTCCGTAGGCGATGCTTTAAAAGCCCCCCATAGGTCATCAGTTTAGTGTTATGAAGGAGGTCTGGTGCTAGAAGTTATGCTCTCATGCAGGCGTACAGTGAGGGGAAAAAAGTATGATTTTGTACGTTTGCCCACTGTCAAAGAAATGATCAGTCTATAGGAGGAGGAGGAATGCTGCCTTCGACCACAAGAACACCATCCTCCCCGTCAAACATGGAGGTGGAAACATTATGCATTGGGGGTGTTTTTCTGCTAAGGAGACAACTTCACCGCATCAAAGGGACGATGGATGGGGCCATGTACTGTCAAATGTTGGGTGAGAACCTCCTTCCCTCAGCCAGGGCATTGAAAATGGATTGTGGATGGGTATTCCAGCATGACTATGGCCCAAAACACACGGCCAAGGCAACAAAGGAGTGGCTCAAGAAGCAGCACATTAAGGTCTTGGAGTGGCCAAGCCAGTCCCCAGACCTTAATCCCATAGAAAATATGTGGAGGGAGCTGAAGGTTCGCGTTACCAAACATCAGCCTCGAAACCTCAGTTTCCCCTTATGGCAGGATTTCTTTAACCACTTGACCTCCGGAAGATTTACCACCCTTCATGACCAGGCCATCTTTTGCAATACAGCACTGCGTTACTTTAACCACTTGCCTAATGGGCATATTTACCCCCTTCCTGCCCAGTGATCACAGAGCGTGCTGCATGGGGTGCATGGGCAGTGCGATCACGGGAGGACGTCGTACTGCGTGACATAAAAAATTGCATCGCCCATCATTTTATTTTCTAGGGCCTCCGCTTTAAAAAAAAAATAAAAAAAAAAAAATATATATATATATATATATATATATATATATATATATATATATATATATATATATATATATATATATATATATATAAAATTTTTGTAACCATAAAACATACAAATACATATAAAACAACACACACAACCATAAAACACACACACAACTATATAACCATAAAATACACACATATATAACTATAAAACACATACATACAAATAAATATATACCCGTAAAATACATACCCATACAAATACATATAAAAAAAACATGTAAAACACACACAAACACATATACAGGCTTTTAAAAAATTACAGTACCTTCACTCCCACAGCTTGGTACTGCACTGTAGGGGGAGGCAGAGAGCACAGTACACACTTGGGAAGACACCTCCCTTTCTCCACTTTCACTTTGCTGACTCTGGATGAGCTCCCGTAGTGCTGATGTAAAGTTCAGCTGGGGATTGGGAGTCCACTCTTATCTGACATCCTTTCTCTACCAGGATGCTGCGGCACTCCAGATGACCTCAGGCGGCACCTCAGGGTGCCACGAAACCCCGGTTGAAAAAGGTTGATCTAGAGCAGTGGGGGGCCAACTTACTTGAGATTGGAGGCTACAACTACAGCCCTATAGGGCCATACATAATATTCTGTATATCTAATGTCGGTCGGACACTGGACACACTCCAAGAGATGGTTATAGACTGGGGACTTGCTGCAGGAGATAGAGACAAGGAATATGTTACATAGGACTCTTATGAGATTGCCATTACAGCCCTTTAAAATGAGTGGTCCCACTCCCAGTACTGTTTTCAGGGGTCCGAGGGATGCACAGTACGCTCCAAATGGCTGCAGGTTTGGGCATCAAGGATCTAGTGCAGGGGTCTCAAACTGGCGGCCCTCCAGCTGTTGCGAAACTACAAGTCCCATGAGGCATTGCAAGGCTGACAGTTACAAGCATGACTCCCACAGACAAAGGCATGATGGGACTTGTAGTTTCGCAACAGCTGGAGGGCCGCCAGTTTGAGACCCCTGATCTAGTGGATGCATCGTCTTGGGAATAATGTAAGACATGAGGACAGTTCCCTGTTTTTCCTCTCTTATATGATTTATATTGCTGTTGAGTTGCCTATCGGATTTCAAATGTATAATTTTTGAGTATGTTTGTCTTGTTTCCAGGTTACAAAATTGTGAATGCAGATGTTCTATTGAAGATTAAGGATGAGGAGTGTGAGAAGAAGAGCCTGGTTAATGAAAAGAAGAACTCCGCTCCAGGTGAGGATTTCCCCTGTCACCTCCTGGCACTGCATACCTCCAACACTCAGACTGCCTATCTGGCCTCGGGGTCACCTCTGTGATCTGTGTCTGCTCCTGACAATACATAACATTGCCCTAACACAGGCCAGCTCTATCTCACATCTCTGTTATCCACAGGTTAGTAAATCCCCTTGTCTTTTTTCGATTTGCAGCCTCCGGCAGAAGCATCAGTCCTGACATCTTACTTAGGATAAAGCACGACGAGGTGCCGGATTGGAGGGACATGGAGGAGGCGGAGAAAGAGGAGGAGCTGGACACCTCCAATTCCAGTGAGTGACTGTCAGTGGGGCAGAACTTTTTTATTTCATTTTTGTTTGTAGTTCTGTATAGAGTTGGGAAAGATAAATACACCTTCCATATAGCAAAAGAAATGGCATTTACTGTATAACCATCACCATGAACATAACAAACATTTTTGGGAGGGTAGGTTCCCTTTTAATAGGGCACTTTTTTAAAATGTATTAATTGTTAGCTTGCGACTACAGCACCCTTTTAGTTTATGTAACCTCGAAGCAATCAGTGTGGCTGGCACAGGACATGAGAGGACATCTTCAGTAATAGGCCGCTGTGCTCCATCTAAAAGTGATAATAGGTGGCTGGATTTTCAGTTAACCCTTTTTTTCTGCCACACCTCCTCCCATGTGAATGTATATCTCCGTGGCTAGTTCCTCATGCTTAACAGTAAAAGAAATGGCAAATCTATTGGCAAAATCAAAAATATAATTTTATTTTTCGTCCATTGAGGAGCACAGGAGATCTGAACCTTTGGGTTGTACTGACAGCTTCAGGAGGATTGGACATTGGTTGGCAAACAAACTGCACCCTATCCCAGGATAACCGTTCCCACTTTCAGCATGCCTCCGTTTTTGTTTCTAGTGTCTTAGGAAGATGAATATCTTTTATTCGACCCTGCTGTGTTAACACAAGCTTTTTTTCTTTTCTTGTTTTTTTTTTTTTTTTTTTTTTGCTTTAGTCGAGACTTTTTTCTTCTACATTGCTGCTGGAGATGGTCTCTTTTAATAGCAACTATGTGGCAAAGTCGTCCTTAGTCTGCCTTATAACCACCTCCAGACCAGGCCTTTTCTGGACCTTTTTGTTTACATGTAACAATCAGTATTTTTTGCTGGAAATTTTTGGAAATGTCAGGTCATCGCTTCCGGGTTACTATATCACAGAGCCGAACAAAGCCGATCCGGTCTTTGTTTTGGCTCTATGATCAGCCGGCAGAAACTCCGCTAGGATTGCTTTTACAAGAGAGCCGACCGTTGGCTCTAAAGAACTGTGCCGGGATGATGCCTGTAGCTGCAGGCATTATCCCGATTATAACCACCTGAAGGCCAGAAACGTAGCAGGTATGTGACTGTTCAGCAAGTGGATAAAGTACCTTGCTAGACTGGACACTGTGAAGCTAGCCTAAAAGGGACCTTCGAGCTCTGGGTTCAAGGTGATGCACTTTTAAGATGGTTATCTGCCGAGTGCTTTCCAAGTCAAGTGCCATTGGCATTTTCGGAACTTGCTGGTCACATGGCTGTGATTGGCTCTTACCCCGATCTGTGATCAGCTGTGTCCTAAGGACACAGTGATCACAGATCACTGCTGATGTTCGATGCATGGGCCACGCAGGAAGCGCAATCATGGGAGAACGTTATATGACACCCTCCCGGTAATGTGCGACCACGTTGTAGCTGTCATTCGACTTTAGCCCGGTCGTGAAGAGGTTAAAGTGGGAATCGGCACTCCCATTAGGATCTGTGTTCGACATTTACAAACTGTAGCAGAGTGAGCATAATGTGAGCTCTGGTGATGATGATAACCTTTGGGATTCATTGTCTGTGTCCTTCAGTCTGTCATTATACATTTCTACCTGCAGGTATCCCCGTGTTCGATCATGATCTTTCCATGTGGATCTTTAAGGAAAGTCCAGACGTCAGTCTTCCAGAAGATGGGAGAGACCAGTCGCTGCCTGCTGATACCGCTCCATGTACAGGTACCAATTAAAGTTGTAAAGGTAGAATTCTATGCATTAAGGTGAAAAACTTTCTGTGTGAAACTCCCTCGGCCCCTAATACTTACCTGAGCTTTTCTCTCGATCCAGAGCTGTGCTCTCTCCTCTCAGGGCAGATTAATAGCAGTGGAAGCCATTGGCTCCTGCTGCTTTCAATCAAATGATTTCATTGACCAGCGGGTGGGGTCAAGTTGCACTGTGTGTGTTAATGGATGCAGACGGCGCAGCTTGGGATCGAGCCCGCAGGTGTGCCACCATAGGAAGTGGCTTTCTATGGTGGCACACGGAGAAGAGGAGGAGCTAGGGGCGCTAGCGAGGGACCCAAGAAGAAGAGGATCAGAGCTACTCCGTGCAAGACCAGGTAAGTAGAACATGTTTGTTATTTATTTATTTTTTTTAATTGCATATACAATTACTTTGAAGCGGAGCTCCACCCAAAAAGGAAAGCTCCGCTTGTTCGCACAATCCCCCCCCCCCCCCTCCACTGCCACAGATGGTATTTTTTTTAGGGGGGGGTGTCTAAAGTCGAATGACAAGTTGCACCAATGTGAATGGAGTCTTAATCTTACATGAGGCCAATGTACAGCTTGGGTCTAGGATTAAAGAAGACAACACTGGGAAAACGGTAAAGAATAATGAAAGGTGCATGCAATACCCAATTGAAGTTCAGTCCATCTAAAACTGAATTCTGGTGGACTGAGTCTTTTTTGTGTCTGGCACAGTGTTTGTAAGGGATTGCCACCTTAATTCTTGGCTCTGTGCCCGCTCACTCCGAGGTGTTCCTATTCCTCCTGTTGTATCATAAAAATCACAACCCAGCAGGGAGAGTGGGAGCCTCTATTGACCACGGCAGGTATACAGATTTGGGGACTCAGTGCAGAGTTGTCACCATCAGGGTCTTCATGAGATTGAAGAAACTGTCAGGGGATTAACTTTGCAGCATCCACTACAAACAGAAAATAAATCAGTTCTTGGTGTAGTGAAACGTTATGCTCCGTACCTGATAAAGAAAATTGTTAATTGAAAGGTTTTGTTTTTTATCTTGTGCAGTTGACGGGATGTCCATATCACACTCTGCTCCCTCAGCCTTTAAGGGACCATTACCGGAGATCTCCACCCTGCGTCGTCCTATTTGCCCGGAGCTCCCCCGCCCCGGTAAGCGGAAGAGACGCCCGCCCCAGCGGAGGACCAGTGAGCAGCAGCCGGAATCAGACGATGATGAAGAGGAACCAAACCACCGCCTCCCTAGCCGTAAGCTACCATCACTGGCTGTAGTGGAGGAGAGGAAGGATTGGACAGCGCAGAAGCGGATGTATCAGTGCGACCTGTGCGAGAGGACCTTCAATGACCTCTGTAACCTGCAGGAAATGGTCCACTCCTGCCCACAGTGCGGTGGCTCCCTGAACCCTCTCCTCGGCCAGCTGGCTGACACCGAAACGGGTAATACCCAGACGCTGGACTTCTCTGAGCCTGGCTCAGACACCGGCTTGCCCCACCCTATGCAAGGACCGGTGGGGTGAGGTGTCGGATCATAGTGCCGCCTCCACACTGGATAATTTATTGATTCCTTATCCTCCACAAAGAATAGGGGGGTACCTTTTACATGTCTTCCTGGTACAGGAGAGGAAAATTCCCATCTATAGGTTACTGGAAACCCCCAGACCGCAAGAGCAATACAGCGTCAGTTTATGGGACGGCAGTGCTTCCTCCCACTGTTACTGGTTCCACCCTATTGTTACTGGTTCCACCCCATTGTTACTGGTTCCACCCTATTGTTACTGGTTCCACTCCGCTTTTACTAGTTACACTTCTCCCTTTCTGGTTCCTCCCACTGTTACTGGTTCCATCCCACCCTTACTACTATCACCCCACTTTTACTGGTTCTACCCCAGCCCTACTGATTCCACCACACCTTTACTGGTACCACCTCACCCTTACTCATTCCACTCAACATTACTGATTCCACCCCACTATTACTGGTACCACCTCACCCTTACTGGTTTCACCCCACCCTTATTAGTAGGGTTGTCCCGATACCACTTTTTTAGGACCGAGTACAAGTACCGATACTTTTTTTCAAGTACTCGCCGATACCGATTACCGATACTTTTTTTTAATGTCACGTGACAGTTTTTTTTTTTTTTTGAGGGGGGGGGGGGGGTGGGGGTGGGGGCATAGTGAACGGTGTCTGTGTGTGTGTTTTTGTTTTGGTTTTTTTCATTTACATTTATTATTTTTTACAATTTTTTTTTTTTATTCTTTATTGCACTATGTGTGTGTTTTTTTGTTTTTTTTAATCAGCCCTGTTGGGGGGCTTTGGTGAGATATCAGGGGTCTTAACAGACCTCTGATATCTCCCCCTTGAGACAGAGAAATAGACCGAGGATAGAGATTCCCCAGTCCCTTTCTCTGCAGCGTCAGCTGCACTGAGAATGAATGGAGAGAACACAGCAGCTTCTCTCCATTCATAAACTGACACATTGTAATCACAGGAGATTACAATGTTTCAGTTATGTGAATGGAAAGAGTCAGCTGACTCTCTCCATACACACAGCGGAGAGACAGCAGAACGGAGGGGACAGACGAAGAGAGAGGGGGACAACGGAAAGCCGGAACAGATGGGGACAGCGGAGGGGGACAGAGGAACGCATGGGGACAGCGGAGGGGGACAGAGGAACGGATGGGGACAGCGGAGGGGGACAGAGCAAAGAAGAAGGACAGCGGGGGGGACAGAGGAACGGAGGAGGACAGCGGAGGGGGACAGAGCAAAGAAGGAGGACAGCGGAGGGGGACAGAGCAAAGAAGGAGGACAGCGGAGGGGGGGGACAGAGGAACGGAGGGGGACACAGCAATGGAGCAGGACAGCGGAGGGGGACAGAGGAACGGAGGAGGACTAAGGAGGAGGAGGTGACAGTCAGCGGTGATCGCGTGTGAGGGAATTACAAGCACCGATCACCGCTGTATGTCACTAAGCAGCTGAAAGCCGCGGGGGGAGAAGCTTGTAACTCCCCCACACGTCCATCACCGCTGACAGTCAAGGTATCGGCGGAAGCATCGGGAGCATTTGCCCGAGTACAAGTACTTGGGCAAATGCTTGGTATCGGTGCCGATACCGATACTAGTATCGGTATCGGGACAACCCTACTTATTAGTACCACTGCTCAACTGTGCACCACTAGCTCTGCTGTATGTGTATCCCCTGCACAGTGGTCAGCGCTCTTCCAGTTTGGCACTAGACACATGAACGTTTTAGAGTTTTATTGAAGATTGTCATGCTGCACTGAATGCTTCTGCTTTCACTTTCTACACACTGTACATTTATATTGATGCTTTTTGGAGGGCTCTAGTTGAGTATGTGTAAATTTTAAGCTGAACTTCTGGCAGAATTTTTCAAGCATTTTTTAAGTGACATTACTCAGCAAATATGGTCTTATTAATCCACTGCTGTAACCCCTGTGAAGTCATTCAAACTAGTATGATTAGTGTCCTTATTTTCCTTTTGTAAAGCCGGCCATAGAGGGTTCAAAGGCTGGCCAGTTCCTGCTGAACCATCCAAGATTCATACCACATATTGGCGGGCTGAATGCACCAAGTTGTTTGATCAAATTGGGTACAACCAGCCTGCCGGATTTCACATTTTTACATTTACGCTAGCAAAAAACACTGTGTTTTCCCGGCGGAGGTGGCTTTCCCTGCCACATCCCCCCTCCCTGCTGATAGAACACAATGGCTCCGCGGCAGGGATTGGAGAATTGAGCGATTTTATGTTTACGGCAACCCGTGGTTACAGGAATGAAATTTGCTCTATGGCCGGCTTAAGACCGGTGGCTGCTGTACCACTTCTTCCCTGACCACCAGTCTTAAAACATCCCTGCTATAGTTCCCTTTTACCAGCAGCCACATAATTGTATTACCGCTGGCTGCAGTGGAAGAAACCGGGCATCTCAGACTGTGACCGACTATGCAGCGATGTGGGTGGTTCAAGCATTGGCAGCAAACCCAACCACGTTAACGCCCAATAATGTCTGCAATTTCCAGTGTATAATAGGATTTGTGGTTGTTTCCAGTGGCCCTGCTCAGTGAACGGAAATGGCATCAGAGATTCTGTAATTACTACCCTAGCTCGGGTGTGGCTGCGGTTTCTAATGCACAATGATGGCATCACCTCCTTTTGCAAAGTATTTTACTAAGGCAGGCCATACACGGAGTGAATTTCTTTCCTGCAACCCGTATTGACAGGGGAATCCCTCCCGCTGAGCCATTGCATTCTCTTGACCGGGGAAGCCGTCCCCACTGGGTGAAGACGGTGATTATTACTAGCTGCTAAACCAGCCACTAACGATATTTGTATGTAAAGTCCGGCAGGCTGGTTGTACCCAAGTTGATCGATCAATCAACTTGGGTTCATTCAGCCTGGCCATGCATGGTTCAAATCTCGGCCGGTTCCTGCTGATCCAGCCAAGATTCAAACAGTCTATGGCCGGCCTAGGAAACTAGGTGGTTTTAAAAAGTAGCCCCAAAAATCACATAGTGTTTGACAAGTAACCCGCCTGGAGTTAAGCTTTAAAGGACAGCTCCAGACAAGCAACCAAAGCACAAATGTAAAAAATGTTTTATCGGCCATAAGATTTGTAAAGTAACACGCATGCCCTTGTAATCACCCCCATCCCTACTACTATATAGCTACATACAGTGAAGGTGAAACATTTCAGAGCCTTTGCTGCTGTTCTGCCTTTTGCCTGCCCTTAGAGCCATTAAGACCCCTTTCACACGAAGGGTCCAATAAGGTCCACCTGTCAGTTTTTCAGGTGGACCTGATCGGACGGTCCATTCACCCCTATGGACCGGCAAGTGTAAACGGACTTGAGTCTACTTACACCTGCCTACCTCCGGTCTGCTAAAAAAGGACAGAAGGGAATCTGTTGTCCTCCATCTAGGCGGATCAGAGGGCAGTCTGGTGTAAACGGACAGTGGAGTCTGTTTACTCCTTATTGCCCATAGAGCAGAGTGGATCTGTCCATGTCCGCTCTGCAGAAACTGGGCGGGCACAGATGGCTCATCCGCCCCGCTCTGTTCAGCAGGGGATCTGCGGACAGAGGACAGATCCCTTGATGATCTCAACGGAGTCCTCCCTGTGTGATAGGGGCCTAACTCCTCCTTGCTGGCTGTACTCCTACTGCCATGGAAAGCTCTCAGTCACACAAAGCGACAATAGGATGTGGGCTTCCGATCACATGATCACTGTGGCAGCCAGTAACATGATTGGGAAACCCAAGAGATTTCTCAAGGGGCTAGCAGAAATGGGTCAACGACCTCACCTTACTGGTGACACTTTCCTTACTGTAAGCCCATCTAGATACCTTCCCTTCTTACCTATAAGCTTACAAAGCAGACCCTCCCACCGCAAGCCTGATTTCTGTTCTCCTGTGTTGCTATAAAGGCATCGGTGAGGTTGAAGATATTTTTATGACATTTGTAGGACTCTGTAAGTGAAAGAAGTGTTTGTGTTTTATAAATTTTCTCTGACTTCTCCTTTAAGTTAACTTGAGTTTGGTAGACAAGCCGTGCCGGTTTTGTTTCACAGTAAGGAGAGCAATTCTGTGGCCTCAAACGTGCCTTAGTGTAAGATCCCGGTCTTCCTGAACTCCTCAGGGGAGGGCAGAAGTGGGCAGAGCCTGTTTGCAATGTCACAGTTTGCTTTGTTCAAAGGTCATCAAGATCACAGTCATTCTTCAGACATAACCATCACAAGATTGTCATTTTTCCTGTGGTCTGCAGATGGGATCAAATAAAAGCCCACAGTCTTCCAATGGAGAGTCACAAGTCAGATTCCTGCCTGGACTACACGGGGAACATAGGTCACCTATCATACCTGAATAGTTTTTTTTCATGGGGGAAAAAAAAAATAGTCACCCAGTCAAGCTGCGGGACTGTTGTGAGGATGGTAAAATGCAGGCATAAATATTTTGGTTGGTCTGCATAGTGCTGAGGTTGGTGAAGTATTCTCTGCTTCCCGGCTTATACAGTATATGGCCAGAAGTTTGTGGACACCAGACCATCACACCTATATATGATCTTGTTGGATATCCCATTTAAAAACCCTGGCCATTGAAGCTGAACGCTAGGCAGATATAAAAGACGCATAAGGCAGCTTTGTAATCCATTAATACATTGTTAAACTTTTAAACTATGTAAGTACATGACTTTGACCTGTTATCAGCCTTTTGCAGTCCCTGTACAGCAGGGCTGGTGCGAAAGAGGAAGAAGCAGTACAAGATTCCAATCAATTTTGTGTGCCGCAGAGCAGCATGCTGATAGGAGTAGCGAGCAAAGAGATGAGCTTGTCATTGCGCTACTTCTCCTTTTGCTGTCCAGTCACAGACGGCCCAAAATTTTCAATAGGTGGCAATTTTTTTTCTCCCACCAGCTTAGAGTTAACAAAAACTGATGGCTTCAGAAATATTCAGCTTACGTTGGCATGCCTAATATGTGTTGTGCAATCATTCTTTCTGTACGCATACATGTCTTGTGTTTATGTGTGTGTGTGTGTGTGCGCGCGCGTGTGGGATGGGGGGTTGTTACATTTTTTTTTTTATTTGTTGTTATACTTCATGTTTTTCTAAACTTTTTTTTTTATGGGCAGGTGACAGGTACTCTTTATGGTGACTTGCAGGGATTTAGATCCCTAATTTCTCCCCTCTACTCCTCCCAAACAGATTGAGGACAGAAAGTCCCCAAGCCACTATGGCTAGGGTTTGATAGCTCTGAACCCAGAAGTGCTCAGAGCTGAGCGCTTCCGGGTTCCCAATCTGCAAAAAAGATCAAGGAACGCCATTCTGACAACATTTGTTGTGGTCTTGGCGCCCTGGGGGCACAGGAGGGAGTGTACCTATCACAGATATAGGCTTGATTTTAGGACGCACGTGTCTCTGTGCCTGTTATTAGTAAGTCAAAGACCTGTCTTAGCTAGTTGGTTGCTGGGAAGGAAGCACATAAAGCACCGTAATAAGATGCATCATATATCAGGCCTGTTATGTGTAATGGCCGGTTATTTGTCTGGAACCTGGCAGCTAGAGCTGCACGATTTTGGCTAAAATGAGAATCACAATTTTTTTGCTTAGAATAAAGATCACGATTCTCGCGGCGTAAGATCTTTCACATTATACAAAAACATTGGGCTAACTTTACTGGTTGGTTTTTTGTTTTTTTGTTTTTTAATTCATTAAAGTAATTTTTTCCAAAAAACTTGAAACCAACAAATGTCAGAAAAAGTGTTTAAGTGGTTAAACTTTCCTCCTTTACACACAGAAGTCTATTCCTTTGTAACAATTTTCAATGTTTATACTTAAGTTCCACTGCTAAAGAATGTTGTGATTCTTTGAAGACTCCCCGTTTTTTTTTTTTTTTCTTCCTTTCTTTTGACAGCTGTGGCTTCAGCGGAGCAGAGAGAATTCTCTGCATAGAAAGAATCGGGAAATACTTTTGTCAAGATCGCAACAGGGAAAAAATCGATAACGATTCTTGACGATTAATCATGCAGCTCTAGAACCTGCTGATTCATTTCCCTGCGGGACCTAAAGATTATGTGATCTTATTTTGTCTTCCAAATGCTGCACCCAGAATCGTACAGGATTAGATAGAGTTCTGCTGTGTGAGTGTATACCTGAGGTTTATGCTTTGCCTGGAGTTCTCCCTTAACCTTCTACCTTGTAAGTCCTATGACTTTACGCTGATCGTGAATTAACAAGTAGTCGTAGTTTGACGAAGAGCACAACATACCAGGGTGACACGCCATTTTGTGAGCCATCCTACATGTCTAGAGCAGTGGTCTCCAAACTGTTTGGCCTGGGGACCAAATGTGGCACTTTGCTTGCCTTTATCTGGCCCTTGGGGCACTATGCCATCCATTGACATCAACAATGGGGCATTATTTCTGTTGCTGACACCAACAATGGGGCACTGTTCCTTCCACTAACACCAGCGAAAGGGCACAATGACACCAACAATGGGGCACTATTTCTTCCACTGACACTAAAGATAGGGCATTGTTTACTTTCACTGGACACTGGGCAATTTTCAACTCCCGCTGCCCCTAGTCCAGCCCCCCTAAAATCTGAAGGACAGTAAACTGGCCCTTTGTTTAGGAACTCCCACTCTAGCGTGAGCTTGCTGCTGAAACTCATGCTACAAGGTGGCATAAAGGCAGTAAAGCGGATACCACAAGGTGGCAGTACATACCATTGCATCAAAACTCATCCTGCTCTCCGAAGGAACCAAGCAGCATCTGGTAAACCTGATGTAGTATAGGCTAATCATCTAAACTCTGATACACCCCCCCCCCCCTTTTTTTTTCTGCATCTTACTGTGCAAAGTGGGGGGTAATGATGTACATATCATTTTCAAGGTGTTACGCAAAAGGGCCCTTTCACATGGGGTGGATTCTGTTCCGATCAGAGGATCTGTGAGCTGAGCGGGGTGGATGACAGGTCAGTTCATGCAGAGTGGATATGGAGAGACCCTACTCTGCTCTATGGGTGTCTGGGAGTAAAAGGAATCCGCTGTCAGTTTACACGTGGATGCCTCCGATCTGGTCCACCTAAATGGAAGAGGAAGCAGTTCTACACCAAGAGGGCACAAGTCAGTTTATACCCACCAGTCCATAGGCATGCACAGACCTTCCGATCAGGTCCACCTGATTGGATCACCCATGTGAAAGGGCCCCAAAAAGTACCTCCACCTTGCTTCTCTGCTCCCTCGTGTTGCCTAAAACCCTGGTGAAGCCCCAGGAGTATAGTAGATGTTACATGCCATTGGAGATTGCAGAGGATTTTGTTTTAAGTCAAGAGCTTGTGTGTGTCTGAAGTGAATCTGACTGTTCCCATGTACTTATGTAATTCAACAAAAATGATCAAAAAGTTTGATGGCAGGAGAAGGGAAATCAGTGGATATGTAATGTCAGAATCAGGATTGCTCCTTCATTTTAGGGTATTTCCTCTCATTTTTTGTCACTGAAAAACCCAACAGAGCTTTTAACCCAAACCCACTTCTGTCCATAAATTTTTTTACTTTTTTCTTGCATGTTAAAAATCAGCATTTTTGGTAACCCATAAAAGATGGAGTTGTGTCAAGTAAGTGGATCTCAAACAGACCAAGCCCTAAAGCCCCGTTCACACTTTGCGTGGCGGTAACTCGCACTCCCACTCACGATTTTGTGTAGGCAATTTTCACGTGATTCCACTTGTCACGCATAGGGCAAGCCCAATCACTTCAATGGGCTGCCCTATGCACGTTTGTCACCCAAAATAAGCCCCTGTTCCTCACGCGATCTTTAAAGTTGCGCTTTGACGCTGTTGCAGGGTGATTCTGTTGCGTGGCAAACCTCACCGGCGTTTGGTGTGCTATTTAAAACAAATGGCACCCAAATGCACGTTTTGCACCGATTGTCATGCGATTTGGAATAGTGGGCAGAATTTCAGCAATCTTGCCCGTGATTTTGAATCGCCATGTATGAATGGAGCCTAAAATTGTGTGCACCCGTAAAATGGTAAAAAAAAAAAAAAAAAACGTTGGCGTCCAAGCTTGTTCATAAGCTACAATTTTTAAGATCTTTTACAGGCAATCAGTTTAGACATAACGGTGTGTAATAATGTGTGTTGCGCATTCGCTGTTTACATACACGAGGGCGCCCTGTGTGCTTGTTTGCTTTCTTGTGTGTACAGAGAGCAGCGGGTTGCTTTTAACATTTTAATTTATTTTAATATAATTTTAGTTTTTTGGAGTTTTTTTGAACACTTTTTTTTAATGTTTTTATCTTTTAACTTTATTGCTTTCACAAAGGGGCAAGCAAGCCCCCTAAGTGATAGCGTTGGCAGGTGACAGGTTCTCTTTATGGAGATAATAGGGGTCTATTAGACCCTTAGAGGTAGATTTACTAAAACCGGAGCACACAGAATCTGCTGCAGCTGTGCATGGTAGCCAATCGGTTTCTAACTTCAGCTTGTACAATTAAGACTGGCCATAGACAGAGCGATTTTTATTTCCTGCAACCACAGGTTGCAGAAAGGAAAATTGCTTGATTAGCCCATCAACACTGACTGTGGGGAACCCCTCCTGCGGAGCTATTGTGTTCTCCCAGCAGGGACGCCTTCCCCCACAGGGAGAACACAATGGGTCTGCAGGAGGGATTCCCTCATCAACACAGTAGAGCGATTTTCTATAACCACCGACAGCAATAATCGCATGTAAAATCCGACAGGCTGGTTGTACCCAAGTTGATAGAGCAATCAACTTGGGTACATTCAGCCTTGCCTATACATGGTTCGAATCTTGGCCATTACTGCTGAAACAGCGAGAGATTCGAACTGTCTATGGACAGCTTAAGCTTTGACAATAAAACCTGGAATCTGATTGGTTTCTGTGCAGAGCTGCAGCAGATTTTACACTCTTCAGTTTTAAAAAAATCTCCCCTGCCCTCAACTCTAGCTAATCAAGCACAGGACTGTGCTTGGTCAGCTGTTTACCCCACATTTCAGCCAGGATTCTGACAGCTCCAAACCTGGAAGTGCCCTGAGCTGAGCGCTTCCTTGTTCATTGGCCTCAGAATAGGGTTGCTTCCCCGATCTGCTCCTCACCATCCTGGCAATATTTCCCGGGGTCTCATGCTTCCCAAGGCAGGGGAAGAACTTGGGAACCACCGCGGGAGATTTGTCATAAAAGCCAGGAGCATGTTGAACAAAACGTTGCCAGCTTGTTTTGACCCCTGGACTACCAAGATATTTAGAGACCTACCTTGGTAGACAAGTCGTTTAAAAGGTGTTATTTTGAACTCTGGGAAAAGCTGTGAGACAATCACATGAGCAGATGGAAAGTTCAGAGGGTTCCTCACGGACCGTTGCCATTAGTCGTAGGAAATGTAATATTTATATCACAGTTTTAGAAGTTATAGCTGACCGCAGATGGAATTTGGAGGAAATATTTCTAATAACGTGAAATAGTTTATAGGTTATGTAGCAAATATTTGTTATCAATCTTTTAAATGACCGCGGAGCTTCTCTAATACACATATACGTTTGGGCTTTAGATTTACTTGAAGTTGATCTGTTTCATGTGTGTAATAATTAAAAAGAAGTATAAATCCCCTTGGCGTGAGGATTACACAATGGGATGCAGGAGTGTGTCTGAGCTTTGAAGTGAAAATTGGCATACTAGGGGTTTTGGGAGTAACAATAGAGGAAATTTAGTAGTTGTGTACCTCCACCTCCTGTTACCTTCAGTCTTTACCTATTGCCACTTTGCTGTAATGACAGGTTCTCTTTAATCAGCACAGGAAGCTTTGCGGCTGGAGTAGCGCTCGGTGCAGAAGGTCACCCCCCACACATTTGGTGTACTTGTGGCTGTTGGTGGAGGTTGCGCTATGTGTCTCTCTGGACTGCCACTGTTTTTCGTCTTCCTCCCCTGCCACCTTCTGTGTTAGCTCTGCGAGTCAGTATGTTCCTGAGATAGAAGTCCGAGTTTTATAAACCTTTCTTACTGCCTGTAGTCACAACTTCAGCAATAAAACTTCTCTTTCTAGAGACCTGGCTTCGCGTTTTCATTCCTGATGAGTGTGTGTGCTGAGAATTTTGTGTATATTAGAACCTACAGTAGTACCTTGGATTACGAGCATAATCCGTTCCAGAAGCATGCTTGTAATCCAAAGCACTCGTATATCAAAGCGAGTTTCCCCATAGGCATCAATGGAAACTCAGATAATTCATTCCACAATGACTGCTATTGTATGCAGTACCACATGTGACCAGAGGTGGGGGGGGCGCCGGAAACCTCTCGGAGACACTAGAGAACGGAGCATCTCTGAGTGTTTTAAATGTCTCCAAACAGCTCCGTGCGCCCCCGCACCTCTGGTGTTGCACACCCCAGAGGCTTGAATCCTGCTCGTCTTGAGAGACCATGCTCGCAAATCGAGTCAGGATTTTAAAAAAACAGCTTGTCTTGCGAAACGCTCATAAACCGCGTTACTCGCAATCCGAGGCTTTACTGTATTTCTTTCCTGACCATTGAGGGACACAGGAATTCTTTCACCTTAAGGTTATAATTCTACTGGCACCCACAGGAGCAGTACCAGGACAGGTTCATCCAGCCCCCAGGGCGAGGATGCAGGACTGCGCCCCCTCTCTTGCTGCTAATGCATGATGTATATATGCCAGGGATGAAGGAAAAAGGGAAGGGGGAGGGGATCCTCGGTATAGAGAATACCGAGAGGAAAAGCGGTTACTCCAGCAATGGATGATCAGAAAATAGTATAGTGAAACATACCAATTTATTGAATAATGTTAAGTCAACAGGGAAAATTGAGGCATACAAATATTAAAAACTAATACAATGCAATGAAAATGCAAAAGACGTCTATATCAAAGGTGATGCTAAAAACGGGACAACAGACAAGACATTGTCTTTTTCTATAACCTATGCACACTATGTAAAATGACCTGCAAAAGATTTCATAAAGTTACGGATCTGGCAGTAAATTTTATGCTCCAGTTCTAATTACACCTGCGGTGTACTGCTAATAATGAGTGAACTCCATGCCTTATGTCGCTCCACAGCCAGAGACATTGTACTCTACTAAACCTCACCGTTGATTGGATATGCCAAAGCCAACCCACCACTATATAAAGGTGTGTGCTGGCTCTACCAATCAAACGTCCAGGATGAAGCTACGCTACTAAGCTACAGCGAAACGCGTTGATGTCATCACTGGCGCTGTCACGATCCATGAAGCAGATTGAGCTGGGGGAGCCGAACAGCTGAGAGGCACCAACTGAGCACAACAGCACACGCTGACCCAGCCTTGAGCCGTTCAGGCGATTTGAGACACGCAAGGCGTCTTTACACTAAAAGAGGAATGCCATCACACAGTGACTGCCATCGCCAGCTGCTGCTATTCTGCCACTCTTCATGTTTCCCGGATCCTGCCATTCCTTCATAAGACCGGACCCCGAACCAGCCTTCCAGAACCACTACGGGGGTAATGTATGAGCAACCTTAGCTGGCCTACATAGGTGAATCTTTACATCTGCATGCTAAGACACACTGCTCTCACCATTGCCATACATATACCGGACTATCATATACCGTACTCCATTGCACTTAGTGCATATTACTGAAGGCTGCCACTGAACGCTGGGAACCGTGATCCTCACTAGCCTCAGCAACTTTGACTAATCACTGCCATTTGTACCGTATGATCGGACTCAATTTGTGAATACATTCATAGTCCTATAGCTGCGGATCACCCAGACCATACCTTTTGCCAGCTGTCCATTCCCCACAGCAGGACCTGTCAAGTCACCCTCCCTGGCATTATCCCCTCTGGCTCTTCCCCTCTCCCCACTCTCATTATCATATGTTCCTCAGCAGCATATCCCATCTAAACACACATACCCATAACATTTAATACATGGTAGCAACACCAATGTGTGATTGCCATGCGTTGATTCGATCATATTGATACTGAGTAACATATTTAGTCCGGACCGTGTCAGTGCCGTTGTGTGTGTGTGTTTCTTGTCTTGTCTGTTGTCCCGTTTTTAGCATCACCTTTTGATATAGATGTCTTTTGCATTTTTTCATTGCATTGTATTCGTTTGTAATATTTGTATGCCTCAATTTGCCCTGTTGACTTAAAGAGGAGTTCCACCCAGGGGGTCCATTAAAAAAAAAAAAAATGAAAAGTCAGCAGCTACAAATACTGCAGCTGCTGACTTTTAATTGGACACTTACCTGTCCCTGGGTCCAGCGATGCGGGGGATCGATAAATACTGCAGTAGAGAGCAGACACAAAAGATGCACTCAGCCTCTTTCCAAATAACTGTTCTGTTTATTTGGTGCATTCAAAGTTTTTTATACACATGATTACGTAGGTATTACAATTGTACTTTTATGATAACAAGGGGCGTAACATAGGCAGGCTAATTCTAATCTGGACTCAAAAGAATGCAAACATGTAATGAAAACATTATTAGGGCAGTGTGCAATACATAGGCAAACATACAAAATAGAAGACAATTGTAATATTAATGTGATACCTACGTAATCATGTGTATAAAAAAAACTTTAGTTCCACAGAATAAACAAAACAGTTGTTTGGAAAGATGCTGAGTGTGTCTGTTCAAATACTGCAGCAGTTAATATTAATTTGGAACCACTAATCAATATGGGGATAGGAGTTGCCTATCTTTAAAATTTACAGAGCAAGCATATTTGTCACATTGCAATTTAGTGTGGTGGTCTGGGGCTGCTTTGCATCTTCAGGATCCAGACAACTTGCCATTATTATTGGAACCATGAATTCTGCACTCTACCAGAAAATCTTGAAGGGGAATGTCTGGCCATCGATTTGTGACCTCAAGCTCAAGCGCACTTGGGTTATGCAGCAGGACAATAATCCGAAACACACCAGAAAGTCCACCTCTGAATGGCTCAAAAAAAAAATATGAAGCTTTTGGAGTGGTCTAGTCAAAGCCTGGACTTAAATCCAATTAAAATGCTGTAGCATGACCTTAAACAGTCCATTCATGCTCAAAAACCCCACAATGTGGCTGAATTAAAACAATTCTGCAAAGAAGAGTGGGACAAAATTCTTCCACAGCGATGTGAAAAACTCATTACCAGTTATTGCAAACGCTTGATTGCAGTTGTTGCCACCAAGGGTGGCACAACCAGTTATAAGGTTTAGGGGGCAACTACTTTTTCACATAGGGCCAGGCAGGTTTGGACCGCTTTTTTCCCTTAACCACTTCCGGATCAGCCGCCGCAGTCTTACTGCTGCAGGTTTGCTCCCCTGTGCGAAACCACGTTACTGTGCGTGGGCTCATGGGGTCCAGATAGCGCGTGCCCGCTGTACAGCGGGGGTGCCGATGCTCGTAGCCGAAGGTCGTGATGACCGCCGGGCACGAGCGATCGTGACCAGGAGACACAGAACAGGGACGAGTGTGTGTAAACATACACTTCCCTGTTCTGTTCTGACAGGAGTGACAGATCGTGTGTTCCTATTAGCTAGGAACCACGATCCGTCACTTCCTGTAGTTAGTCCCTCCCCCTTCAGTTAGAATCCCCTCCCAGGGAACACAGTTAACTCCTTCACGCCCGTAGTGTTAACCCCTTCACTGCCAGTGACATTTTTACAGTAATCAATGCCTTTTTAATCGCACTGATGCCTGTATTAATGCCAATGGTTCAAAAAAATGTGTCAAAATTGTCCGATGTGTCTGCCATAATGTCCAAGTCACGATAAAAGAAAGCTCTATTTGTGGGAAAAAAGGACGTCAGTTTTGTTTGGGAACAACGTTGCACGACCGCGCAATTATCAGTTAAAGCGACACAGTGCCAAATCACAAAAAAGTGCTCTGGTCAGGAAGGGGGTAAAATCTGAAGTGTTTAATAAATGAAATCATCACTTAAAAACTGCATTTTGTGTTTACTCGGGTTATCTTTGTGTAATAAAATGTGTTTGATCTGAATCATTTGTGTGACAAAAAAAATTAGGAAGGGGGTAAATACTTTTTCACAGCACTGTATGTCGCTGTGTAGTTTTAGGCAGGTGGGGTGGAGAGCTGAGGCACGTTAGAGCACGGTGTGACAACAGAAGCCCCGAGCAACTGGGTTCCAGACACTAATCTGGAGTGTTCAGGACACCACTGTGCACCCAGTAGCTCCTCCTGCTTACCCCTTGTCCCAGCCATGCAAAAAAGGATTGGATACTGGCAAAAAAAAAAAAAAACAGGCCAAAGTGCTTTTATTTTTTATTTGTATATGTGAATTCAAGTATCTGAATTTTCAGTGCTGGCAGCTTTTTCCTTATTCATTAAACCTGAGTGCAGTGTTTTCCTTTTCTTTCTCAAAAATTGATTATATCTACAACTTATGATACATTAGTGTGATGGTCAGTAGGAAGAATGCTCCTTACACTTGGGGACATTGGGAAGAATTATCCTCTTACAGATAGCTAAGTTCCCAATGACACCATTGACCTTTTTAGCTAACGCCCCGCACACACGATCGGAAATGCCGCCAGCAAAAATCCGATGAGAGCTTTAGGTCGGAAAATGCGACCGTGTGTATGCTCCATCGCATGTTTGCTGGCGGAATTCCAGCCAGCAAAAGATTGAGAGCAGGTTCTCTATTTTTCGGTCGGAAAAAGTTGCTATCTGAAAATGCGATCGTCTGTATTTCGCAATTCCGGCGCGCAAAAAAATCACGCATGCTCGGAAACAATTTGACGCATGCTCGGAAGCATTAAACTTAATTTTCTCGGCTCGTCGTAGTGTTGTACGTCACCGCGTTCTTGACGGTCGAAAGTTCAGAGAACTTTTGTGTGACCGTGTGTATGCAAGCCAAGCTTGAGCGGAATTCCGTCAGAAAAACCATCCAAGATTTTTCCGACGGAAAGTCTGCTCGTGTGTACGGGGGATAAGAGGCAGGAATTGCTCATTTCCCAAGGAACCCGAGTTGAGAAAAAGAGAAAGAGGGCGCACCTGCCATGTACATTATCTTTTTAAAAATATTTATTGAATGAATAATAAAAGGAAATTACTCACAAGTAGTAGTAGAGTAGGGAACAATGTGAAAATGCACCAAATAGCAGCATAGAGTACTATGGTGAGCGAAACCTTCCAAGGGTCATGGAGGAACACACAAGCATCACTACCAGAGTAGGGCACATAATTTCCTTTTATTTTTCATTCAATAAATATTTTCCAAAAGATAATGCACATGACTGGTGCGCCCTCTTTCTCTTTTTCTCTCGTTATCTGATAGGATTCCCTGTCCTTGAGGGCAGCAAGGCCTGTGTGGTTGCATTCCCTGTCTGGTCATCCACTTGTGCGCAGGAGTTATTTCTTCTTTTTTCTGCTACCCGAGTTGAGAAACCCTGTCCTAGAAGGATGGAAATGATTTCAACTCTGCTGTATTAAAAGACTAACTTATTTTTAGAACCTTTTTTTCTTCGATCAAGATTCTTCTCTACCGCTAGAGCTTGTCTTGGGAATTTTGGATCAAGGTGTCATTGCGCCACTTCCTGTGGCAGAACAGTTTCAGAGGCTTTACTTTAACCTGTCCACCATTACCAAAAGCCAAGGGGCCATGCACCTTATCTTGGATCTCAAAACTTTGAATGTCTTCATTGGAGCCCAGAAATCCTGCTTTAAATCCACCAGGTCTGTCATCATCTACCTTCACTGCGGAGACTTTCTAGCTTCTGTGAATGATACGTACCTGAACGTCCCCATTTTTACAGCACAGCAAAGTTTCCTACATTGGTTTTGGGACTTCTACACTACCAGTTTGAGGCCCTGACCTTTGGTCTCTTGTCTGCGCTTCAAGTGTTCACCAAGATGCTAGCCCCAGTATTAGCCCTGCTGTGCTCTTGTGGCATCCTCATTGTGGGATACTTAGGCAAACTACTGTTGAGAGAACAGTCGGCACAGGCTCTGTTGAACATGGCTTTGACTATTCATACATTATATTGGGTTGGTGGTTTCTGAACTTACAGAAATCGTCACTGGAACCAGCACGTTGTTTGGAGTGTCTAGGTCTAGTACTTGACAAAGATCAGCCCAGAGTTTGTTCAGTAAAATCATAAAATTTATTATAGAAATATTAAATCTGTATATATAGCACCATATTCAAAGTTTGCAAAGTGAAGTTCACAAATTTTGTTTCAATTCAACATCCACGTTAGCTCAGTGCGTTTAGAATACTTTTCAGCAGGAGCACATGAGAACAGTATCCGTATAGGAAATAAAAAAATAACAAAAAAGAAAAGTTAGCCCAATTTTTTTTTGTATAATGTGAAAGATGATGTTACACTGAGTAAATACATACCTAACATGTCACACTTCAAATTGCACACACTTGTGGAATGGCGCCAAATTTTGGTACTTAAAAATCTCCATAGGTGAAGCTTTAACATTTATTACAGGTTACCAGTTTAGAGTTACAGAGGAGATCTAGTGCAGTTGCTCTCGCTCTAACGCACGCGGCGATACCTCACATGTGTGATTTGAACGCCGTTTACGTATGCGGTTGTGACTTCCATGTGCGTCCGCTTCTGTACGCGAGCACACGGGGACGGGGCACTTTACAATTTTTTTTTTTTTATTGTTTATTTTACTTTCATTATTTTTTTTTACACTTTCTCTTTAAATTTATTTTTAGGATCACTTTTATTCCTATCTATAAGACCCCACATCTCTCCTCCAGGCTGGAAAGATTGAGATAAAAAAAAAAAAGAATGATCTCTTTCTGTTCAGCCGAGGTCTCGGCTTTAATTACTTCCGCTGGCCGGATGTGATGTCATAACGTTGCGCTCGGACCTCTGAAAGTCATAGAGATGACTGGGGACCATCTGGTTACCAGAAATGATAATGATAATCGTCCGGTGGCAGCAGATTATTTCTCCGGGTCACCAATCACACGGGCGAGCCCGGAGATGCATCGGAGGGCGGCGGGAGGGGGGTGTCTTCTCCCGCCGCCTGTAACAATGATCAAGTGGCTGAACTGCCACTATGATTGTTCTTACGGTGAAGGTAATCGCCGGCTGTAAATGATGATATCTGAATGATGCCTGCAGCTGCAGGCATCATTCAGATGTCCCCTTTGAAAGTCAAAGATGTCAAAGGATGTGCTTGGGCTGGAAGTGGTTAAGGACCTGGGCATGCTGTTGCATCCATTCTATGGATGGCAGGATTGAACCCCAGACCAGAACTTATATGGATTCGGTAGGAGAAAGTTCAAACTGTTCTGTCTTCGATTCTGTCTTCGGTCCAGTCTTGAGCCAGATGGTAGTTTCTTTTGAGGTAGTCTTACTTGCTCATTTCCACTGTAGACCTATATAACGCAACTTTCTGTTGGTGTGGGTCAATCCAGTCACTGAACAGATGGATTTGTTTGTCACTGAAGACCAGGTTGTCCTTGGCTCGGTGGCTCTGGAATTGGGGAAGTTATTGCTTTCTGTCTGTGGAATAATCCTCACAGCTTTCTAGGCTAAGGAGTCCTGGGCACCTCATCAACATCATGGACCTTTGGACAATTTGGCTGCCTCTGCAGCACTGGACCGTCGTCCTGCAAGAGGGTCATCAGACCTGTATTCAGTTTTACAACCATTAGGGAGAATTCAGATGTCCTGGCAAGAGAGGTAGATAAGATCCTGTCCTGGACAGTACATCACGTTCCAGCCTTACTACTTACAAGGCATAGACAACTGGCTGGCAGCATCGGGACCCAGAGGAGGGGGTCCCTGCACCTGGAGTTTCAGGAGCTGTATCACAGGCGGGTGAAGCCGGATATGGACCTCCTGCCATTCAGGTACAATAAAAAACAGGACAGGTTTGTCTCAAGATACAGGAATCTTCTAGTGTAAGTAGTGGAAGCTCTGGTGGCTTTGTGGAATTAGTATACCCAAATCTATACCCTTTCTTTCCGGAAATTTCTTCCTTGTCCACTTCACAGAGATGGAGGGCTTTCTTGTGATTCTTATTGCTCAAGACTGGCCCATGTGGATGTGAATGTGGCCTTTTGGTGGGTGTTCTGTCGACAGTGCCAGATCCTTCAGATCTTCTGTCCCAAGAACCAATTTACTATTCTGCTTCATAGCTGCTAGCTTGGCAAAGTTATTGAAGCCCTGGTTCCGAGGAAAAGCAGTATCTCTGAATCTGTGAATCCTATGATGCTAAAAACAGATTAAATATCGGAGATTGAAGGCATACAGTGCCTTGAAAAAGTTCTCATACCCCTTGAAATTTTCCACATTTTGTCATGTTACAATGAAAAAAAAATGAATGTTATTGGGATTTTATGTGATAGACCAACACAAAGTAATAATTGTGAAGTTGAAGGAAAATGATAAATGGTTTTCAATTATTTTTACAAATAAATATCTGAAAAATGTGGCGTGCATTTGTATTCAGCCCCCCTGAGTCAATACTTTGTAGAACCACCTTTCGCTCCAATTACAGCTGCAAGTCTTTTTGGGGATGTCTCTACCAGCTTTGCACATCTAGATAGTGACATTTTTGCCCATTCTTCTTTGAAAAATAGCTCAAGCTCTGTCAGATTGGATGAAGAGTGTCTTTGAGCAGCAATTTTCAAGTCTTGCCACAGATTCTCAATTGGATTTAGGTCTGGACTTCGGGGCATTCTAATGCCGCGTACACACGGTCGGACTTTTCGTCTACAAAAGTCAGACAGTCTGTCCGACAGACTTCCGGCAGACTTTCGGCGGACTTGCGGCGGACTTGCGGCATACTTTCTAACGAACGGACTTGCCTACACACGACCACACAAAAGTCCGTCGAATTCTTACGTGATGACGTACACCGGACTAAAATAAGGAAGTTCATAGCCAGTAGCCAATAGCTGCCCTAGCGTGGGTTTTTGTCCGTCGGACTAGCATACAGACGAGCGGATTTTTCGACCGGACTCGAGTCCGTCGGAAAGATTTGAAGCATGTTTCAAATCTAAAGTACGTCGGATTTGAGGCTAAAAAAGTCAGTTGAAAGTCCGGAGAAGCCCACACACGATCGGATTACCAGCCAGCTTTAGTCCGTCAGCGTCCGTTGGACTTTTGTAGACGAAAAGTCCGACCGTGTGTACGCGGCATAACACATGAATATGCTTTGATCAAAACCATTCCATTGTAGCTCTTGCTGTATGTTTAGGTTCATTGTCCTGCTGGAAGGTGAACCTCCTCTGTTTTTTGCAGACAGATTTTCTTCTAAAGCCGCGTACACACGGGCGGACTTTTCGACCGGACTGGTCCGACGGACCGAGTCCGGCGGACAAATCGACCGTGTGTGGGCTTCATCGGACCTGCAGCGAACTTTTTCGGTCGAAAATCTGACGGATTTTAGATTTGGAACATGCTTCAAATCCTTCCGACGGACTCGAGCCTGGTCGAAAAATCCGCTCGTCTGTATGCTAGTCCAAAGGAACAAAAACCGACACTAGGGCAGCTATTGGCTACTGGCTTTCAACTTTCTTATTTTAGTCCAGTCGTACGTCATCACGTACGAATCCGTCGGACTTTGGTGTGATCATGTGTAGGCAAGTCCGGTCGTTAGAAAGTCCGTCCAAAGTCTGTCGTAACTACATCGAAAGTCCGTCGGAAAGACCGTCGGACCTTTGTTGTCGAATAGTCCGCTTGTGTGTACGCGGCAATAGGTTGCCCTGTATTTAGCTGTATTTAGGCTCCATCCACCTTCCCATCAACTCTGACCAGCTTCCCTGTCCCTGCTGAAGAAAAGCATTCCCACAACATGATGCTGCCAGCGCCATGTTTCACGGTGAGGATGGTGTGTTCAGGGTGATGTGCAGTGTTAGTTTTCTGCCACACATAGCATGTTGCTTATTTTTTTGCTCATCTGACCAGAGCACCTAATTCCACATGTTTGCTGTGTCCCCCACATGGCTTCTCGCAAACTGTAAACGGGACTGCTTATGGCTTTCTTTCAACAATGGCTTTCTTCTTGCCACTCTTCCATAGAGGCCAGATTTGTGGAGTTCACGACTAATAGTTGTCCTGTGAACAGATTCTCCCACTTGCTCCTCCAGAGTTACCATGGGCCTCTTGGCTGCTTCTCTGATTAATGCTCTCCTTGCCCGGCCTGTCAGTTTAGGTAGGCCCTGTCCTGGTAGGTTCTCAGTTGTGCCATACTTTTTCCTTTTTTGGATGATGGATTGAATAGTGCTCTATGAAATGTTCAAATCTTGGGATATTTTTTTTTAATAACCTAACCCTGCTTTAAACTTCTCCACAACTTTATCCCTGACCTGTCTGGTGTGTTCCTTGCCCTTCATGATGCTGTTTGTTCACAAACCTCTGAGGGCTTCACAAACCAGCTGTATTTATACTGAGATTAAATTACACAAAGGTGGACACTATTTACTAATTAGGTGACTTCTGAAGGCAATTGGTTCCAATAGATTTTAGTTGGGGGTATCAGAGCAAAGGGGGCTGAATACAAATGCACACACATATTTCAGATATTTATTTGTAAAAAAAAATAAATAATAATTTTCCTTCCTATTCACAATCATGTGCCACTTTGTGTTGCCCTATCACATAAAATCCCAATAAAATAAATTTGTTTTATAAATTTGACACAGCCAGGATCACACCACCCCACAGAGAAGGGAGTTTGCATCCATATCGGCAGTCATAAGGTCGTCTCCATTTTTGCCGATCCTCGTGGGTTCCGTTGTCCATTTGGCAGGAGTGCTTTATGCCCTACCCAGTCCATACAGTCCATACATCAAAATTAATTTTGTTTTTTACCACGGTGAACTATATATCACCGGCGGTTTGGGGACATGCACACACTTCCCATCTATTCTCTAGAGTATTCTAATGTGCGATGAGACAGTACAGAGACGCAAACTCTGGCTAAGTGTGAATTCTGATGTGTACTATGATTCACCAGAGATGGTCATTCTATAATACAGCTTGTTCTAAATCAGACCCTGAAGAAGGAATTAAATATTTAAGCATATATTCCAAAACATGTTGGGACTTCTGTGTACATGCACTTCGTTTGGCCTCTCACTATGGGATCAATCGTGTGTTCCAGAACCTAGCTGTATTATATCTATATAGCATGACTATCCATTTTGCTTTTAGAATAATCCAATTTTGTGTATAAACTTTAATTTACATGTCTTTTGTAATGAATACATTTTGTATTACTTTTTTTATATATGCTTATTACTTCTTTATCTGGTTTTTATCCTTTGTCCATAAAATCCCAGGGGCACCTCCTCAGTTTTTTCTCTGTATTTTGGAATGTGGCTTAGGTCTCCAGTCCAATATCTATAGGTGGCTCCCCATTCTCTCTCATTTGTCAATGGACTTCTTTGGCATTACTCACATGTCCCTGGACATTTATGGTACCATTCACTTGTCAATGGACATCTGTGACCACTCTCACTGGTAAGTGGATGTCCATGTCACCATTCGCTTGTCAATGGACATCCATGACAAAACTCACTTGCAAATGGACATCCACGACACCACTTACTTGTTATCGGACATCCACACATCCCTCACTTGTCCATGGACATCCACACATCACTCACTTGTCCATGGACATCCACGTATCACTCTCTTGTCCATAGACATCCACGCATCACTCACTTGTCCATGGACATCCACGCATCACTCACTTGTCCATGGACATCCACGGCACCTCTCACTTGTCCATGGACATTGAAAGCCACACTCACTTGTCAATGGACGTCCACGACACCGCCTACTTATCAATTGACAGCTATGTCACCTATCTTTTGTCAATGGACTTTCTTGGTATTGCCCAATTGTCTATGGACTACAATGGCACCTCTTACTCATACATGGACATCTAACGCATCACTCACTTGTCCACTGACATCCACAGCACCTCTCATTTGGAATTTTCAATGGAATTATTTGGCATTGCCCACATGCCCCTGGGCATTTATGGCACCACTTACTTGTCAATGGACATCTGTGGCCACACTCACTTGTCAGTGGATGTCCATGTCACCAATTGCTTGTCAATGGACAGCCATGACAAAACTCACTTGTGAATGGATGTCCGCAGCACTGTTCACTTGTCCATGGACATCCACACATCGCTCACTTGTCCATGGACATCTACGCACCACTCACTTGTCCATGGACATCCACACGCCACTCACTTGTCCATGGACATCCACGCATCAATCACTTGTCCATGGACATCCACGCATCAATCACTTGTCCATGGACATCCACGCATCACTCACTTGTCCATGGACATCCACGCATCACTCACTTGTCCATGGACATCCACGCATCACTCACTTGTCCATGGACATCAACGCATCACTCACTTGTCCATGGACATCCACGCATCACTCACTTGTCCATGGACATCCACAGATCACTCACTTGTCCATGGACATCCACGCACCACTCACTTGTCCATGGACATCCACAGATCACTCACTTGTCCATGGACATCCACGCACCACTCACTTGTCCATGGACATCCACAGATCACTCACTTGTCCATGGACATCCACGCACCACTCACTTGTCCATGGACATCCACAGATCACTCACTTGTGCATGGACATCCACGCATCACTCACTTGTCCATGGACATCCACACATCAATCACTTGTCCATGGACATCCAAGCAACACTCACTTGTCCATGGACATCCACAGATCACTCACTTGTCCATGGACACCCACGCATCACTCACTTGTCCATGGACATCCACGCATCACTCACTTGTCCATGGACATCCACACATCACTCACTTGGGACATCCACTCATCAATCACTTGTCCATGGACATCCACTCATCAATCACTTGTCCATGGGCATCCACGCATCACTCACTTGTCCATGGACATCCAAGCACCACTCACTTGTCCATGGACATCCACAGATCACTCACTTGTCCATGGACATCCACGCACCACTCACTTGTCCATGGGCATCCACGCATCACTCACTTGTCCATGGACATCCACTCATCAATCACTTGTCCATGGGCATCCACGCATCACTCACTTGTCCATGGACATCCAAGCACCACTCACTTGTCCATGGACATCCACAGATCACTCACTTGTCCATGGACATCCACTCATCAATCACTTGTCCATGGACATCCAAGCAACACTCACTTATCCATGGACATTTACGCATCACTCTCTTGTCCATGGACATCCATGCCATTACTCACTTGTCCATGGACATCCACACATCATTCACTTGTCCATGGACATCCAAGCATCACTCACTTGTCCATGGACATCCACGCATCACTCACTTGTCCATGGACATCCACACATCAATCACTTGTCCATGGACATCCACGCATCACTCACTTGTCCATGGACATCCACGCATCAATCACTTGTCCATGGACATCCACTCATCAATCACTTGTCCATGGACATCCACGCATCACTCACTTGTCCATGGACATCCACAGATCACTCACTTGTCCATGGACATCCACGCACCACTCACTTGTCCATGGACATCCACAGATCACTCACTTGTGCATGGACATCCACGCATCACTCACTTGTCCATGGACATCCACACATCAATCACTTGTCCATGGACATCCACGCATCAATCACTTGTCCATGGACATCAACGCATCAATCACTTGTCCATGGACATCCATTCATCAATCACTTGTCCATGGACATCCACGCACCACTCACTTGTCCATGGACATCCACGCACCACTCACTTGTCCATGGACATCCACGCATCACTCACTTGTCCATGGACATCCACGCATCAATCATTTGTCCATGGACATCCACGCATCACTCACTTGTCCATGGACATCCACGCATCACTCACTTGTCCATGGACATCCACGCATCACTCACTTGTCCATGGACATCCACGCACCACTCACTTGTCCATGGACATCCACGCATCACTCACTTGTCCATGGACATCCACGCATCACTCACTTGTCCATGGACATCCACGCATCACTCACTTGTCCATGGACATCCACGCATCACTCACTTGTCCATGGACATCCACACATCAATCACTTGTTCATGGACATCCACGCATCAATCACTTGTTCATGGACATCCACGCATCAATCACTTGTTCATGGACATCCACGCATCAATCACTTGTTCATGGACATCCACGGATCACTCACTTGTCCATGGACATCCACGCACCACTCACTTGTCCATGGACATCCACACATCAATCACTTGTCCATGGACATCCACGCATCAATCACTTGTTCATGGACATCCACGCATCACTCACTTGTCCATGGACATCCACGCACCACTCACTTGTCCATGGACATCCACGCATCACTCACTTGTCCATGGACATCCACGCATCAATCACTTGTTCATGGACATCCACGCATCAATCACTTGTCCATGGACATCCACGGATCACTCACTTGTCCATGGACATCCACACATCAATCACTTGTTCATGGACATCCACGCATCAATCACTTGTCCATGGACATCCACGGATCACTCACTTGTCCATGGACATCCACACATCAATCACTTGTCCATGGACATCCACGGATCACTCACCTGTCCATGGACATCCAAGCATCACTCACTTGTCCATGGACATCCACGCATCACTCACTTGTCCATGGACATCCACGCATCAATCACTTGTTCATGGACATCCACGCATCAATCACTTGTCCATGGACATCCACGGATCACTCACTTGTCCATGGACATCCACACATCAATCACTTGTTCATGGACATCCACACATCAATCACTTGTTCATGGACATCAACGCATCAATCACTTGTCCATGGACATCCACGGATCACTCACTTGTCCATGGACATCCACACATCAATCACTTGTTCATGGACATCCACGCATCAATCACTTGTCCATGGACATCCACGGATCACTCACTTGTCCATGGACATCCACACATCAATCACTTGTTCATGGACATCCACACATCAATCACTTGTTCATGGACATCAACGCATCAATCACTTGTCCATGGACATCCACGGATCACTCACTTGTCCATGGACATCCACACATCAATCACTTGTTCATGGACATCCAAGCATCACTGACCTGTCCATGGACATCCAAGCATCACTCACTTGTTCATGGACATCCACGCATCACTCACTTGTCCATGGACATCCACACATCAATCACTTGTTCATGGACATCCAAGCATCACTGACCTGTCCATGGACATCCAAGCATCACTCACTTGTCCATGGACATCCACGCATCACTCACTTGTCCATGGACATCCACACATCAATCACTTGTCCATGGACATCCACGCATCACTCACTTGTCCATGGACATCCACACATCAATCACTTGTTCATGGACATCCACGCATCAATCACTTGTCCATGGACATCCACGGATCACTCACTTGTCCATGGACATCCACGGATCACTCACTTGTCCATGGACATCCACACATCAATCACTTGTCCATGGACATCCACGCATCACTCACTTGTCCATGGACATCCACGGATCACTCACTTGTCCATGGACATCCACGCATCACTCACTTGTTCATGGACATCCACGCATCAATCACTTGTCCATGGACATCCACGGATCACTCACTTGTCCATGGACATCCACGCATCACTCACTTGTCCATGGACATCCACACATCAATCACTTGTTCATGGACATCCACGCATCAATCACTTGTCCATGGACATCCACGGATCACTCACTTGTCCATGGACATCCACGGATCACTCACTTGTCCATGGACATCCACACATCAATCACTTGTCCATGGACATCCACGCATCACTCACTTGTCCATGGACATCCACGGATCACTCACTTGTCCATGGACATCCACGCATCACTCACTTGTTCATGGACATCCACGCATCAATCACTTGTCCATGGACATCCACGGATCACTCACTTGTCCATGGACATCCACGCATCACTCACTTGTCCATGGACATCCACACATCAATCACTTGTTCATGGACATCCACGCATCAATCACTTGTCCATGGACATCCACGGATCACTCACTTGTCCATGGACATCCACGGATCACTCACTTGTCCATGGACATCCACACATCAATCACTTGTCCATGGACATCCACGCATCACTCACTTGTCCATGGACATCCACGGATCACTCACTTGTCCATGGACATCCACGCATCACTCACTTGTTCATGGACATCCACGGATCACTCACCTGTCCATGGACATCCAAGCATCACTCACCTGTCCATGGACATCCACACATCAATCATTTGTCCATGGACATCCAAGCATCACTCACTTGTCCATGGACATCCACAATACCATGCACTTGTTAGTATACATCCATGGCACAGCTTAATATACAGATGTGGCACCATTGACGTATCAATGGATGTCTTCAGCACCATTCACTTATTTGTGGACAACTTCAGCACTGTTTACTTGTCCATGGACATCCTTGGTGCCATCTAATTGGTCCAAACCTGATTTTTATTTGCATCGCTCTTTTTTTCCCAGGAAATTCTGTTTATTTTCTGTGATCTTAATAATTTTACAACAACTTGTAACGGAAGCGTAAAATTTGATCGCTATGAAAATAAAAAAATCTGCACTGCCGAGAGAAGTCCCTGATTGGAGGAGAGACCGGTCACATGACACACTGGTCATGCTATTAGGCCTATCTCCAACCTTTCTTTTCTAGTTCTCTGCTTGTTTTAAAGCCCATTTGTAATGATTTATATTTATCCCTTGCTTCCTAGAGGTAACCTGTGATTTCTATTCTCATGTGAAGACTACTTCTGCCTCTCCTACAACAGACATCAATGAACGCACCATGTGACCACAGAGCCATCAGGCGAGCGCACGCATGCGCAGTAAAGCAAGCCACCCGTACCCCCGCGCAGGCGCAGTGGGCGGCATGGAGGCGCTTAGCGCCTGCGCAGTACGCCACCCTCTCGAGGTCTGGTCCTGCGCGGTGGGCGGTGGTCAGAGACCGGAAGCGGTGACCGGGCAGAGAAGCTGACAGGAGACGGAGGGAAAGATGGAGGAGATTCGGGACCCGGTAAATGTAACAACCTAGTCTCCTCTCCCGCACCCAATGAGCGCACGGGAGGCGCGGCCCTCCTCGATTGTAGCACCACAAGGCTCAGCATAGCACTGCGGGGACCAATGGGTTCGCTTCTCCCTTCTCTACCCTTAAGGGGCCCTACAGGACCGTGCATGGGGGTTTCCTGAGACCTGCAGGGTTACAAAGGCAGGGTGGGCGGAGTCCCAGCATGCCAGTTGTCTGTCACTGCAGGGGCATGCTGGGAGTTGTAGTCCTCTGCAGGGGGTGCTACACCGCCATGAGCTAACATACCCCTAGCCAGGCTGAGCGGTCATTTTCCATTGGCTCTAAAACTGGACCATCTGGGTCGGAGTTCCCCCGACATCTGAGCTTGAGGGGTCGGAGTTCCCCCGACATCTGAGCTTGAGGGGTCGGAGTTCCCCCGACATCTGAGCTTGAGGGGTCAGAGGTCCCCCGACGTCTGAGCTTGAGGGGTCGGCGGTCCCCCGACGTCTGAGCTTGAGGGGTCGGAGCTCCCCCGACGTCTGAGCTTGAGGGGTCGGAGGTCCCTCGGAAGTCTGAGCTTGAGGGGTCGGCGGTCCCCCGACGTCTGAGCTTGAGGGGTCGGAGCTCCCCCGACGTCTGAGCTTGAGGGGTCGGAGGTCCCTCGGAAGTCTGAGCTTGAGGGGTCGGAGGTCCCCCGACGTCTGAGCTTGAGGGGTCGGAGGTCCCTCGGAAGTCTGAGCTTGAGGAGTCGGAGGTCCCCCGACGTCTGAGCTTGAGGGGTCGGCTGTCCCCCGACGTCTGAGCTTGAGGGGTCGGCTGTCCCCCGACGTCTGAGCTTGAGGGGTCGGCTGTCCCCCGACGTCTGAGCTTGAGGGGTCGGAGGTCCCCCGACGTCTGAGCTTGAGGGGTCGGCTGTCCCCCGACGTCTGAGCTTGAGGGGTCGGAGGTCCCCCGACGTCTGAGCTTGAGGGGTCGGCGGTCCCCCGACGTCTGAGCTTGAGGGGTCGGCTGTCCCCCGACGTCTGAGCTTGAGGGGTCGGCTGTCCCCCGACGTCTGAGCTTGAGGGGTCGGAGGTCCCCCGACGTCTGAGCTTGAGGGGTCGGAGGTCCCCCGACGTCTGAGCTTGAGGAGTCGGAGGTCCCCCGACGTCTGAGCTTGAGGGGTCGGCGGTCCCCCGACGTCTGAGCTTGAGGGGTCGGAGGTCCCTCGGAAGTCTGAGCTTGAGGGGTCGGAGGTCCCCCGACGTCTGAGCTTGAGGGGTCGGAGGTCCCCCGACGTCTGAGCTTGAGGGGTCGGAGGTCCCTCGGAAGTCTGAGCTTGAGGGGTCGGAGGTCCCCCGACGTCTGAGCTTGAGAGGTCGGAGGTCCCTCGGAAGTCTGAGCTTGAGGAGTCGGAGGTCCCCCGACGTCTGAGCTTGAGGGGTCGGAGGTCCCCCGACGTCTGAGCTTGAGGGGTCGGCGGTCCCCCGACGTCTGAGCTTGAGGGGTCGGAGGTCCCCCGACGTCTGAGCTTGAGGGGTCGGAGGTCCCCCGACGTCTGAGCTTGAGGGGTCGGAGGTCCCCCGACGTCTGAGCTTGAGGGGTCGGAGGTCCCCCGACGTCTGAGCTTGAGGGGTCGGAGGTCCCCCGACGTCTGAGCTTGAGAGGTCGGAGATCCCCCGACGTCTGAGCTTGAGAGGTCGGAGGTCCCCCGACGTCTGAGCTTGAGGGGTCGGAGGTCCCTTGGAAGTCTAAGCTTGAGGGGTCGGCAGTCCCCCGACGTCTGAGCTTGAGGGGTCGGAGGTCCCTTGGAAGTCTGAGCTTGATGGGTCGGTGGTCCCCCGGAAGTCTGAGCTTGAGGGGTCGGCGGTCCCTCGGAAGTCTGAGCTTGAGGGGTCGGCGGTCCCCCGACGTCTGAGCTTGAGGGGTCGGAGGTCCCTCGGAAGTCTGAGCTTGAGGGGTCGGAGGTCCCCTGAAAGTCTGAGCTTGAGGGGTCGGAGGTCCCCTGAAAGTCTGAGCTTGAGGGGTCGGAGGTCCCCTGAAAGTCTGAGCTTGAGGGGTCGGAGGTCCCCTGAAGTTTGAGCTTGAGGGGTCGGAGGTCCCCTGAAGTTTGAGCTTGAGGGGTCGGAGGTCCCCTGAAGTTTGAGCTTGAGGGGTCGGAGGTCCCCTGAAGTTTGAGCTTGAGGGGTCGGAGGTCCCCTGAAGTTTGAGCTTGAGGGGTCGGAGGTCCCCTGAAGTTTGAGCTTGAGGGGTCGGAGGTCCCCTGAAGTTTGAGCTTGAGGGGTCGGAGGTCCCCTGAAGTTTGAGCTTGAGGGGTCGGAGGTCCCCTGAAGTTTGAGCTTGAGGGGTCGGAGGTCCCCCGACATCTGAGCTTGAGGGGTCGGAGGTCCCCTGGAAGTCTGAGCTTGAGGGGTCGGAGGTCCCTTGGAAGTCTGAGCTTGAGGGGTCGGAGGTCCCTTGGAAGTCTGAGCTTGAGGGGTCGGCGGTCCCCCGACGTCTGAGCTTGAGGGGTCGGAGGTCCCTTGGAAGTCTGAGCTTGAGGGGACGGAGGTCCCCCGACGTCTGAGCTTGAGGGGTCGGAGGTCCCCCGACGTCTGAGCTTGAGGAGTCGGAGGTCCCCCGACGTCTGAGCTTGAGGGGTCGGAGGTCCCTTGGAAGTCTGAGCTTGAGGGGTTGGAGGTCCCCCGACGTCTGAGCTTGAGGGGTCGGCGGTCCCCCGGAAGTCTGAGCTTGAGGGGTCGGCGGTCCCTCGGAAGTCTGAGCTTGAGGGGTCGGCGGTCCCTCGGAAGTCTGAGCTTGAGGGGTCGGAGGTCCCCTGAAAGTCTGAGCTTGAGGGGTCGGAGGTCCCCTGAAAGTCTGAGCTTGAGGGGTCGGAGGTCCCCTGAAAGTCTGAGCTTGAGGGGTCGGAGGTCCCCTGAAGTTTGAGCTTGAGGGGTCGGAGGTCCCCTGAAGTTTGAGCTTGAGGGGTCGGAGTTCCCCCGACATCTGAGCTTGAGGGGTCGGCGGTCCCCCGACGTCTGAGCTTGAGGGGTCGGCGGTCCCCCGACGTCTGAGCTTGAGGGGTCGGAGCTCCCCCGACGTCTGAGCTTGAGGGGTCGGAGGTCCCTCGGAAGTCTGAGCTTGAGGGGTCGGCGGTCCCCCGACGTCTGAGCTTGAGGGGTCGGAGCTCCCCCGACGTCTGAGCTTGAGGGGTCGGAGGTCCCTCGGAAGTCTGAGCTTGAGGGGTCGGAGGTCCCCCGACGTCTGAGCTTGAGGGGTCGGAGGTCCCTCGGAAGTCTGAGCTTGAGGAGTCGGAGGTCCCCCGACGTCTGAGCTTGAGGGGTCGGCTGTCCCCCGACGTCTGAGCTTGAGGGGTCGGCTGTCCCCCGACGTCTGAGCTTGAGGGGTCGGCTGTCCCCCGACGTCTGAGCTTGAGGGGTCGGAGGTCCCCCGACGTCTGAGCTTGAGGGGTCGGCTGTCCCCCGACGTCTGAGCTTGAGGGGTCGGAGGTCCCCCGACGTCTGAGCTTGAGGGGTCGGCGGTCCCCCGACGTCTGAGCTTGAGGGGTCGGCTGTCCCCCGACGTCTGAGCTTGAGGGGTCGGCTGTCCCCCGACGTCTGAGCTTGAGGGGTCGGAGGTCCCCCGACGTCTGAGCTTGAGGGGTCGGAGGTCCCCCGACGTCTGAGCTTGAGGAGTCGGAGGTCCCCCGACGTCTGAGCTTGAGGGGTCGGCGGTCCCCCGACGTCTGAGCTTGAGGGGTCGGAGGTCCCTCGGAAGTCTGAGCTTGAGGGGTCGGAGGTCCCCCGACGTCTGAGCTTGAGGGGTCGGAGGTCCCCCGACGTCTGAGCTTGAGGGGTCGGAGGTCCCTCGGAAGTCTGAGCTTGAGGGGTCGGAGGTCCCCCGACGTCTGAGCTTGAGAGGTCGGAGGTCCCTCGGAAGTCTGAGCTTGAGGAGTCGGAGGTCCCCCGACGTCTGAGCTTGAGGGGTCGGAGGTCCCCCGACGTCTGAGCTTGAGGGGTCGGCGGTCCCCCGACGTCTGAGCTTGAGGGGTCGGAGGTCCCCCGACGTCTGAGCTTGAGGGGTCGGAGGTCCCCCGACGTCTGAGCTTGAGGGGTCGGAGGTCCCCCGACGTCTGAGCTTGAGGGGTCGGAGGTCCCCCGACGTCTGAGCTTGAGGGGTCGGAGGTCCCCCGACGTCTGAGCTTGAGAGGTCGGAGATCCCCCGACGTCTGAGCTTGAGAGGTCGGAGGTCCCCCGACGTCTGAGCTTGAGGGGTCGGAGGTCCCTTGGAAGTCTAAGCTTGAGGGGTCGGCAGTCCCCCGACGTCTGAGCTTGAGGGGTCGGAGGTCCCTTGGAAGTCTGAGCTTGATGGGTCGGTGGTCCCCCGGAAGTCTGAGCTTGAGGGGTCGGCGGTCCCTCGGAAGTCTGAGCTTGAGGGGTCGGCGGTCCCCCGACGTCTGAGCTTGAGGGGTCGGAGGTCCCTCGGAAGTCTGAGCTTGAGGGGTCGGAGGTCCCCTGAAAGTCTGAGCTTGAGGGGTCGGAGGTCCCCTGAAAGTCTGAGCTTGAGGGGTCGGAGGTCCCCTGAAAGTCTGAGCTTGAGGGGTCGGAGGTCCCCTGAAGTTTGAGCTTGAGGGGTCGGAGGTCCCCTGAAGTTTGAGCTTGAGGGGTCGGAGGTCCCCTGAAGTTTGAGCTTGAGGGGTCGGAGGTCCCCTGAAGTTTGAGCTTGAGGGGTCGGAGGTCCCCTGAAGTTTGAGCTTGAGGGGTCGGAGGTCCCCTGAAGTTTGAGCTTGAGGGGTCGGAGGTCCCCTGAAGTTTGAGCTTGAGGGGTCGGAGGTCCCCTGAAGTTTGAGCTTGAGGGGTCGGAGGTCCCCTGAAGTTTGAGCTTGAGGGGTCGGAGGTCCCCCGACATCTGAGCTTGAGGGGTCGGAGGTCCCCTGGAAGTCTGAGCTTGAGGGGTCGGAGGTCCCTTGGAAGTCTGAGCTTGAGGGGTCGGAGGTCCCTTGGAAGTCTGAGCTTGAGGGGTCGGCGGTCCCCCGACGTCTGAGCTTGAGGGGTCGGAGGTCCCTTGGAAGTCTGAGCTTGAGGGGACGGAGGTCCCCCGACGTCTGAGCTTGAGGGGTCGGAGGTCCCCCGACGTCTGAGCTTGAGGAGTCGGAGGTCCCCCGACGTCTGAGCTTGAGGGGTCGGAGGTCCCTTGGAAGTCTGAGCTTGAGGGGTTGGAGGTCCCCCGACGTCTGAGCTTGAGGGGTCGGCGGTCCCCCGGAAGTCTGAGCTTGAGGGGTCGGCGGTCCCTCGGAAGTCTGAGCTTGAGGGGTCGGCGGTCCCTCGGAAGTCTGAGCTTGAGGGGTCGGAGGTCCCCTGAAAGTCTGAGCTTGAGGGGTCGGAGGTCCCCTGAAAGTCTGAGCTTGAGGGGTCGGAGGTCCCCTGAAAGTCTGAGCTTGAGGGGTCGGAGGTCCCCTGAAGTTTGAGCTTGAGGGGTCGGAGGTCCCCTGAAGTTTGAGCTTGAGGGGTCGGAGGTCCCCTGAAGTTTGAGCTTGAGGGGTCGGAGGTCCCCTGAAGTTTGAGCTTGAGGGGTCGGAGGTCCCCTGAAGTTTGAGCTTGAGGGGTCGGAGGTCCCCTGAAGTTTGAGCTTGAGGGGTCGGAGATCCCCCTGACGTCTGAGCGTGAGGGGTCGGAGGTCCCCTGAAGTCTGAGCTTGAGGGGTCGGAGGTCCCTCGGAAGTCTGAGCTTGAGGGGTCGGCGGTCCCTCGGAAGTCTGAGCTTGAGGGGTCGGAGGTCCCTCGGAAGTCTGAGCTTGAGGGGTCGGAGGTCCCTCGGAAGTCTGAGCTTGAGGGGTCGGAGGTCCCTCGGAAGTCTGAGCTTGAGGGGTCGGTGGTCCCCCGGAAGTCTGAGCTTGAGGGGTCGGCGGTCCCTCGGAAGTCTGAGCTTGAGGGGTCGGCGGTCCCCCGACGTCTGAGCTTGAGGGGTCGGAGGTCCCTCGGAAGTCTGAACTTGAGGGGTCGGAGGTCCCCTGAAAGTCTGAGCTTGAGGGGTCGGAGGTCCCCTGAAAGTCTGAGCTTGAGGGGTCGGAGGTCCCCTGAAAGTCTGAGCTTGAGGGGTCGGAGGTCCCCTGAAAGTCTGAGCTTGAGGGGTCGGAGGTCCCCTGAAGTTTGAGCTTGAGGGGTCGGAGGTCCCCTGAAGTTTGAGCTTGAGGGGTCGGAGGTCCCCTGAAGTTTGAGCTTGAGGGGTCGGAGGTCCCCTGAAGTTTGAGCTTGAGGGGTCGGAGGTCCCCTGAAGTTTGAGCTTGAGGGGTCGGAGGTCCCCTGAAGTTTGAGCTTGAGGGGTCGGAGGTCCCCTGAAGTTTGAGCTTGAGGGGTCGGAGGTCCCCCGACGTCTGAGCTTGAGGGGTCGGAGGTCCCCCGACGTCTGAGCTTGAGGGGTCGGAGGTCCCTTGGAAGTCTGAGCTTGAGGGGTCGGAGGTCCCTTGGAAGTCTGAGCTTGAGGGGTCGGAGGTCCCTTGGAAGTCTGAGCTTGAGGGGTCGGCGGTCCCCCGACGTCTGAGCTTGAGGGGTCGGAGGTCCCTTGGAAGTCTGAGCTTGAGGGGTCGGAGGTCCCCCGACGTCTGAGCTTGAGGGGTCGGAGGTCCCTTGGAAGTCTGAGCTTGAGGGGTCGGAGGTCCCCCGACGTCTGAGCTTGAGGGGTCGGCGGTCCCCCGGAAGTCTGAGCTTGAGGGGTCGGCGGTCCCTCGGAAGTCTGAGCTTGAGGGGTCGGCGGTCCCTCGGAAGTCTGAGCTTGAGGGGTCGGAGGTCCCCTGAAAGTCTGAGCTTGAGGGGTCGGAGGTCCCCTGAAAGTCTGAGCTTGAGGGGTCGGAGGTCCCCTGAAAGTCTGAGCTTGAGGGGTCGGAGGTCCCCCGAAAGTCTGAGCTTGAGGGGTCGGAGGTCCCCCGAAAGTCTAAGCTTGAGGGGTCGGAGGTCCCCTGAAGTTTGAGCTTGAGGGGTCGGAGGTCCCCTGAAGTTTGAGCTTGAGGGGTCGGAGGTCCCCTGAAGTTTGAGCTTGAGGGGTCGGAGGTCCCCTGAAGTTTGAGCTTGAGGGGTCGGAGGTCCCCTGAAGTTTGAGCTTGAGGGGTCGGAGGTCCCCTGAAGTTTGAGCTTGAGGGGTCGGAGGTCCCCTGAAGTTTGAGCTTGAGGGGTCGGAGGTCCCCTGAAGTTTGAGCTTGAGGGGTCGGAGGTCCCCTGAAGTTTGAGCTTGAGGGGTCGGAGGTCCCCTGAAGTTTGAGCTTGAGGGGTCGGAGGTCCCCTGAAGTTTGAGCTTGAGGGGTCGGAGGTCCCCTGAAGTTTGAGCTTGAGGGGTCGGAGGTCCCCTGAAGTTTGAGCTTGAGGGGTCGGAGATCCCCCTGACGTCTGAGCGTGAGGGGTCGGAGGTCCCCTGAAGTCTGAGCTTGAGGGGTTGGCGGTCCCTCGGAAGTCTGAGCTTGAGGGGTCGGCGGTCCCTCGGAAGTCTGAGCTTGAGGGGTCGGCGGTCCCCCGACGTCTGAGCTTGAGGGGTCGGAGGTCCCTCGGAAGTCTGAGCTTGAGGGGTCGGAGGTCCCCTGAAAGTCTGAGCTTGAGGGGTCGGAGGTCCCCTGAAAGTCTGAGCTTGAGGGGTCGGAGGTCCCCTGAAAGTCTGAGCTTGAGGGGTCGGAGGTCCCCCGAAAGTCTAAGCTTGAGGGGTCGGAGGTCCCCTGAAGTTTGAGCTTGAGGGGTCGGAGGTCCCCCGACGTCTGAGCTTGAGGGGTCGGAGGTCCCCCGACGTCTGAGCTTGAGGGGTCGGAGGTCCCCCGACGTCTGAGCTTGAGGGGTCGGAGGTCCCCCGACGTCTGAGCTTGAGGGGTCGGAGGCCCCCCGACGTCTGAGCTTGAGGGGTCGGAGGTCCCTTGGAAGTCTGAGCTTGAGGGGTCGGCAGTCCCCCGACGTCTGAGCTTGAGGGGTCGGAGGTCCCTTGGAAGTCTGAGCTTGAGGGGTCGGCGTTCCCCCGACGTCTGAGCTTGAGGGGTCGGCGTTCCCCCGACGTCTGAGCTTGAGGGGTCGGCTGTCTCCCGACGTCTGAGCTTGAGGGGTCGGAGGTCCCTCGGAAGTCTGAGCTTGAGGGATCGGCGGTTCCTCGGAAGTCTGAGCTTGAGGGGTCGGCGGTCCCCCGACGTCTGAGCTTGAGGGGTCGGAGGTCCCTCGGAAGTCTGAGCTTGAGGGGTCGGCGGTCCCTCGGAAGTCTGAGCTTGAGGGGTCGGCGGTCCCCCGACGTCTGAGCTTGAGGGGTCGGCGGTCCCCCGACGTCTGAGCTTGAGGGGTCGGCGGTCCCTCGGAAGTCTGAGCTTGAGGGGTCGGCGGTCCCTCGGAAGTCTGAGCTTGAGGGGTCGGAGGTCCCCCGACGTCTGAGCTTGAGGGGTCGGAGGTCCCCCGACGTCTGAGCTTGAGGGGTCGGAGGTCCCCCGACGTCTGAGCTTGAGGGGTCGGAGGTCCCCCGACGTCTGAGCTTGAGGGGTCGGAGGTCCCCCGACGTCTGAGCTTGAGGGGTCGGCTGTCCCCCGACGTCTGAGCTTGAGGGGTCGGAGGTCCCCTGAAGTTTGAGCTTGAGGGGTCGGAGGTCCCCCGAAGTTTGAGCTTGAGGGGTCGGAGGTCCCCCGACGTCTGAGCTTGAGGGGTCGGAGGTCCCCCGACGTCTGAGCTTGAGGGGTCGGAGGTCCCCCGACGTCTGAGCTTGAGGGGTCGGAGGTCCCCCGACGTCTGAGCTTGAGGGGTCGGAGGTCCCTTGGAAGTCTGAGCTTGAGGGGTCGGCGGTCCCCCGACGTCTGAGCTTGAGGGGTCGGAGGTCCCTTGGAAGTCTGAGCTTGAGGGGTCGGAGGTCCCCCGACGTCTGAGCTTGAGGAGTCGGAGGTCCCCCGACGTCTGAGCTTGAGGGGTCGGCGGTCCCCCGGAAGTCTGAGCTTGAGGGGTCGGCGGTCCCTCGGAAGTCTGAGCTTGAGGGGTCGGCGGTCCCCCGACGTCTGAGCTTGAGGGGTCGGAGGTCCCTCGGAAGTCTGAGCTTGAGGGGTCGGAGGTCCCCTGAAAGTCTGAGCTTGAGGGGTCGGAGGTCCCCTGAAAGTCTGAGCTTGAGGGGTCGGAGGTCCCCTGAAAGTCTGAGCTTGAGGGGTCGGAGGTCCCCTGAAAGTCTGAGCTTGAGGGGTCGGAGGTCCCCCGAAAGTCTGAGCTTGAGGGGTCGGAGGTCCCCTGAAGTTTGAGCTTGAGGGGTCGGAGGTCCCCTGAAGTTTGAGCTTGAGGGGTCGGAGGTCCCCTGAAGTTTGAGCTTGAGGGGTCGGAGGTCCCCTGAAGTTTGAGCTTGAGGGGTCGGAGGTCCCCTGAAGTTTGAGCTTGAGGGGTCGGAGGTCCCCTGAAGTTTGAGCTTGAGGGGTCGGAGATCCCCCTGACGTCTGAGCTAGAGGGGTCGGAGGTCCCCTGAAGTCTGAGCTAGAGGGGTCGGAGGTCCCCCTAATGTCTGAGCTTGAGGGGTTGGCGGTCCCTCAAAGTATCGCCTTCAGATTCCAGGGTTATAGTTATAGTCTCAGTTTGAGGGTCAGAGGTTCTCTAAAGTATCAGCTTGTGTTTCAAGGGTCAGAGGTCCCCAAAAATCTCGGCCTAAATGGCAGTGGTCAGAGAAATCCTAAAGTCTCAGATTGAGCATGAAGTGCCAAAGGTCGCCTACAGACCTAGCTTAAGGGTCAAAGGTTATCTAAAGTTTCAACATGAAGGTCAGAAGTTCTCTAAAGTTTCAGCCTTGGTGCTGTGGATCAGCGGCCTCCTAAAGTCTCAGCCTATATGTTGGGAGGCAGAGAATCCTAAAGTTTCAGCTTTAGGGTCAGGGGTCCCATAAAGTCTGCTTGAGCATCAGGGGTCAAGGGTCTCCTAATGTCCTGTCTTATTGGTCAGAGATCCTCTAAAGTCTCAGCTTGTTGAAGGTCAGATGTCCTCTAAAGTCATCACCTGAATATCAGGGTTTAAAAGTCTCGCTGGAGTATCAGGGGTCAAACGCCCCCTAAAGACTTTGCATGAGGGTTTTAGGTCTCCTAGAGTATCAGACTGAGCATTAGGGGATCAGTGGTCCCCTAAAGTCTCAGTCTGCTAATCAGGTATCAGAGGCCACCTAAAGTCTACTCTTATTTGTGGTCCTCTAATGTTTCAGATGTCCTCTCAAAAGTTTGCCTGAGTGTCGGAGGTCTCCTAAAGTCTCAGCTTGAATATCAGAGATCAGAAACCTTCCAAAGTCTCAGCCTGAATGCCCAGGGAATAAAGTCTCAACTTGAGGGTCAGAGGTCTCCTAAACTCTCTCTCTCTGAGTGTAGTGGGTCAGATTTCCCTTAAGATCTCAGCCTTAGGGAATAGAGGACTCCTAAGGTCTAAGCTTGAGGGTTAGGGGTCGCCTAAAGTCTCAGATTAAACATCAGGGTGAGAGGTCTCCTAAAGTCTTAGTTTAAGGGTCAAAGGTTCTGTAAAGTCTCAGTGTGATGGTAATAGGTCTCCTAAAGTCTCAGCTTGAACATCAGAAGCCAGATGCCTTCAAAAATCTCAGCTTGAGTGACAGGGGCCTCCTAAAATCAAGCGCTTACCAAAATTCTATCATTGTTTTTGCTGTAATTAGCTCAGCTCACTGCTTCATTTGAGTCTTGACATACCGGTGTAAAGTGTACCCTTTTCTTTACCTGGTGTGTCCAGCACATTGGTCAGGGCTCTTTTACTCAGTAGGCAGAATTTGTG
Source organism: Lithobates septentrionalis (assembly GCA_037952835.1). NCBI lineage: Eukaryota > Metazoa > Chordata > Amphibia > Anura > Ranidae > Lithobates > Lithobates septentrionalis. The sequence goes on from JBBDGP010002809.1 coordinate 194,157, forward strand.
AATCCACCGAGTCCATATTACACTGTCCCTCCTAGCTACATCTATTGACCACTTTACAGGTCACACACTCTCAGAAGCACATCTCTGGGGGCCCATGATTAATAAGTCACATAGTTTGGTAATAGAATCTGGATTAAAGATTTTTTTGGATAGGGAACATGAAGCCCCCTGTGATTAAATCTTTCCCCTTCCACCAAGACACACATGGCTGGTGGTATCTGGCTGTTCCTTCTCTGTTAACTGGATAGGTCTATGCTTGGAGAAGACTTTTGTGTAGGCAGAGGGGGGGTGTCAAAGTCTGCACTGGTACTGCGCCCTCTGCTGCCAGCCCCTTTGTATTACACCAATGCTGTGGAGATAGCATGGCACTTCGTAGACTGCTGGTGCTCTCAAGGCCGGTTGTCCAGAGAGCCTCTTGATTAAAGGTCCACTTTACTATTTTTTTCATTTTGTATAAATGCAGTGAATGTAAGAAAACCTGTAGGGTGAAACAGGCCGACAGTAATTTCTACCTGATCGTGTCTACCTGGTCACACCACAAGCCTCCCTAATACCTTCCAACTCCATTAAAGCTGATGTAAACAGGCCTACATACTGGTTTCAACATCGCCTCTGTTCTGCATTCGTTTTTCCCCAAAAAATTACTGTAACACGTTTACAAAGCCCAGTTACAGCACAGACCCTGTCCCCACTCCCTCAGCATGCTTCACCTCAACAGGGGCTTCTTTTCAATGGTCCAGTGTTGGGGGGGGGGGGGGGAACACGTAAAGGGAGTAAGAAAAGGGTCTGGTGGAGAGCGATTTGCTGTAACTGGACTTTGTGAGTATGCTCGAAGAGCAGAATCTTCTATCGTGTTTTTCCATAGACTAAGGTATAAGAAGCTTACCGCTTTGGGCAATGTAGCGGCTCACTTACTGCCAATGGGTGCCAACTCACTCAAGTCCACCCCTCCGTGTCAATCCAGCACAAACAGAAGAACCCGCACATACTATCATCCTCCTTTCTTTTGTATTAAAAAAAAACTTGATTGTAACTTAGAAATTTGGACTTGGGGTGAATGGTAACTAAAAAGATTGTAGTGTAAGCTTTCAAGACACTCTGGCCTCTTCTTCGGGCACAACCTATTTTCCTGAGGAAGAGGCCAGCAACCCTTAAAAGCTTCTGCTACAAACGTTTTAGTTAGTACCGTCCAAAATCCAAACTTCTAATGAATGTAATAAGTTACAATAACGATTTTTTGAATACAAAGAAATGAGGACGATTGTAAGTGCGGGTTCTCCTGTTTGATACTGGAACGTCATGGAGGGATGGACTCGAGTGAGTCGGAACCCGTTGCCGGTAAGCGAGCTGCTACATTGCCCAGATCGGTAAGATTCATATACATATATCACCTCTGTAATCTCGGGACCCTTTCTTCAACTCTGCTCTTCAGACACCTCCTTCATTACGGCAATGGTGCCACTTCACACAACAATACTCTGTAGATATGGTTTGCCAGTGTCTTATTGCCTCTCATGCCAGTGTCTGATTGCCTCTCATACTGTTTTTCTGCCCATAAATCTGCACAGAGCCCTAAGTCACATTACAGGCATCCCCTGAACACATGGCACCTATATGGAAGCTTTCAGGCAGTCCTCTGCCTATGTATATAGCCCCCTCTGAAAGATGAAAGGACTTCTTAGTAATGTTGTGTTTTGCACACCAGGTCTTTAAGGGCCAAGTCACACTATATGCGGTGACAGACATTTTACCGCTTCGTAAAATGTTTGTAATTGCAAGGACACACAGGAAAAAGTTGTTTTATGTGTCCCATTAACACTGCAGCGCAGCTTAGCGCTGCGCTAAAATGCAGGCATTCTACAGTTTATTGCAGGGCACCGGCCTGAATTACTATGCAGTGCCGAGCAATGCGTCGCGCCACCCCTACATTGCTGTGAATGAAGCGTACGTTTTGTACACTTCAAATAAAGATTGTACAAAATAAAATAGGGACAGTGCAGTGCGATGAATTGTGCACTACACGGCCCCCTAGCCAGCCGACAAGGCAGATCGCTGATTCGTTCCGGCTGCTCTGCGATTTGACTAAGGGCTGGTGTGAATTGGCCCTTAAAGCCTTTATTGATAGGCTTTGGGCTTGTGTTGATGACATCAGCTTAAGCCACTTTTGATATCGATCAGAATTCGATAGATTAATTTGACCTGTGGTTAACCTCATTCTGACTCACAATTGACCACATCTTGATCTGCACTGGACCTCCTCCTGCCCCGCAGTTGACCTTCTTGTGGCGCGAAGTAGATCTCGTCCTCACTGGCAGTTGACCTTCTCCTAAGGCCTCTTTCACACTAACGATCCGTATGTCCGTTTTTTATCCTTCCGTTTTCGGATGAAAAACGGACATACATGTATCCGTATGGAGCGTCGGATGTCAACGGTGACATGTCCGCTGACATCCGACCCGCTCCGATCCGAAAAGTGTAACGGAGGAAAAACCTACTTTTCCATCCGTTATCGGATCGGGTGACGACGGACACTACGGTCCGTCATCATCCGATCCCCCCCCATAGGGGAGAGCGGCGCTCTGACAGGTCTGTCGCCGCACAGTGTGCAGCGATGGACCTGTCATCTTCCTGCTCAGCGGGGATCGGCGGAGTGATCCCCACTGAGCAAGCGGATATTCACGGGGCGGATCATGACTGATCCGCCCCGTGAGAAAGAGCCCTAACTCTTATTTTAACCTCCTTCAAGTTGCTTTTAGCATTACCATAGACTTCTGGCCCGAAGTTGTCCCCCCTCTGACCTGAAGTTTGCCCACTCTCGAACCAGCAGTCGGCCTTCTCCAAGTGGTTTTAGCATTTCCATTGACTTGTATGAGAATGCAAAACCCATTTGAAGTGGACAAAAGCTCATTGACAGAGGCCCCCAAGCAAATTCAAAATATGGCATTACCCAGAAATTTTTTCTCTTTTTAGCAGGTATCCAATGTGTTCAGGTTTACCGCACCTGCTTCACGTTAAGAACATCCATTCTCAATCGGGGTCTCTTTAGGAGTTGCTAGGGGTTCCTTGAGTTGTGGCTGATTGACCTCTAATCTCCATAGTTCCAGGACCAATGCCACTTAGCGACATTAGAGAACAGGGATTTTTTTAGCAGTCAGTAAAGGGGTCATTCTTCCCACTGGCCAGCAATGCGAGGAGCATTTTACCCCCTGACCCCTCGTTTTGACAGAGATTCTTCAAGACCTGAAATTTTATTTTAGGGTTTTCTCTGGGGTATTAAAGTTGCGAAGGGCTGATCTAGAAAGTTGCAAAGTGTGGTTTCTACATAACTGATTATAATAAGCAGAACATCCCACACAGAAATGCACAGGAGTAGCCCCCCAGTATCTGCAGAACAGAAGCCAGTCAGCATCTAAAGTCCTTGTGTGTCTGTAGTTCCACCTTAGAGGGCTTTTCAGCACCAGTTGGTTTTAGTGTTGATGGTGAGCCTGGTTGTCTACCCCCTGATCTTCCCCTGTCCCCAGTGTTCTCCTGTGGTGTTGGTGTGACTCTCATCGTGGTCCCCCCCATCCCTTTCTATCTCAGGGCACCGTGACATTTAATGATGTGGCCATCTACTTCTCTCAACGGGACTGGCAGCTGCTGGCAGACTGGCAGAGGAAGCTGTACCGAAATATCATGAAGGAGATCCATGGAGCTCTCACCGCACTTGGTAAGCTGTCTCTACTGTAAATGACACAGACAATGTGGGGGGTAGGATTTATAGAGGAGACACACAGGCTTAGATTGGGTAAAAACAAATTTGTATGAACCCTCTATTGTGATATCAATATTAGTGCATTCCAGTATGGTCACCTGTCTCCGACCCAAACCCACCAACTACCCCCTCCTCCCATGTGATATTAATATTGATGCATTATGCCCCTATCATATGGTTACCTGCCTTCTACCTCCTCCATTGTGATATCAATATTGGTGTATTCTGCCCCCACTGGTATGGTAGTCTTTATAGCATCCTTCCCTTCCATTGTGATCTCATTATTGGTGCATTCTGGACCCACCATATAGTTATCTGACTTCTACCTCCCCCCATTGTGATATCAATATTGGTGCATGCTGCCCCCACCATATGGTTGCCTGCCCTCTACTCCCCCCCTCCCCATTGTGGTATCAATATTGGTGCATTCTGCCCCCCATCATATGGTTGCCTGCCTTCTACCTCCTCATTATAACATCAATATTGGTGCATTATGCCCCCATCATATGGTTGGCTGCCCTCTACCTCTTCCATTGTGGTATCAATATTGTTGCATTCTGCCCCCATCATATGGTTGCCTGCCTTCTACCTCCCCCATTGTGGTATCAATATTAGTGCATGCCCTCTGCTCCAACCCTAACCCCCACCCCCCATTGCGGTATCAATATTGATGCATTCTGCCCCATCATATGATTGCCTGTCCTTTAACTCCCCAATTGTGGTTTCAATATTTGTGCATTTTGCCCGCTATTGTATGGTTGCCTGCCCACTACCTCCCCCATTGTTGTATCAATATTGGTACATTCTGCCCCCACGATTATGTTTGCCTGCTTTCTACCTCCCCATTGTAATATCAATATTGGTGCATTCTGCCCCATCATATGGTTGCCTGTCTTCTGCCTCCTCCATTGTGGTATCAATATTGGTGCATTCTGCCCCCCATCATATGGTTGTCTGCCTTCTACCTCTACCATTGTGGTATCAATATTGGTGCATTCTGCCCCATCATATGGTTGTCTGCCTTCTGCCTCCCCCATTGTCGTATTAATATTAGTGCATTCTGCCCCCCCATCATATGGTTGCCTGCCCTCTACCTCTACCATTGTGGTATCAATATTGCTGCATTCTGCCCCCCATCATATGGTTGTCTGCCTTCTGCCTCCCCCATTGTCGTATTAATATTGGTGTATTCTGCCCTCACAATTATGGTTGCCTGTCGTGTCCCACCCCCACCTCCCCCATTGTAATTTCAACATTTTTTTTTGCACCCATTGTTATAGTTGATATATTTATCGCCCACCAGTATGATAGCCTGCCCCCCCCCCCCCCCGCCCATCCATTCCCATCTTACAGAATCTTGTGACCACTCGCTTTCTACCCCTGCACAACCGCTGTTCACAGTGACCCCTTCTCCACTCAGTGCCATGTGTCCCAGTCTTTCCTTCCCAACTGGAGTAATATTGCTCCATAATAGCAGAGAGGCTAGTTGACATGTGTGTCCTGAGACCATTGCTTGTAGTCTCTCTACTTTTACATACTACTGCCGAGAAATCGCCTCTCTGGTGCTTTGTGCCGCCAAGGTGATGTGACACTTTTAAGAGACCTTGTTGCCAGACCATTAAAAATGGCAAAAAAACCTTCCTATAATATTATGTGTGCATTTATGCATGTTCTATCCCTGTAAAAGCCTCCCTTGTGTAGACCTCCAAAGGCCCTGAGACTTTTACTGGGCACTGCCATCTTGTATGTGATGTCAGCTACCTCAGAGCTGTCACTCACTCTACATAAAAGATTATGTTAAAGAGGGGAGTGGTGGAGGAGCTGGGCCAGCAATAATTAGACACTCACAGTTTGCCATTTTCAGCTTGCAAAAAGTCCTGTCTATAAATAGGCTACTTGAAGTGTCTGTTAGCTTTGTTAGTCCTAAGGCCCTTTTCTGTGTGCCTCCCTGAATCAGTCCAGTTTCTAGTGACTTTATATCCTTAGCCTCTGGACTAAGCACCGCCTACTTGCCTTCAGCCTGTCCAATAAAAATGCCCTTAATGGCCACTAAAAGGCTTCCTTTGGTTGGTACCCCATGGGGTATCGGGCATTTCTCTTTGCTCCTGTTGGCTGAATGGACCAATGAAGGGTACAAAACAAAGGTGACTGAGGAAGTGAGCATTAAAGAGGACCTGTTTCATAGCCCTAAGCATTCTCCTGCAGAAATAGTTGTAGCCTTTACAAAACTTTATTGTTCTAGGACAAGATCTCAGGAAGTCTGCCTTCAAGGAGGCATGGTTGGTGAGGACTTCCCGTGATCTTATCTGGAACAATAATGTTTGAAGGCTGATGTTCCCTTATTTGTTCTACATTGGATGTACTGATCAGCAGCCACCTGTAGTGGCAGAGATGGGTGTATTTCAGGCTTATGTGTGATGGCTTGCTTTGGTATTTTTGCAATAATGATGATGGGGTTCTTCTCCCCTTTAACAGGGAAAAAAAAGCACATTTCTTTAACACCATCAATTCTTCCAAATAAACCATAAGTGTGTCTATTTATGATGACCCCAGGCTGTCTTCCTTCCCCTCCTCAGGGTACGAGATCGCCAACCCCGGGACCCTGGTGAAGATTCAACAGCATGAGGAGCCGTATTTCAGGGATGAACTCAGTAAGGAAGAAATGGCAGCCAGTGGTAAGGATCTATAGCACTGTACACACATGAGACCAGGCAACCCATTGCTACCCTAACCTTATCCCAACCACCTACAGGCTGTGTCCACCTTTCGCAAAATAAATAAGTTCACCCACGTTTGCCAAATTTGAATTTTTTATTTTTTTTGCAAATGAGCCTGTAAAGCAGTGCATATGCTCAGTGGGTCAAAGGTGTAACGCACAGGCTCCTGTAGACTCTTCCTCCAGCTCCCTGTCCATACTGTACAGACTTTCAGTTACAGAGCTCAAGGAAAAGACAGTGAACTACAGTCGTAGTCATCTTTAGTGCCGCAGTGGCAGATGGGGTTTCTAGTTTATTTATTCACAGATTTCTGTGGATGAATGACAAGATGGTGGTGGTGGTCTACAGAGCCATGCAGAATCCAAAGGGAGAAGAACCCTTTGAACATGACCTATGCAAGTGAATGGGGCTGCTCTGCAAGAACCCTGCAGTCACGTGCAATTATTATTATTATTACACAGGATTTATATAGCGCTAACAGTTTACGCATCGCTTAAGAATATAAAAAGGAGACAATACAGTTATAATACAATAAAATACAAAAGGATTAAGAGGGCCCTGCTCAGAAGAGCTTACAATCTAATAGGGTGGGGCAGATGGTACAAAAGGTTGTAACTGTGGGGAATTAACTGATGGAAGTGGTAGAAGATTAGTTGGAGATGAAAAAGGCTTCCCTGAAAACATGTGTTTTCAGGGATCGCCTGATGGTAGCAAGACTAGGGGATAGCCGGACAGGTTGAGGTAGCGAGTTCCAGAGGATGGAAGAGGCTCTGGAGAAATCCTGGAGGCGAGCATGGGAGGAGGAGATGAGAGAGCATGAGAGGAGGAGTTCTTGAGAAGGTTGCGGCATGCTAGTGCAGGGTTAAAGCAGGCTAAATGGATAAACTCAAATGATTGTGGGTGTAATTGCCATCCCAATATGTATTTTTTTTAGAGAATGTCCTAATTTAGTGGGATTTTTAAGGCAATAAACATTAATTTTTATAAAATGATTTATTGAAAAAAAAAATGTTGTCATTAAAAATTTTAGAAAATTGTAAAAGGAAATTATACAATCATAACATGAACTTGAGTCAACATATCATATATCAAATACTTCAAAGATATTGTGCAAAGTGGTATCCCCCATCTAGAGGCTAACATGCCACCCTGTTGGTCCATGGATGGATGGGTCCAGTAAGGTATTCAACGCGTTTCAAAGTATAGGTACAATTTACGTCTTCCTCAGGGATATTACCACATCTGCAATGCAAAATAATAGTGCTTACAGCATTGGTACATTTAATATACATGTATAATGATTTCCAAAATTATATCCATTTGAACAGACTCAAAAACATACTTGCCATACAATCTATATCTAACTTGAGCGCTTTCATAGCTTCAAGAAGAGCCCCAATATGCACTCTCTGTCAGCCGTTCTTGCTACACAAAGAACACAGACTATTGTCCAAAAATTAGGCGCCATTTTGCCTGAAAAAAAGAGAGAGTGTACAAATATCAGTATAATTGGCCCCTCAAACAAAAAGATGTTTCACAGCCCGCTGGTCTGGTCTCCAGATGTGACCGTTCCGGAGACGGACATGACGCGGTGGCGTATTACGTCACCACGTCGAACATGCGCGCTATATGGTAACGCCGAGGACCACAGCAGGCACCATTCCTCCTTCCCACTTCAGTGGAGAAGGATACATGTTTGTATCATCTTCAGCTTACTTGAGGACGAATTAATAAAGCAAGGATTTCATGGCAGCAACTTTTACTGCGCAATGTATACATAAAATACCAGGCATCAGTAAGTATAACTATCCTGGGGCTGTGAAACATCTTTTTGTTTCAGCTTGTTTGATCTGCCAATTATACTGATATTTGTACACTCTTTTTTTCAAACAAATGGTGCCTAATTTTTGGAAAATAGTCTGTGGTCTTTGTGTAGCAAGAACGGCTGACAGAGAGTGCATATTGGGGCTCTTCTTGAAGCTATGAAAGCGCTCAAGTTAGATATAGATTGTATTGTAAGTACTGTTATTTTGCATTGCAGATGTGGTAATATCCCTGAGGAAGAAGTAAATTGTACCTATACTTTGAAACGCGTTGGATACTCCCACCTTACTGGACCCATCCATCCATGGACCAACAGGGTGGGATGTTAGCCTCTAGATGGGGGATACCACTTTGCACAATATCTTTGAAGTATTTGATATATGATATGTTGACTCGAGTTCATGTTATGATTGTATAATTTCCTTTTACAATTTTCTACAATTTTTAATGACAAAAGAATTTTATAAAAATCAATATGTTTATTGCCTTCAAAAATCTCACTAAATGAGGACATGCTCTAAAGAAAAAAAAAAAAGGGTTAAAGCAGGCAACCCAATGCTGCCTCACCGCCTATCAAATGCCCTCTGAAGGGGGATACGAGGCAGATTGCCCTTCAAAGAACTAAGCTAGTGTGAACAAGCCGCTCAAGCAGTATTAAACCCAAAAGCAAACATATATTACCTTGAAGCTTACCAATTCTAAGATCTGATGGCTGATATATATAATATAATATATAATATATATAATAGAGATATAGATATAGAGAGATATAGATATATCTATATATTATAATTATTCTTTTTTTTCTGTAAGCTTCTTTCTTCTGTTCTCATCTGCTGATCCAGCCACCAAGTCTGTTGTTTGTCACAAGAACAAGCTCTCTTCCAGATGTATCAGTTTACAGGGATGAGACAAACCATTTAACATTGACAGGGTGCCTAAAACGATCAGCTTTTATTTTTTATAAAACCTTTATCCTAAAAGAAAAAAAAAAACACTGCTATACTGTGCATCCTGGCAAGGCTTTGGGGAGTAGATACAGCGCTTCACTTTTTACAAATTTTGTTATGTTACAGCCTTATTCCAAAATGGATTAAATTCATTATTTTCCTCAAAATTCTACAAACAATACTCCATAATGACAACGTGAAAGAAGTTTGTTTGAAATCTTTGCAAATTTATTAAAAAATAAAAATAAGGATCTGCTCTATCATTTTAGTAAACTGTGTTTACTATGCTTTGGTTTATGAATGAACAGAGGTATTCCTGTCCATTCATTCTGTGCAGCTGAGGCTGCAGAGATGGAGATTGAGGGCTGTGTCCTCCTGTCTCTCCTTTCTCTGTCTCAAAGAACATCAGAGATCTGTTTAGACCCCTGATAGATCACCAAAGCCCCCCAACGGGTAAGGTTAAAAAAAAAAAAAAAAAAAAAAATTGTAAAAATTAATATAACAAAATTATAAACTGCTGACACAAGTTGTGGAACTACAGGGCCCCTGGCATTCCGCAACCGAGGGGGAGCCCTTTATGGTTTCTTGCATCGGTGCCCTTTGTGGTTTCTTGCATCGGTGCCCTGAAGGTTCTAGTTACGCCTCTGACAAGGCATATTGCTTACATTCCCTTTATATAAAGAGGCTCTGTAGTAATTTTCCTCCTCTGTTGTTCCCCCTCCAGCCTGGGTTTCACACGGCGATGATCTGGAAGAAAGCATGGCTGGCGTCTCGGACAGCGTACCGGAACTGCCGTCCATCAAACCTGACATCTTACTGCGGGTGAAAATGGAGGGCGTGACCAGCGAACGGAGCAGCCATACCCCCGCGCCAATAATGGAGGAGGAGAGCAAAGACTCTGGTACGTAAGCAGCTGTCAGGTCACATAAAGTGCAGTGAGTCTTCATAACCAATCAGGTTTCAGATTACAGGGGCCAACCAAATGGGAACATTTTTTAATTTGATTTAATTTAAGTAAAAGTCAAGCTCCAAACAGTTGTAAGACCTGGACTTGTAGTTGCCTTCCCTCGCTGGAGATCATCTAGCCCTCCCCAGCCAAACTGTCCCTAGCCTGCCCCTTTCATTGATTGGATTCAGTGCTTAAAATCATAGAGGCTCAGCTTCACATGTGAGGTTTTTTACCTAGGGTGGTCTTTATGCAAATAAGGCCTATTTAGGAACGCCCTCTGTTCTAGACTGACACCCACCCATCAAGGTATCTTGATATTTGCATAACTCCTCCCACTGCTTTTATCCGGGAGCTGAGGGTTCTTGAGCGGATTACTGAGGTAGGGTGCTATGTTGTTTTCAGAAAGCTATGTACAGCACCCTGCAGGCCCCTTCCACCAGCCGTCAAATGCCTTCATTGCATAATAGAACAGAGACCCAGTGATGACATCACGGGATCTAAAATAAGGTATGTAATGCAAACGGGAAGGTTTTATTAAAAAAATGACAGCTCAGTTTACAATGCTTCAGTTTTGAATGTACACAGTGAGTGGCCGGTACCAATCACTCAATGATTATTCAGAAAAGGAAGGGGCCAGTAAATGACATATTTACCAGCCTCTTCCCCCCACTCTTTTTATCCTGAAATGATCCCCGCAGCATCCTGCAAGAGGGAGAGAAGGCAGCATTGCGAGGATGGAGGAGGGGGGACCAGGGGTGCACACAGGGGGGCTGGGCAGCTGAAGGAAGGGTAACCTGGACATGAGGGGCGGCTTATTGGAACCGATCCCTTGTAGTCAACCTCCCCCCCTCTCCCCTGCAGCAGCTGAAAGACAGCAGAAGGGGAAGCCCGCTGTCATCTGCTTCGGGGGGGGGCTACTACAGGGGATCGGTTCCAGTAAATGCTTCCCCTCCTTGTCCAGGTTTCTCTTTCTTCTGCTTGTCAGTGGCGCACAATACGAAGTTGTTCCTTTCCTGACCAACTCTGCATATGTGGGAGGAGCAGTGTGGGGGTCGGCAAGGAAGGGATTCAACCTACCCATCACCTGCCTGCATTTGATGGGTTGTCGACCCCCACATTAGCGTGTTGATGAAGGGAGAAGGAGGGACCTGGGAAGGAAAAATATCTGTAAGTTAAACTTCAACTTTAACAGTTGGATGCTGCCAGCAAGGTGGGGCTAGAAAACGCATTGTGGCTTTGGGGTGCAGGTAAGTACTCATCTAGGGTAGGAGAGGGTGGGTCAGGTGGGTGAACAGAAAGGAAAAGCTCACTTATTCTTTAGGATTATGTATGCAATATTATTTAGATAGGAGCTTGTGAATAATTTACATTTTTTTAACTACTTAAGGACTGGGCCTATTTTTCAGACTTGGTGTTTACAAAGTTAAAATCATATTTTTTTTTGCTAGAAAATTACTTAGAACCCCCAAACATTATATATATTTTTTTAGACACCCTAGAGAATAAAATAGCGGTCATTGCAATGCTTTCTGTCACACCGTATTTGCGTAGCGGTCTTACAAGCACAATTTTTTTGGAAAAAATACATTTTTTTTTTTTAATTGAAAAATAAGACAACAGAAAAGTTAGCCCATTTTTTTTTTTTTTTTTTTTTACATTGTGAAAGATAATGTTATGCCGAGTAAATTGATACTCAAAATTGCTCCTGCTCGTGGAATGGCGAAAAACTGTTACCCTTAAAAATCTTCATAGGCGATGTTTAAAAATGTCTACAGGTTATCAGTTTTGAGCTACAGAGGAGGTCATGTGGTGGAATTATTGCTCTCACTCGAACAATCGTGGCGATATCTCACATGTGTGGTTTGAACATCGTTTTCATATGCGGGCGCGACTTGCGTATGCGTTCGCTTCTGCGTACGAGCACGGCGGGACAGGGCGCTTTAATATATATTTTTTTTCTTATTTATTTTACTTTTTATTTTGACACTGTCCTTTAAAAAAAAAAAAAAAAAAATTGGGTCACTTTTATTCCTATTACAAGGAATGTAAACATCCCTTGTAATAGAAAAAAAGCATGACAGGAGCTCTTAAATATGAGATCTGGGGTCAATTAGACCTCAGATCTCATATTTACACTTATATATTAATACAGTTAAAAGAAAAAAAAATTATTTTTTTTTGCAAAATTTTTTTTTTCCGCTTAAAGACTATTGGGCAGAAGTTAGGTTTGACGTCGCCTCCGCCATGGTTTGGAGCCAAGTGGGGGCCATCTTTCCCTCACTCGGCTCCATGTCTGTCTGCCTCTACCGGTCCGTAAGTGGTTAATAAACTGGTGGTATTTATACTTTGAGCAGAACATTAGTCTGCCCCCTACAAGAGCTTATTATGCAGTACAACCTTCGTCATTCACATACACAGTGCTGTCCTGATCAGAAACCAGTTAAAAGGGAACCCAGGAAAACCGCTAACACAGCTGCATTTACAATATGCTGACCACATTTATGTGCATTTAAAAATGGTAAAAAGGTATATGTGGGGGAAAAAAAAAACTAGTACATCTCCCCAATGCCTGTCAAATACTGTCTGTAGAGTGATCCAAATGCAGATTGTTCTTCAAAGACCAAAGCAAAATGTGAACAATCCCTTAAGGTGTCGCCCCCCCCCCCCCCCCCCCCAAAAAAAAATACTAAACAATCCACAGGATCCTAAGCCAATCCATAGCTGGTGCTGCTTAGGTTTTTTTTTTCCAGCCAGTAAGGTAAGGGGTAAAAAATATCATTTCATAGAAAAAATATATTTTTTTAAGCTGAAATCCAAGCAGATCTAATAATCTACCACAATATGTATTATTTCATAGAAAATATTTTATATAAATATATAATGTCAATATCTTTTTATCCGTATCATTTATATATCATTCGATATCATCATATCCATATAATTTTATAGAAATGTCAATATAAATATTTTATAGAAAAATATATATTTTTGAAGTTGAACTACAAGCAGATCTAATATTCCACTATATGTATTTTTAACCTTTTTCTGCCCACGCTACAGCCAAAAGACAGCTACAACGTGGGCCTCTAGTTCTGGTAGGACGTCTGTATACTTCCTCCCACGTGCGCCCCCTGTGACTGCTGTGTGCTTTGGACACAGATGAGGGTAAAGGGCCAATCACAGTGGCCCTTTTACCATGTGATCAGCTGTGTCCAATCACAGCTGGCCACGTGTAAACAGACTTGCCAGGGATCGACTCCTTTCCTCATGCAGAGACAGTGTGTGCAGAAAGGTGAGCCGATCTGACAGGGCACAGTGAGCACATTGTTTACACTGATCATCAGTGCAGCCTCATTAGTGTCCATCAGTGCAGCCTGAATAGTGTCCATCAGTGCAGCCTGAATAGTGTCCATCAGTGCAGCCTGAATAGTGTCCATCAGTGCAGCCTGAATAGTGTCCATCAGTGCAGCCTGAATAGTGTCCATCAGTGCAGCCTGAATAGTGTCCATCAGTGCAGCCTGAATAGTGTCCATCAGTGCAGCCTGAATAGTGTCCATCAGTGCAGCCTGAATAGTGTCCATCAGTGCAGCCTGAATAGTGTCCACCAGTGCAGCCTGAATAGTGTCCACCAGTGCAGCCTCAATAGTGTCCACCAGTGCAGCCTCAATAGTGTCCACCAGTGCAGCCTCAATAGTGTCCACCAGTGCAGCCTCAATAGTGTCCACCAGTGCAGCCTCAATAGTGTCCACCAGTGCAGCCTCAATAGTGTCCACCAGTGCAGCCTCAATAGTGTCCACCAGTGCAGCCTCAATAGTGTCCACCAGTGCAGCCTCAATAGTGTCCACCAGTGCAGCCTCAATAGTGTCCACCAGTGCAGCCTCAATAGTGTCCACCAGTGCAGCCTCAATAGTGTCCACCAGTGCAGCCTCAATAGTGTCCACCAGTGCAGCCTCAATAGTGTCCACCAGTGCAGCCTCAATAGTGTCCACCAGTGCAGCCTCAATAGTGTCCACCAGTGCAGCCTCAATAGTGTCCACCAGTGCAGCCTCAATAGTGTCCACCAGTGCAGCCTCAATAGTGTCCACCAGTGCAGCCTCATTAGTGTCCACCAGTGCAGCCTCAATAGTGTCCACCAGTGCAGCCTCATTAGTGTCCACCAGTGCAGCCTCAATAGTGTCCACCAGTGCAGCCTCATTAGCGCACCTCAGTGAAATAGAAAAAGTGCTTATTCGTAAAATTGTATAAGAGAAACTAAGAGAAACTTTTTTTTTTTTTTTTCAAACAAATTTTTTGCTTTTTTCGTTTATTTAGCAAAAAAAATTAAAAATTCTCAGCGGTGATTACCACCAAAAGAAAGCTCTGTCTTAAAAAATTATTGAAATGTCATTTGGGTACAGTGTTGCATGACCGCGCAATTGTCATTCAAAGTGTGACGGCGCTGAAAGCTGAAACTTGGCCTGGGCAGGAAAGGGGTGAAAGTGCCCGGTACTGAAGTGGTTGAATAAGCTAAATCTGGTGCAAGCTCTGCATAGAAACCAATTAGCTTCCAGGTTTTATTTTCAAAGCTTAATTGAACAAGCTGAAGTTAGAAGCTGATTGGCTACCATGCACAGCTGCAGCAGTTTCTGAGTGCTCCAGTTTTAGTAAATCTCCCCTCCCTTATTTATTTCCATGATGCTATTTCACTTCTGGTTCTCGCCCATACAGACAATGCAGTGTTTAATCCAGAGTTGGCGCTGTGGATCAAGCAGGAAGAAGCGCATTCCTTCCCAGGGAAAGAGGACGGGACACTTCCTGATGTGGAAGGTGAGCAGAGAGAACATAGTACATGAATTAGACCTGCCATGCACCAAGCTGCCCAAGGCCGGCACCGAGAGTGTCCAGTGAGCCCATGAACATGGGAACTCTGCCTGCAAAGGTCAGCCTCCAACTCTAAATGATGAGCTCCGTTACGCCCCCTGCAGTACCTGTTTGTAGCTGCAGCATTTCATTGGGGGATGCAAGTTAGAGGGAGGGTCTGGACATGGCACAGCTTGGACATTGGAGATAGAGGCTCTGACAAGGCAGACACCTCAGGGGCAGGTTTTAGGTAAAGACTGGTATACTTTAAATAGCAGGCAAGTGTTTTGTTTTTTTTTGTTATTATTGGATCATTTACTTGAGAATAAATTTAGCTTAACTCTAATTTTATACCTCCTTGCTGTCCATCATATGGATTTATAGGTTGTCCTGATATACAGTATATATAAGCAGAAGATAATAAAGGCCTCACGTTCTTGAATTGCGGTCTCATTATTTGTAGAATCTCTTGACCTGAACATGCATACCATGCATACTTCAAGCCAGAGAAAAAAAATCTGTTTAACTATTTGAGTTTTAGTTGCTTACATTTGCAAATATATGTGGGAGCCACACTGCTACATCAAAGTACCCCTGATAAGTGTGGCCCCCAGCTCTAAACTATCTGAGTTTCTATTGGTGACATACTCTGATCAGCCATAACATTATGACTCACCTGCCATAAGCGGTCAAGGCATGGATTCTACTAGACCTCTGAGGTTATGCTGTGGTATCCGGCACCAAGCCTTCAGTAGCAGATCCTGTAAGTTGTGAGGTGGGCTTTCATGGATCTGACTTGTTTTTCCAGCACATCCCAGAGATGCTCGGTTGGATTGAGATCTGCAGAATTTGGAGGCCTAGTCAAAACCTCAAACTCGTTGCTTTGTTCTTCTGACCATTCTTGAATTCATCAGACCGGGCCACATTCTTCCATTGCTCTGTGATCCAGTTCTGATGCTCACATGCCCATTGTAGGTGCTTTTGGCTGTGGATGTGGGTCAGCATGGGCACTCTGACTAGTCCAGGGCTATGCAGCCCAATACACAAAAGACTGCGATGTGTGTTCTGAAATCTTTCTATCTAGCATTACCTTTTTCAGCATTTTGAACTACTGTAGTTCGTCTATTGGAATGAATTACATGGGCCAGCCTTCGCTCCCCACAATCATAAGTGGGCCTTGGCTGCCCATGACCCTGTCTCCAGTTTGCCGGTTCTCTTTCCTTGGACCACTATTGGTCAGTCCAGACTGGGAAAATCCTACAAAAATGGCAATTTTGGAGTTGCTCTGACCCAGTCGTCCAGCCATTATAATTTGGCCCTTGCCAAGGTACCTCAAATCCTTTTGCTTGCGCACTAAATCAACTACAGGAACAGCATGTTCACTTGCTGCCTAATATATCTCACCCACGTTCAGGTGTCATTATAAGATAATTAATGTAATTCACTTTACCTGTCAGTGGCCATAATGCTATGGATGATTGGTGTATATGACTTTGCACAAAGAGCAGGAACAGTGATGTACCCTGTTTCCCCGAAAATAAGACCTAGCGTGATTGTCAGTGATGGCTGAAATATAAGCCCTACCCCCCAAAAAAGGCCTTCCCTGTTTCCCCGAAAATAAGCCCTACCCTGAAAATTAGACCTAAAAGGACTTTAACTAGGGCTTATTTGGGGGGTAGGGCTTATATTGCAGCCATCACCGATAATCACGCTAGGTCTTATTTTCGGGGGGAAACAGGGTAGATGTTAGCACTTGTTTGTTCATTCTTCTTTTAATGTTTTGTCTGCTTTCAAATCCTCTTTTGGAAATTCCTCCCTCTCTGGTTCCTTTCTTCGGGGTGACTCCTTTCCATTACAGGGACCTTTGCACGTGCAATCTTATCTGGCTACATGGGCAAGTCTCCTTACGTCCATTGAAGCTGATAGCCCTAATGGCAAGCCACTCCCCTGCTCTTTCCTCCAACTGCTGATTGGTTGAGGCTGTGGGGCCTGTGCTATCCCTAGTGTACTGTGCATGTGAAGGGCATAGGGGGAGCGTTGCACCACCTGGAATTTTAGGGTAAGCGTTGCTGAAGACTTGGGACTTGATGACGGTAAGCAGAGAGGTCCAGGAATACAACGCTCAAAAACCTCATTGGACCCCGCACTGAACCGCCATGGTGCAAAGCCTCAATCCTCCTGCTCTGGATACACAACATATGTAATAAAATGGCAGCAATCATAAAAACCTCTCCAATTGTAACTTTATTTCAAATGCAAAGTCCATAAAACAGCAATCGCTGACATGTTTCTGACTTACAGGGGCTTAGTCATAGCATCTTATGACTGCATAGTGTTAACTGAATGCTAGTATATATTCTGATATTAGGTCATGACAAATGCTTTCTATTACCAGTTCCCACCGAAAGACAGCTACAGCGTGGGTCTCCGGTTCGGGGAGGACGTCCTCCCTTGTGCGCACATCGGGCGCGCTCTGTGACCGCTGTGTGCTTTGGACACAGCTGATCACGCATGAGGCTAAAGGGGAAATCACAGCGCCCCTTTACCATGTGATCAGATGTGTCCAATAACAGCTGGTCACATGTATACAGACTTGCTAGTTATTGGCTCTCCTTTCCTCACATAGACAGCGTGTGAGGAAAGGAGAGCTGATCTGATAGGGCACAGTGAATACATTGTATGCGCTGATTATCAGTGCAGCCTCAGCTGCGCACATCAGCGAAGAAGAAAAATTACTTCTTTGCAAAATTTTATAACGAGCTAAGAAAAACATTTTTTTTTTTTTTTTTAAATCCTTTTTTCGTTTACGGAGCAAAAAATAATAAAACCCAGTGGTAAAGAAAGCTTTATCTGTCTCAAAAAAATTAAGTTGTATGACCGCACTGAAAGCTGGAAATTGGCCTGCGTAGGAAAGGGGTGAAAGTGCCCAGTATTGAAGTGGTTAAGCAGTGTAACACCACAAAAACATTGTCCCTCTTAGCTAGAAAGAGAACCTTAATTAAATTCTGCTTGTATTAATTAAAAGAGGTCTCTGCTACTAACGTGGGGTTATAAATTGGTGAGAAGCCTGCTTCCTTTCTTTTTTTCTTTTTTTTTTTTTGTATTGGATGCATGTCAGCAGCTGCTTTCTTGCATGTTTCTGCACCTCTGTGGAGGGATGGATCACCCACTTAGGGGGCTTGCTCTGAAAGCATTTTTTCTTACCTTGTGCAGCAAGGTATACTCGCCTAAGTTGGGTCGTCCCCACCAATGCCATCTTTGTGGATGGGGCGCTAATCCTGCGCTGCATATGTACCAACGCCAGTTGGCCTTGACAGTCCTTATGTGTTGATGTCAAGGCTGCAGCCTTCGCTTCTGAATCCTGAAAGGGACTGCAGCACTGGACAGGAAATAGGAAGGAGGCTTAGGACTGGAATGCCAGGTGACTGTGGCTTTAGGTTGGTAAAAAGGGCATTTTGGGTTGGAGTTATGACTCTTTGATACTTTAGAAGCAAAATGATACCCCAGTTTCACTGCCAATATGATGATCTATGAACTGTGGGCCGGTGCTCTAGCCAGGACGTTCAGGCACCAAAATGCAGTACTTGAATCAGAAAAGGGCTGGCGACTCGGATGCTCTTGAATAAAAGTCCTTTATTGGGTTACATGGGTACATGAGTACAGGCTACGCTGACGCGTTTCGGCTAAGCAGCCTTCATCAAAGCATGGATGGGAGCATCTTAGCAATGTTCTAGCAGCAAGGCAGGATGGGAGAACACCATATATGGGAGTTTTCCTGGTAAGGCTTTGGGAAGTAGATACAGTGCATCCAGAAAGTATTAACAGCGCTTGACTTTTTCCACATTTTGTCATGTTACAGCCTTATTCCAAAATGGAATAAAAACGAAAAATTCATATGTACATAGGTATTCACAGCCTTTGCCACAACACTCAAAATTCATCACAGGTGCATCCTGTTTCCACTGATCATCCTTGAGATGTTTCTACAACTTGATTGGAGTCCACCTGTGGTAAATTCAGTTGATTGGACATGATTTGGAAAGGCACACACCTGTTTATATAAGGTCCCACAGTTAACAGTGCATTATGGCCCATACACACGATCCAAATATTGTACGAAAACTGTCGTCCAAAGAAGAATCGTACGATATTCGAATTGTTAGTACAGAGCTTTCAAGAGCCGATCACGACAATTCATGCGATTATTATTCGATCGGACAAGCACAAAATATTTCCTCGTACTTTACCAGATCGTACGATTTTCGTTTAGTCAGTACAGTTGTGGCCCGAAAATGCAATACAAATACATTACAACACATGACATCACTTCCGATTTTTTTTTTCTGTCGTACGAAAATTTTCGTGACTTTAGTAACCTATTCAATTTCTACTTGCGACTATTAAGCGAAAAAAATCGGACGATCTGTCGTCCGATTTTCGTATCGTGTGTACGGGCCATTACAGAACACAAACCAATCTATGAAGTCCAAGGAATTGTCTGTAGACCTCCGAGACCGGATTGTATTGAGGCACAGATCTAGGGAAGGGTACAGAAACATTTCTGCAGCATTGAAGGTCCCATTGCGGCCTCCATCATCGGTAAATGGAAGACATTTGGAACCACCAGGACTCTTCCTAGAGCGGGCCGCCTGGCCAAACTGAGCAATTAGGGGAGAAGGATCTTTGTCAGGGAGGTGACCAAGAGCCAGATGGTTACACTCACAGAGCTCCAGTGTTTCTCTGTGGAGAGAGGAGAACCTTCCAGAAGAACAACCATCTCTTCAGCGCTCCACTAATCAGGTCTGTATGGTATAGTGGCCAGACTGAAGCCACTCCTCAGTAAAAGGCACATGACAGCGCTCCTCCTGGAGTTTGCCAAAAGGCACCAGAAGGACTCTCAGACCATGAGAAACAAAATTCTCTTGTCTAAAGAAACAAGGATTGAACTCTTTGGCCTGAAAGACAAGCGTCATGTCTGGAGGAAACCAGGCACTGTTCATCACCTGGTCAATACCATACTACAGGGAAGCATGGTGATGGCAGCATCATGCTGTGGGTATGTATTTCAGCGGCAGGAACTGGGGGACTAGTCAGGATTAAGGGTGAGATGAATGCAATGAAAAAGGGAATTTAATCCATTTTGGAATAAGGCTGTAACATAACAAAATGTGGAAAAAGTGAAGAGCTGTGAATACTTTCCAGATGCACTGTAAAAGGTCTACATGTGGAGCAATAGCAATTTTCTATTTTATTCAAAATTTCACAATTGTTTTTTAATGAGCAGAACTTCACCCAAAAGTTCCACTCTTCCTCCTCCTTCCCCCTACTCCTTTACATTTGGCACTTTTTTGGGGAATGGGGGAGCGGTTACCTGATCTTGACAGGTACCAGCTTTCCCACCCCTGGTCGGAGGCAATCCGAGCAGAAGTTGACCCCCCCCCCCTTTTCTCCGCAGCCTTCTGTGACGCATCACAGGTCCCAAAACACTGCAGGACCATTCACAAATGTGTGGCTCAAGCATGCGCAGTGGGAAACCGACTGTGAAGTCTCACAAGACTTCACTGCTGGTTTCCCGTCGTCAAAATAGTGGTGCCTGGACCAAAAGTCGATTTGAGGAATCATCTTGGATGAGGATAGTGCTGTATCCAGGGGCAGATAAGTGTCTGGAGCTCCTCTTTAACTTCAGACACCCCTTACCTGCATAGGCAATTTTTTGGTAAATGGGAACTAACCCTTCAATAAAAAAAAAAAATATATATACTCAAAAACACAGCTGGTCTGGTACTTTCTCCATATTGAGATGAGACCTGAGCCATGGCCTCTCTTCTCCGGAGAGCTGCTTAACCGCATGCCGACTGCCTCACGCACTTATACTTTGGCAGAATGGCACGGGCAGGCAAAGCAACGTATATATACGTTGCTTTGGATCTGCCGTCTAGCAGGCGCACCCGTCGCTATCTCCGTGCCCGCGAGACCCGCGGACTCGATGATTGCCGGTGTCCCGCGATCGGGTCACAGAATGGCAGAACAGGGGGATGCCTTTGTAAACAAGGCATCTCCCTGTTCTGCCTAGTGACAGGACACTGATCGTCTACTCCCTCTCATTGGGAGCAGTGATCACTAGGGTTGTCCCGATACCACTTTTTTAAGACCGAGTACAAGTACCGATACTTTTTTTCAAGTACTCACCAACACCGATTACCAATACTTTTTTTTAATGTCACGTGACAGTGTTTTTTTGGAGGTTTTTTTTTACAATTTTTTTTGTTTTTGTTTTTTTACAATGCTTTCTTTTTTTTTCTTTTTTTTTAGGGAGGGAGGGGGTGGATGGTGTCTGTGTGTTTTTTATTTTAATTTCTATTATTTTTTTACAATTTTTTTTTATTATTTATTGCAATACTTTTTTTTTTTTTTTTTATCAGCCGTGTTGGGGGGCTTTGTGAGATATCAGGGGTCTTAATAGACCCCTGAAATCTCCCCCTTGAGACAGGGAAAGAGACCGAGAGATTCCCCAGTTCCTTTCTCTGCAGCCTCAGCTGCACTGAAAATGAATGGAGAGAAGACAGCGGCTCCTCTCCATTCATAAACTGAAAAATTGTAATCACAGTAGATTACAACTTTTCAGTTATGTGAATGGACAGAGTCAGTGATCACTGACTCTGTTCATACATCAAAGGAAGGAGGATGACATGGAGTGGGGCAGCAGCAGAAAGGAGGGGGACAGCAGCAGAATGGCGGGGGGACACGGAGGAGGAAATGAGGGGGCCATCAGCAGAACGGTGGGGGATACGGAGGAAGAAAGGAGGGGGACAGCAGAATGGAGGGGGACAAGGAGGAAGAAAGGAGGGGGACAGCAGAATGGAGGGGGACAAGGAGGAAGAAAGGACGGGGACAGCAGAACGGCGGGTATACATGGAGGAAGAAAGGAGGGTGACAGCAGAACGGCAGGGGACACGGAGGAAGAAAGGAGGGGGACAGCAGAACGGCGGCTGACACAGAGGAAGAAAGGAGGGGGACAGCAGAACGGAGGGGGACAGCAGAACAGAGGGGAACACGGAGGAAGAAAGGAAGGGGACAGCAGCAGAACGGAGGGGGACACGGAGAAAGAAAGGAGGGGGACAGCAGAATGGAGGGGGACACGGAGGAAGAAAGGAGGGGGACAGCAGAACAGAGGGGGACACGGAGGAAGAAAGGAAGGGGACAGCAGCAGAACGGAGGGGGACACAGAGGAAGAAAGGAGGGGGACAGCAGAACAGAGGGGAACACGGAGGAAGAAAGGAAGGGGACAGCAGCAGAACGGAGGGGGACACGGAGGAAGAAAGGAGGGGGAAAGCAGAACGGCGGGGGACACGTTGGAAGAAAGGAGGGGGGACAGCAGAACGGAGGGGGACACAGAGGAAGAAAGGAGGGGGAAAGCAGAACGGCGGGGGACACGGAGGAAGAAAGGAGGGGGACAGCAGAACGGAAGGGGACAGCAGCAGAACGGAGGGGGACACGGAGGAAGAAAGGAGGGGGAAAGCAGAACGGCGGGGGACACGGAGGAAGAAAGGAGGGGGACAGCAGAACGAAAGGGGACAGCAGCAGAACGAAAGGGGACACGGAGGAAGAAAGGGGGACAGCAGAACAGAGGGGGACACGGAGGAAGAAAGGAGGGGGACAGCAGAACAGAGGGGGACAGTAGAACGGAGGAGGACACGGAGGAAGAAAGGAGGGGGACAGCAGAACGGCGGGGGACACGGAGGAAGAAAGGAGGGGGACAGCAGAACGGAGGGGGACACGGAGGAAGAAAGGAGGGGGACAGCAGAATGGAGGGGGACACGGAGGAAGAAAGGAGGGGGGCAGCAGCAGAACAGAGGGGGGCATGGAGGAAGAAAGGGGGACAGCAGCAGAACGGAGGGGGACACGGAGGAAGAAAGGAGGGGGGACAGCAGCAGAACGGAGGGGGACACGGAGAAAGAAAGGAGGGGGACAGCAGCAGAACGGAGGGGGACATGGAGGAAGAAAGGAGTGGGACAGCAGAACGGAGGGGGCATGGAGGGAGACTGGAGGAGGATGCAATGACAGTCAGTGGTGATCTTGTGTGGGGGAGTTACAAGCACAGATCACCGCTGTATAGATTTCACTAAAGCAGCTGAAAGGGGGGGGGGAGAAGCTTGTAACTCCCCCACTCAACGATCACTGCTGACTGTACATGTATCGGGTGAAGTATCGGGAGCATTTGCCCAAGTACAAGTACTCGGGCAAATGCTTGGTATCGATACTAGTATCGGTATCAGGACAACACTAGTGATCACTGTCGTGTCACAGCAAGCCCCACCCCCAAACAGAATCACTCCCTAGGATGCACTTAACCCCTTCCTAGCCCCCTAGTGGTTAACCCCTTCACTGCCAGTCACATTTATACAGTAATCGGTGAATTTTTATAGCACTGATCACTGTATAAATGTGAATGGTCCCAAACTAGCATCAAAAGTGACCGATGTGTCCGCCATAAGGTCGCAGTCACGATAAAAATTGCAGATCAGTCACGATAAAAATTGCAGATCGCCGCCATAACTAGTAAAAAAAAATTAATAAAACTACCCCCTATTTTGTAGACGCTATAACTTTTGCGCAAACCAATCAAACGATTATTGCAATTTTTTTTTTTTGTTACTAAAAATATGTAGAAGAATACATATCGGCCTAAACTGAGGAAAAAAAAATATTTTTTTTATACATTTTTTGGGGATATTTATTATAGCAAAAAGTAAAAAATATTGTTTTTTTTTCAAAATTGTCGCTCTATTTTTGTTTATAGCGCAAAAAATAAAAACCGCAGAGGTGATCAAATACCACCAAAAGAAAGCGCTATTTGTGGGAAAAAAAGGACGTCAATTTTGTTTGGGAGCCACATCGCACGATCGCGCAATTGTCAGTTAAAACGACCCAGTGCCGAATCGCAAAAAGTGGAACTGTAGTCAGAAAATTAAATCCTGCTTATATCACTTTAGGCTGGCACCTTTTGCACTTCACATGCTCAGTTGCTCTCTATTTTTAGGCACTGTGCTGCATTTGTAGAGGCCAATCTGCTGACCGCCTGATTTACTGCTGCTCAGGGACTTTGGGCTTCAGCAAAATGGCAGTCTCTGGCAAGAAGAGACAGAAGCAATGTTGGAGGCAATTTAGAGCACACGATAAGTTTGGTAGCATAATTATTTATTTTTTTTAACAGAAAAGTTTTTATTTGTAAAAATAAAGGACAGGAGAACAGCTTAGATGTACAATAATGAGGCAAATAAGGCACGAATAAAATACAATCTTATACAAATACTAAGATGGCTTAAATATATAGGGCAGTAGTACAACATATATGTGGATCAGATTCTGATTCCAAGTTAGATGGTGTATTCTGCTGGGGAGACTCCTTCCAGGAGGGGGAAGTAAGGAGACTTCATAGGGGTCATGAGAGTCAAGTCCTTCTCTGGGTTATCTTGCATCAGTAGAGGGGTCCATAAACCTTAGGGGTGTAGGTCTGGTCAGGGGTATTTAGAAAAGGTCCGGAAGGGAGGAGAGGGGTCTAAATGAGAGGAGAAACACGTTGCTGTTTTCTCCTCCGAGGGGTGACTGTGTCTGGCATTGGTCTGTAGTAGACAATCTCAGGCAGTGTGGTCTGTGTAAGTGGGCAAGATATGAAGTTCAATTTTATTCCCAGGTTGTATCGTCGTCTGTCTCTCTCGTGTTGGCTTAAGTGTCAAAACTGAGTGACCTGGCCCTCACCCATGAGTCCCATATCTTACCAAACTTTTGGGGGCATTTTCGACCCATGTACGTAAGCTTGTATAGGGGCAAGACCGAGTCTACCAATGTAAACCACTGAGCTGTCGTAGGAGGAGATGGCATTTTCTAGTTTTGTAGGAGTACCTTCCTGGCATAGAAGAATAGGTAAAATAGCATTGGTCTGGTATGCATTGAGTGTGTCACGGACTCTGTTATACCTAAGAGAAGTATCTTAGGATCTATTGGTATGGAGAGACCGGTAGCAGCGTTGATCTCTGAGACAACTCGTGTCCAATAACCCTGGATGAGCGGGCATTCCCAAATGACATGATAATATGTCCAAACTGCCTGCTGACATTTAGGGCACACTTCAGTATGTGTAGAATATATGCTGGCTAACCTCTAGGGAGTATAGTAAGCTCTATATATGAACTTGAGTTGTATAAAGCGGTCCTTGGCTGAAATCACTGTTGCGATGTATTGTTGCAAGGCTAGGTCCCAGTCTCCCTCTGACAGGGAAGGGATATCTATCTTCCATTTGGAAAATAGAGGAGATGGCCCCTCAGGGACCCCACATGTAAGACGAAAGTATATAGATGACCGGATTCTATCTACTCCCCTGGAAGTGAGAAAGCTTTCCACAACATGTGGCTTCACAGAGACTGTTGCGGGGAATTGTGCCTGGAAGGCATGTTTCAGCTGCAGATAGCGGAACAACATCCACGAGGGAAGCTGAAACGTTTCTTTTAGTTCCAGGAAGGGGAGTAGCACCCCATTGGGCATAATTTGTTGTAGCTTTACCACTCCGTATCGTGCCCAGAGACTGTGATCAGGAATGGATCTAAAGTGTGGACGTTTGGGGTTTCCCCATTGTGGGGTGAGATAGTGTTGTCATCCTGAACCGCAGTAGCCACCTTCTCCCAGACCTGAACCGTGGTTCGCATCGGGGTCACTGCTGGTGGGCAGGCCTTCGCACCCCTGTATACTATGTTGGTAACAGCAGAATAGGAGCCCATCACCGCCGCCTCAAGATTGGTTGCAGGGTTAGATCTGGATTGAACAAACCACCAGCGGACAGTAACCAGTACCGCCGCCCAATAATATTTCTGGAAGCAGGGCAATGAGAGGCTGCCCGAGGACAGTGGGAGTTGCAGTTTAGTTTTGGCTGTTCGTGGGACCTATCCTCCCCAGATAAAAGAGTTGACTATCCCATCTAATTTACGGAAAAAGGCAGCGGGGATGGGAACAGGGGTGTTCCTAAATATATATAAGAATTTGGGAAGAAAAGCCATTTTCAGCATGTTCACCCATCCTATTGGTGTCAGGGGAAGGGTCTTCCAAGATTGACATTTCTCTGTTAAATTCTGCATGACCGGATATAGGATGTCTGTCAGGTATCTAAAGAGTTCGTTAGTGACCTCAATGCCGAGGTATTTAAATTGAGAGACCCTTCGTAGTGCAGTCAGGCTAGAAGGGGGAGGGACAGAGTCGGAGAGTGGGAATAGATTGGATTTACCCCAACTAATTTTAACCCCAGAGAAGTGGCCATAGTTGTCGATAATCTCCAATGCCGCCACGAGGGAGTGTGATTCATCCCCTAGATACAGAAGGGTGTCGTCTGCGTACAGCGATATCCTCTCCACCAGTGGCCCAACCCGCAGTCCCCCCACCACGTCTGATGAGCGGATCAGGATTGCCATGGGTTCTATGGCAAGGGCAAAAAGCCCTGGGGACAGAGGGTAGCCCTGCCTCGTGCCTCTACAAAGGTGAAATGGGGGAGAGAGGATACCACCAGTACGCACCCGAGCAACCGGAGATCTATATAGCAGCTGAATCCAGGAGATGAATTTAGGGCCAAATCCAAATCTAGCCAGTACCTGCCAGAGGAAGTCCCATTCTACAGAATCGAAGGCCTTCTCTGCGTCAAGAGAGGCCAACGCTCCCCCGTTATTTTTGTCTCTAGATAGTGCTATATTATGCCCCGTACACGCGGTCGGATTTTCCGACGGAAAATGTGTGATAGGACCCTGTTGTCAGAAATTCCGACCGTGTGTAGGCTCCATCACACATTTTCCATCGGATTTTCCGACATACAAAGTTTGAGAGCAGGCTATAAAATTTTCCGACAACAAAATCCGTTGTCGGAAATTCCGATCGTGTGTACACAAATTCGACGCACAAAGTGCCACGCATGCTCAGAATAAATAAAGAGATGAAAGCTTTTGGCTACTGCCCCGTTTATAGTCCCGACGTACGTGTTTTACGTCACCGCGTTCAGAATGATCGGATTTTCCGACAACTTTGTGTGACCGTGTGTATGCAAGACAAGTTTGAGCCAACATCCGTCGGAAAAAATCCTAGGATTTTGTTGTCGGAATGTCCGATCAATGTCCGACCGTGTGTACGGGGCATTAGTGTGGAGGTGACGTATATTGATGTCCGTACTTTTACCTGGCATAAACCCTGTTTGGTCTCCATGTATTATGGACAGTATAACCTTATTTAATCTGTTGGCCAGCACCTTAGTTAGAATTTTAGCATCTACATTAAGCAGAGATATAGGCCGGTAGGATGCGCATAACTCTGGGTCTTTCCCAGGCTTGGGTATAACAACAATTACTGCTTCTGACATAGACTGCGGGAGGGACTGAAGTTCTAATGCTTTAGTGATTATGGAGAGGTAATGAGGGCCTATAACTTCTATATTAGTTTTGTAGAATTCCGAGGGAAGTCCATCAGGTCCCGGGTTTTGCCCGTCTGCAAAAACTTGAAAGCCCCCTGGACCTTCGAGGGTCCGCACGGCTTCAGCAGTCAGGGTTGGGAACTCCACTCTGTCAAGAAACTGGGTCAAGTCATCTGGGAGGTAAGTATCTCTAGAGGTGTATAAGTGTGTATAATATTGTTCAAATCTAGTGTTAATGTGTGTCGGCTCAGAGAGTAGGGTACCGTCATCAGCTCTAATATTTGCAATACAAGGGCTCCCAGTCCTCTCAGCCGCCAGCCAAGTCAACAGCCGGCCCGGACGTTCACCCTGCTCGAAGATGCATTGGGTCTGGGCCGGTAAAAAGCGCCGACTGGAAGTGGCGCGAATCAGCGCCAGTTCTCTGTACGCTGTGAGCATTTCTGTGTGAGTGCCCTGGTCTGGGGAGTTCGTATATTGTTCTTCAAGTCTCACTGCCCTCAATTCAGCACCAGAGAGCACGAGTCTCGCCTCTTTCCTGACCTTAGCAATGTTAAACTGGTATCTACCCCTGGCATAGGCTTTAAATGTGTCCCAGACCATGGCTGGAGGTGCTGATTGGTCATTGTGTTTTGATTAGTCCCCAACCTCAGACAGCATCAGTGGCTCCACTTTCTCATCTGTGATCCAGTATCTGGAAAGCCTCCAGAGCTTTGAGCCAGCCGCCAAGTCAGTGGTGAGGCCTACCAGGACCGGGGCATGATCTGAGATGCCACGTGAGAGGATAGAGACCGTAGCCACCCTAGGTAATAAGGGGTCACTGACATATATCAAGTCTATAGGAGAGAGTGTGGCGTGCGTGACTGAGTGACATGTAAATTGTCTCGCTCGTGGATGTTACCATCGCCATGTGTCACGCAGGCCACATATCTGCGCCCATCGAGACAGCTGAGCTGGTCGCCAAGCCAGGACTCAGTTTGTCCACGCTGGGATCAGGGGTCATATTAAAGTCTCTTGCAAGGATGATGTTGGTAGTAGGGAATCTGGCCACAATGCCTAGAATTTTATGCAAGACCGCCATATTTGCAGGCGGCGGTATATAAAGACCCACAATTACCATATCAATTCGGTCACATAAGGCATGCATTATCACATATTGACCATCTGGGTCTAGACGGAGATCCAACAGCGTAAAGGGAAGCGTTTTATGAACCAGGATAGTGACCGGTAGCATAATTATTAATGTGGAATGTATGTTCCTTGCTAAAAGAACATTTTTAATTTTTTTTTAACAAGTTGCTATGGGTAAACTTTCGCTTTAAGGAAAACTTCACACACCAAGCGGGAACACTTGATTGGGAATTCCATCATCGCATTTAAGGAACATTATTCTGTATAATTGTCAGTGCTCTTGAGGTTTTTGGGTGTGAGTAGTCCGCTATAAAACTGTAATTAAAAAGAATAAACTATTTAACGGCTATTGACATAGAAGACATCATGAATCTTGTGCCTGGAATTGATGACCATCGGTCAGGGTGACATTTGGTGGTTATGTAGAGTTTTTGGGTTCTAGCTAGTCTCCACCTTTTGGAATGAATACAGCTTTGGCTCACCTTCGGCACACAGACCTGTAATTTGGTTCCTTCCTGTCCCTTTCAGCACTGAGCCAGCACATCCGAACTGAAGGGACACATTGGACAAAGGCTGGAAGCCTACCCAAGCCTTCCCACGACAAGCCGGCCGTGCACAAGCGCAACGGGCTAAAGCTGAGGGAAAAGATCCTGGTGCTGTGTGCCTTTGAAAACAAGGAGTCAGTGGGATCCCTGGCTACCCAGTTCGGAGTCAGTCGTGCTCAGATCGTTCAGATTATAAAGCGTCGAGAGGAACTACTAGACGCTCTGCAGAACAACGTGAGTGGAGATCGCATCAGAAGGCAGAGGAGGACTGCAAACGATCATCTTAATTCAGCGGTGTGGGACTGGTTGCTGTCCATCCGTGGCACCGACATCACGCTCTCCGGCCGGATCATCCGGGAGAAAGCACTGCAGGTTGCTCGGGACATGGGCATCCAGGACTTCAAAGCTTCCAAGGGCTGGTTGGAGAGCTTCAAAAAAACACACAACATCCATCGGAGCTCTTTGTCGTCCTCCATGATGGAGTTTGGGGATAATCGGATGGATGAGTGGCTGGCCAGCTTCACTGCCACAGACAGATAGCGACAAGCCCAGTTCTGGAGACCTTGCAGACGGAGGACTCATTTATTTATTTTTGGATTTATTTATCTTCCTAGTTTGGAGTCTTCTCTTTATGCTGTCACTGCCAGAAAGTAATGCAGTGCAATCATACATCGCCATTGGAAGGTTCTGCAGATTTGGACTTCTGTGTATGGCCTTGAAGAACTGCATTACCTTGGTATCCAGCTACATGACAAAATATCGCCTTATTGGTCAGAATTTCATACGCTGGTCATGGTTAATGACGATGGTTGTTAAAGATTTGTTAGAGTTGTTCAAAGCACTGATCTGAGTTATGTTATTTGTACTGGGTTTTGTGGTTCCTTGCCTTGATTTACTGGTATGTATTGAAAGATAAACATTGTAAGAGACTGTGCACAGGTGAAACATTCAGGTCTTGGCTTCATGTTTCCATGAACATATAGTTATAAATTTATCCTAAAGCAGATATTTTAGCTAAAATTAATAAATAATAAAAAGTAGCCCAGTACTTGAAAATCTTTTTCTGCAATTCTTACCTCTAATCCGGCACTGTCACTCTAAAAAGTCCTTTCTAAATACCATTAGATGTCTTCCATCCTTTAGTGTTTTTAATGTCAGACAGCATCATCCAGTTACACACCAAAAGAACATTTCCTATGGCACTTTTAAGACCACAAATATCATATGTATTCATATTTTTATTAAATACAAATTCTTTCATTAGAAATAATAGCAGCTGATTCAATACAATTTGTAATTTTTTTTTTTTTTTTTTGCATAAAACTTTGGTGTCTTTGTGCATTCACAGGAAACCACAGGCACGTGGGGGAGGTGTGCCGAAGGGCTCTGCAAGGACCTGAAGGCGGGGCAGAGCGCTTCCGTCCTCGTTCACATTGGAGCGATTTTGTCATGCAATTTGACAGGTCAAATCACATGACAAGTCGCAGCCTATCGCCGGCGCTGCACTGATTTGCAAAAAGTCGTTCTGGCCACTTTGGGTGCAACTTCAATAGACCTGAAGCCAGATGACAGATGTCTTTTAAGTCGCACCCAAAATGCGGCTTTGAAATCGTGCCATTTCAAATGAAGTTGCATGATTTCAATGCCGTGTTCTGTGTGAACGAACGCTCCCCCAGTCAAAGCAACCCCCCCCTTAGTTACTAATCATTCTCAGGGAACACAGTTCACCCTTTGATTTCCCCTGATGTTAACCCCTTCCCAGCAAGTGTTATTAGTACAGTGACAGTGCATATTTTTTTAGCACTGATCACTGTATTGGTGTCACTGGTCCCCAAAAAGTGTCTCTTAGCTGTCCAATTTGTCCGCCGCAACATTGCAGTCCCGCTATAAGTCGCTGATCCCCGACATTACTAGAAGAAAAAATAAATAAATAGAATTATCCCCTCGTTTGTAGACACTATAACTTTTGCGCAAACCAATCCATATACGTTTATTGGGTTTTATTTTTTAATCAAAAATTTTTAGCAGAATACATTTTGGCCTAAATTGATGAAGAATATTCATTTTTTTTTTTTTTATTTGAAAAGAAATGAGAAAATTATTTTTTTTACTTTTATATAATAATAAAAAAAACAGGGGCTATCAAATACCACACACAAAAAAAAGCTCCGTTAGTGTGACAACAGCAAATAAAATGGCCTGGTCAGGAAGGCGGAAAAGGTCAAGTGGTTAACTCGCCTTGGCCCCCCCTTTTAATTAAAACAACAAAAAAAAAAAAAACAGAAGGGAGTATGGACCGCTATTTGTGGTGTGCCAATTATAAATGTCACTTCAGAAATAGCCCTCGGGTGGCTGTTGTGCCTGTTAATGCCTGTGAAATGAGCAGTCATCCGACAGCTCGGTTCCCACATCGCATATTTGGTTTTTTTTTTTCACAATTGTCGGTCGTTTTTTGTTTATAATGCAAAAATGGAAACCGCATAGGTGTACCACCAAAATACCACCAAAAGAAAGCTCTATTTGTGGGTAAAAAAGGACATTTTATTTGAGTACAGCGTGGCACGACCACACAATTGTCAGTCAAAGTAACGCAGTGCCGTATCGCAAAAAATGGCTTGGTCATTAAGCGGGTAAAACCTTCCGGAGCTGAAATGGTTAAGCTTTGACAAAAATACCTGCAAGCTGATTGGTTTCTCTGCAGAGCTGCACCAGATATTTCACTCTCCGGTGTTAGTAAATCAATCCCATAGAGACAAAGTGGCGATCGGTAGTATAGGAGAGAAGGGGGAGGTGAAAGGGTCAAAAAGGATCTCGCACCTCCACTCTTCCTACCTTGAATCTGCTACTGATTTGGAACCAGTAAATGATCTTTCATACATTACCCATTCTATATTGTAAGAAGAAGGGGGTGACCAATCACAGCTTAAAAATTATCTCCCAATCGCCACCCACTCTCAATCTGCTGCTACTTTAGAGCAAGTGATCGATCTCTTTATTCATTTTCCCTTCCTCCATTATAAGAGGAGGGAGTGTGGGGGGGGGGGGGGGGTTTGCTATCTGATGAAAACACTATACTGTTTACATTTCTGATCACTCTGACCAATCACAGGTTAAAAACAATCCCACAATCAATGAATGGGGAGCAGGTGTGTTAAATTTGGTGTTATCGCTCTCACTCTCTCATACTGGTCACTGGAAGTTCAACATACTACCTCATGGCAAAGAACTCTTTAACCACCTCAATACTGGGCACTTTCACCCCCTTCCTTCCCAGACCAATTTTCAGCTTTCAGTGCTCTCTCACTTTGAATGACAATTACTCAGTCATGCTACACTGTACCCAAATGAAATTTTTATCATTTTGTTCACACAAATAGAGCTTTCTTTTGGTGGTATTTATTCACCACTTCATTTTTTATTTTTTGTGATATAAGCGAAAAAAGAGCGAATATTTTGAAAAAAAAACAAAATTTTCTACTTTCTCTTTTAAAAGAAACCAAAAAAATTTAATTTTGTCGAAAATTTAGGCAAAAATGTATTCTACCACATGTCTTTGGTAAAAAAAATCCTGATAATTGTATGATCATTGGTTTGTGTGAAAGTTATAGAGTCTACAAGCCATGCTACGCATTATTGAAAATGTATCAATCCTAATGCACTGATGGCCTAATGCACTGATCTCATTTCTTGAGGCCCTAAAATGTCAGGACAGTACAATAACCCCCCAAAAGACCCCTTTTTGGAAAGAAGACAGTCTGAGGTATTTAGTAAGAGGCATAGTGAATTTTTTGAAGTTGAAATTTTTTCCCCACAATGCTTTGGAAAATTAAGAAATATAGATTTTTTTTTTTTTCTTCACTAAATTGTCATATTTACAAGTTATTTCTCACACACGGTGCAGGCATAATTGCAATTACACCCCAAAATACATTCTGCTATTCGTCCTGAGTATGGCGATACCCCATGTGTGAGACTTTTCCACAGCCTGGCCACATACAGAGGCCCAACATCCATATAGCACCATCAGGCGTGCTAAAGGCATAAATTACACATTTCATTTTCTGAGTACCTATCACATTTTTGAAGGCCCTGGAGCACCAGGACAATGGAATTACCCACAAAATGACCCCATTTTGGAAAGAAAACAACCCAATGTATATTCTATGAGGCATACTGAGTCTTTTGAACATGTCATTTCTTCCCACAAGTTTTTGGAAAATGTGGAAAGAAAATGAAAACCTATTTTTTTCTCACAAAGTTGTCAATTTAGAAGATCTTTCTAACACATAGCATGTACATAGCCAAAATGACACCCCAAAATACATTCTGCTATTCGTCCTGAGGATGGCGATACCCCATGTGTGAGACTTTTCCACAGCCTGGCCACATACAGAGGCCCAACATCCATATAGCACCATCAGGCGTTCTAAAGGCATAAATTACACATTTCATTTTCTGAGTACCTATCACATTTTTGAAGGCCCTGGAGCATCAGGACAATGGAATTACCCACAAAATGACCCCATTTTGGAAAGAAAACAACCCAATGTATATTCTATGAGGCATACTGA
This sequence comes from Lithobates septentrionalis, assembly GCA_037952835.1. Taxonomy (NCBI): domain Eukaryota; kingdom Metazoa; phylum Chordata; class Amphibia; order Anura; family Ranidae; genus Lithobates; species Lithobates septentrionalis. The sequence goes on from JBBDGP010002809.1 coordinate 227,876, forward strand.
GTCTTTTGAACATGTAATTTCTTTCCACAAGTTTTTGGAAAATGTGGAAAGAAAATGAAAACCTATTTTTTTTCTCACAAAGTTGTCAATTTAGAAGATCTTTCTTACACATAGCATGTACATAGCCAAAATGACATCCCAAAATACATTCTGCTACTCGTCCTGAGTATGGCGATACCCCATGTCTGAGACTTTTCCACTACCTGGCCACATACAGAGGCCCAACATGCAAGTAGCACCTCCAGGCTTCTAACACATAGCATGTACACACCAAGAATTACACCCCAAAATACATTCTGCTGAGCAAAAGGTAAAAAAAAAAAGCTCACCTGTGGTTTTAGCAGGCAGGAATACCGTTCCAGAGCAGCCAAAGCATTTGTCCAGACAGCCAAAGGAAATGTCCAGGAATTGTCCAGGCAGCAGACAGATATGGAAAAGTATGAACATGGTTCAGTACAGTCCAAGGTTTAGCAGGCAGTTCAGGTAACAGGCATAGGCATGGCCAGTCCAGGTGGTAGGCAAAGGCATGGCAAGGTCATGTGGCAGGCAAATGCATGGCAAGGTCATGTGGCAGGCAAAAGGCATGGCCAGTTCAGGTGGCAGCAGGCAGCACTTTGTACATTGGGCCTTGGTCAGGTAAGACCTGAGGACAGGGGTAGAGGCTTCTTCCCACCCAAATCTCTACGAAGCCTCCGAGTCTCCAGACCCTAATCCGAGAAAACTAAAAACCCGGAGAAAAATGTTTTCTCCACTCGGAAAACCTTTTCTGGAGCCCCTCACATATGTGAGACCCCTGTGCTGTACAGTGGCAGGGCAAATGATCAGTTCAGGAGGCAGGCAAAAATCATGGTCATTTAACAGTCCGGGTCAATTCACGTTGAAGGCAGAAAGATGTTTGGCAGAGGCATAGTCGTTAACAGTCCGGGTCAATTTACGTTGAAGGCAGAAACATGTTTGGCAGAGGCATAGTCGTTAACAGTCCGGGTCATTCACAGAAATGGCAGATAGTGGAAAAAAATCACCTTCACTGTACTAATAGTGTAGTGAAGTATGATAGCTCCGATAGCATGTTCCAATACAGAGCCCTGGCTCGGAGGGACATTCGGGACAGTAGTATCGGGTGTCTCGGCGAATTCCTCTACTTGCACATACACGACATTTTTTTTGGGGTTTGCGACCTGTTTGGGTAAGAGGGAGGATTTCGGGAAAGTGCCTTTCATGGAGTCTGGCTAACGCATCGGAGCGAATTAGTTGAGGGGCTTGGCCTTGGGGATAGAGAAGGGCTGTGAAAACTTCTTCTTGGAATTTTAGATAGGGTAGGGAACTTTGGGTGCACTTAGAAAAAATGATATAGGAATTAAATAGGGCAAGTTGCATCAAATAAATGGCGACTTTCTTGTACCAAAATAGTGATTTCCTGGTGGCCAAGTAGGGCTGCATCATCTGGTCGTTCATATCCACCCCCCCCATGTATAGGTTGTACTCATGCACACATTTTGGCTTCTGTATGGGGCCTCCTCTTCTCTGAAGTTCCACCAAGGTGTCGTCATGTATTGTTGAAAGGATGTAGACATCTCTTATTTTATCTCTCCACTTCACCGCTAGTACTTCTTCAGTTCGCATACTGGCCATTTCACCCTTCTTCAATTTCTTGGTGACCAATCTTTGTGGGAAGCCTTTGCGGTTGGTCCGTGCTGTCCCACAGGCCACAGTGTTCTTCAGGTACAAATGGCGGAAAAGTGGGAGACTAGTGTAGAAATTGTCTACGTAAAGGTGGTAACCTTTCCCAAGTAATGGTTGGATCAGCTGCCAGACAATTTTGCCACTTGTTCCCATGTAGGTAGGGCATCCAGGGGGGTTTAGCTGTCTGTCTTTTCCCTCATAAATCATAAAATCATATGTGTAACCCGTGGCCCTGTCACACACCTTATAAAATTTTACCCCACGTCTGGCTCTTTTACTGGGGAGGTATTGTTTTATTCCCAGTCTTCCGGTGAAGTGCACCAGGGATTCATCCACACATATGTTTCTATCAGGGGTAAACATCTCCTTGAAGCTGGCGCAAAAAAAATTGATTAGGGGCCGAATTTTGAATAACTTATCGTAACTGGGATGATTTCGAGGGAGGCATTGGCCATTGTTATTGAAGTGTAAAAATCTCATGATCATCTCATAACGGGTTCTGGGCATAAATGACGAATAGATCGGCATGTGGTGGATAGGTCGAGTAGACCAGTAGGAATGGAGTTCATTTTTTTTTGTCAGCCCCATGTTGAGGGTTAGGCCAAGGAAAATTTTAAATTCTTCTACGGTGAGGGGTTTCCAAACAAAAGGACGGGCATATGAGGAACTGGGATTGTTGGCTATGTGTTGGCTGGCGTATAGATTACATTGCTCCACAATGTAGGTTAGGAGTTCATTGGTAAAAAATAAATGAAAATAATAAAGTGGGGTTACATTTTCCGTCTGCATCTGAGGGCCTGGCTGGGCTGTGAAAAGGGGTATTACAGGTTCTACTGATGTATCGGGCAGCCATGTTGGATACAGTAGAACATCTGGGAGGCTAGTATGGGCACTGCCTCGTTGATGGGATCCGTTGCTAGCATCTGGCCTATCTTCTAGGAAGGTTGCAGAAGTGCTGGTGGATACCCGCCTATCCCGAAGTGCTGCGCTGCTGGTGGATGCCTGCTGGTGGATGCCCTGGAGTGCTGCGCTACTGGTGGATGCCTGCATGTCATCCTGGAATGCTGGGCTGCTGGTGGATGCCTGCATATCATCCTGGAGTGCTGCGCTGCTGGTGGATGCCTGCTGGTGGATGCCCTGGAGTGCTGCGCTGCTGGTGAATGCCTCCCCCTGCTCATTTCTCCTGATTCTCCTTGTTAGGATTGTATCTTCCTCTGTTTCCAACTCGGAGCCACTGCTTTCCACTGGCTCATAGTCACTATCCGAGTCTGACGGAGAGAATTCCCCGCTACTCTCGTCCGACATACTCTGGAGTATTTGGAGAGCCTCCTCTGCGCTGTAAGACCTTTTTGTCATGTTGGCGGGCAGATGTGTCAGATGGCAGGCGGCAGATGTGCCAGATGGTGGGCGGCTGTGCCAGATGGTGGGTGGCAGATGTGCCTGATCGTGGGCAGATGGCGGCTGGCAGATGTGCCTAATGGCGGGCGGGCAGATGTGCCTGATGATGGTGGGCGGCTGATGTGTCAGCTGTTGACGGGCTGATGTGTCAGCTGTTGACGGGCTGATGTGTCAGCTGTTGACGGGCTGATGTGTCAGCTGTTGACGGGCTGATGTGTCAGCTGATGACGGGCTGATGTGTCAGCTGATGACGGTGTCAGATGGCGGGCGACAGATGTGCCTGATGGCGGGCGGCAGATGTGCCTGATGACTGGCGGGCAGATGTGCCTGATGACTGGCGGGCAGATGTGCCTGATGACTGGCGGGCAGATGTGCCTGATGACTGGCGGGCAGATGTGCCTGATGGCAGGCGGGCAGATGTGCCTGATGGCAGGCGGGCAGATGTGCCTGATGGCAGGCGGGCAGATGTGCCTGATGGCAGGCGGGCAGATGTGCCTGCTGACTGGCGGGCAGATGTGCCTGATAGCAGGCGGGCAGATGTGCCTGATGATGGTGGGCGGCTGATGTGTCAGCTGTTGACGGGCTGATGTGTCAGCTGATGACGGGCTGATGTGTTAGCTGTTGACGGTGTCAGATGTGCCTGATGGCGGGCGGCAGATGTGCCTGATGACTGGCAGGCAGATATGCCTGATGACTGGCAGGCAGATGTGCCTGATGACTGGCGGGCAGATGTGCCTGATGACTGGCGGGCAGATGTGCCTGATGACTGACGGGCAGATGTGCCTGATGACTGGCGGGCAGATGTGCCTGATGACTGGCGGGCAGATGTGCCTGATGACTGGCGGGCAGATGTGCCTGATGACTGGCGGGCAGATGTGCCTGATGACTGGCGGGCAGATGTGCCTGATGACTGGCGGGCAGATGTGCCTGATGGCAGGCGGGCAGATGTGCCTGATGGCAGGCGGGCAGATGTGCCTGATGGCAGGCGGGCAGATGTGCCTGATGGCAGGCGGGCAGATGTGCCTGATGGCAGGCGGGCAGATGTGCCTGATGGTAGGCGGGCAGATGTGCCTGATGACGACGGGCTGATGTGCCGGCTGTTGGCGGACAGATGTGCCAGTTGTTGACGGGCAGATGTTCACTGACAGGTGTTTTCACTGTTTGGGGACACGGTGTTTTGGGGACACTGTGTTTTGGGGACACTGTGTTTTGGGGACACTAGCTGGGTGATCAGTGGGTAAACAGCAGACAAACAGCTTTATTACTCACTGATCTCCTGGCTGCAGCACAGATCTCTCTTCCTCTCCTCACTGACAGGCTCTGTGTGAGGAGAGGAAGAGATGAGAGCAGTTACTACGCTCTCTATTTACATTACATGACGACTGTGATTGGACAGTCGTCATGTGATCAGGAGGGCCAATCACAGGGCCCTCCTGTGTTGTGCTGTCTCTGGGGGACACAGGCAGATCGGGATCGCGCCGCTACGCGGGCACGTGGCGGCGCGATCTCCTGTCATCTGCCACCCCCTCCCCCTTGTTTACTATATGATGGCTGTGATTACACACAGCCATCGTGCGGATCAGGAGGGCAAATCACATTGCCCTCCTGCCGCTCTGAGATGCGGCGTGTCCGAGTGACACGCGCGCATCGGGATTGCGCGGCTGCGCGGGAGCGCGCCCGCGTGATCCCGCTCCTTCTGAAGGACGTTCGGGAACGTCCAGTCAGAAGGAGGGAGCTCCCACCCGGCCGTTTATGTGCAGTGGCCGGGTGGGAAGTGGTTAAAGATCTAAAAAAAAGACTTGTTGCTCTACATAAAGATGGCCTAGGCTATAAGAAGATTGTCAAGACCCTGAAACTGAGCTGCAGCACGGTGGCCAAGACCATACAGCGGTTCAACAGGACAGGTTCCACTCAGAACAGGCCTCGCCCAAAGAAGTTGAGTGCAGGTGCTCAGCATTAGAGGCTGTCTTTGGAAATAGATGTATGAATGCTGCGCAGCATTGCTGCAGAGGTTGAAGGTGTGGAGGACCAGCCTTTCAGTGCTCAGATCATATGCCGTACACTGCATCAAATTGGTCTGTATGGCTGTCGTCCCAGAAGGAAGCTTCTTCTAAATATGATGCACAAAAAAGCCCACAAACAGTTTGCTGAAGACAAGTAGACTAAGGACATGGATTACTGGAACCATGTCCTGTGGTCTGATGAGACCAAGATAAACTTATTTGGTTTAGATGGTGTCAAGTGTGTGTGGAGGCAACCAGGTGAGGAGTACAAAGACAAGTGTGTCTTGCCTTCAGTCAAGCATGGTGGTGGGAGTGTCATGGTCTGGGGCTGCATGAGTGCTGCCGGCACTGGGGAGCTACAGTTCATTGAGGGAACCATGAATGCCAACATGTACTATGACATACTGAAGCAGAGCATGATCCCCTCCCTTCAGAGACTGGGCCGCAGGGCAGTATTCCAACATGATAACGACCCCAAAAACACCTCCAAGACGACCACTACCTTGCTAAAGAAGGCGAGGGTAAAGTTGATGGATTGGCCAAGTATGTCTCCAGACCTAAACCCTATTGAGCATCTGTGGGTCATCCTCAAATGGAAGGTGGAGGAGCGCAAGGTCTCTAACATCCACCAGCTCTGTGATGTCATCATGAAGGTGTCGAAGAGGACTCCAGTGGTAACCTGTGAAGCTCTGGTGAACTCCATGCCCAAGAGGATTAAGGCAGTGCTGGAAAATAATGGTGGCCACACAAAATATTGACACTTTGGGCCCAATTTGGACATTTTCACTTAGGGGTGTGCTCACTTTTGTTGCCAGCGGTTTAGACATTAAAGCGGAGTTCCGCCCAAAAATGGAACTTCCGCTGATAGGATTCCTCCCCCCCTTTGGTGTCACTTTTGGCACCTTTCAGGGGGGAGGGGGGAGCAGATACCTGTATAATCCAGGTATTTGCTCCCACTTCCGGGCATAGATGGCCGCTGGCTCCACGGCAATCTACGCCATGTCCAGCCCCTCCTCCATCCCTCCCGCTGTCTTCTGGGAGACACACAGGTCCCAGAAGACAGCAGGGACCAATGAGGACGTGCAGTGCGACTCGCACATGTGCAGTAGGGAACCAGGCTGTGAAGCCGCAAGGCTTCACTTCCTGATTCCCTTACCGAAGATGGCGGCGCCTCCACCGATAACCGAGGGACAGATCGGCTTCGGGTGAGGACATTGCGGGCGCCCTGGACAGGAAAGTGTCCATATTTTAAAAGTCAGCAGCTGCAGTATTTGTAGCTGCTGACTTTTAAAAAAAACTATTTCACTGGAACTCCACTTTAATGGCTGTGTGTTGTTATTTTTGAGAGGACAGCAAATTTACACTGTTATACAAGCTGTACACTCACTACTTTACATTGTAGCAAACTGTAATATCTTCAGTGTTGTCACATGAAAAGATATACCGTATTTATCGGCGTATAACACGCACTTTTTTCCCCTTAAAATCGTGGAGAAATCGTGGGTGCGTGTTATACGCCAATCCCCGCTATCTGTGATCTATCGGAGTGATCGCCGCGATCGCAGCCGACATTCACATAGCGTGTAGTTTTAAATATGGCGCCTCGGAGTTGGGAGGGACTCGGCGGAGCTGAATGAGCGCCGCCGAGATACACATAGTCGAGTGATCTCGGCTCTTTCCGGCGCCGCTCACAGTCCCGCCCAGTCCCGCCATTGGACCTGTGTTATGTCCATTATAGGGCGGGACTGTGAGCTGCGCCGGAAAGAGCCGAGTAAACTCAACTATGTGTATCTCGGCGGCGCTCGTACAGCTCCGCCGAGTCCCTCCGAACTCCGCGGCGCCATATTTAAAACTACATGCTATGTGTATGTCAGCTGCGATCTTTCAAGCGATCTGTCCAAGCATGTAATGGACACTGGGGGCAAGGCTGCACTGACCACTGGGGGCAAGGCTGCACTGACCACTGGGGGCAAGGCTGCACTGACCACTGGGGGCAAGGCTGCACTGACCACTGGGGGCAAGGCTGCACTGACATGGCTGCACTGACCAGGCTGCACTGGGGCAAAGCTGCACTGACAATTCTGTACTGGGGCAAAGCTACACTGGGTAAGGCTGCAGATGGACACGATAAGGCTGCATTGATGGGCATTTTAATGTAAGTTTTTTTTTTTTTCCTTAAATTTCCCTCCTAAAAGTTTTTTTCCTTAAAATTCCCTCCTAAACTTGGGGTGCGTGTTATACGCCGATAAATACGGTAATAAATAATTGCAAAAATGTGAGGGGTGTACTCACTTTTGTTAAATACTGTATACTAGAATTTATGCAGCTGTAGACGCTATACTGTAATGGTTATGATCAGGGACTTCTAGTGGGTGGCGGGCAATCTGGCACTAACACACTATCTGCAAGGGTCACTTCCTGACATTGACGTCGCTAGTGACATTAATACAGTGATCAGAGATAATACTTGACACTGTACTAATTACATTGGCTGGGAGGGGGTCAACATCTCAGGACAATCAAATGGTTGACTGTGTGCTTTGCAAGGAAAAGAAATAGCCAGATCGCTGTTCTCTGTACAAAGTAAAGACAGAACGATTTGTGATCGGCCACAGCTGATCAGCTGACTTCGGCCAAAATCATTTGCTGAAATCAGCTGGCAAAACTCGTGCTGTGTCCAATCACAGCATGGGTTGGCAGGGAGCATGTGCATGTATGCCGCCAACCCTGAAAGCACAAGCCAACGTACAGGTACGTGATTGTGCCTGCGACTGCCGCCCCCCTCTCGCAGCATTGAACCAGAATGCTGACTGATGCTGTGCAAACTCACAACGCTTCAGTATCATCCAACTATGTACTTATTTACTTAATCCATATACATTTTCCAGGCCCCGATGAAGGGTGTTCTACCATCTGAAATGTGTGAGCTTTGCAAACAATCTTCCTTTGAAATAAACTTGTATTTAGATGTAAATATCAGTGTGGTACTTCAATTCCAGGTTCATTCATCACTGTCACAACCCTAGGTGATCATGAAAAACCTACGATGTGCCAAAGCTGCCCACCCAGCATTTGGATTCTCTACATTTGTACCACCACCATACTGCTAGATTACAACAACAATGTAAAATAAACATTCACTGCCTTGAAAAAAAATGTCATACCCCTTAAACTTTTCCACATTTTGTCATGTTACAACTAAAAAATGTATTTTATTGGTATTTTATGTGATAGACCGACACAAAGTGGCACATAATTGTGAAGTGGAAGGAAAATGATAAATGGTTTTCCAATTTTTTTTTTACAAATAAATATGTAAAAAGTGTGGCTTGCATTTGTATTCAGCCCCCTTTGCTCTTATACTCCTAACTTAAATCTAGTGGAACCAATTGCCTTTAAAAGTCACCTAATTAGTAAATAGAGTCCACCTGTGTGTAATTTATTCTCAGTATAAATACAGCTGTTCTGTGAAGCCCTCAGAGTTTTGTTAGAGAACATTAGTGAACAAACAGCATCATGAAGGCCAAGAAACACAGCAGACAGGTCAGGGATAAAGTTGTGGAGAAGTTTAAAGCAGGGTTAGGTTATAAAAAAAATATCCCAACCTTTGAACATCTCACTGAGCACTGTTCAATCCATCATCCGAAAATGTAAAGAGTATTGCACAACTGCAAACCTACCAAGACATGTCCGTCCACCTAAACTGACAGGCGGGGCAAGGAGAGCATTCATCAGAGAAGCAGCCAAGAGGCCCATGGTAACTCTGGAGGAGCTGCAGAGATCAGAAGGGATAGAATCCACAGCTGACAGCTCCCCCTTTGCACATTCCAGCACACTAGGAGTTAACACAGTAGAATGTGCAAACGGGGGAGGATTATACTCCTTTCCTTCCTGCAGCTTTCAGCTGCTGCATGGAGAGCTGTACAGGGTATCAGTTCTTGTAATCGCACCAATCACCACCTCCTGTGCACATATTAGTTTCCCCTCCATTGCCTGGTCCCCACACAGCGCTGCAGGCTTCCCCCTGCCCTCTCCCACCGGCTGCTGCAGACACACATCTTCAGGATGGAGAGCGGGGAAGGGGTTGATAAATATGCAATTTACTGGCTCCTTCCTTTTCCGAATGAACACAGTGAGTGATCTGTACTGTGTTTTCTATGCTTCAGTTTATGAATAAACAGGAAAGCTGTGCAGAGCTCATCCTGTTCATTCTGTGCAGCTGAGGCGGCAGAAAGGAACTAGACAATGTTTCCTCAGTTCCTTTCTGTCTCAAAAGTGAGACTTCAGGGATCTATTTAGACACCTGATATTTTACCAAGACCCTGTTGTAAGGAATCACTCCCAAGTTAAGTCACAGTGAAGCACAAAGTAAGTACATAATTAAGGGGGGGGTCTTTACAAGACCCTTAAAGTAAAAATCTTTGAAAATGTAAAAAAATGAAGGGCATTTTCACGTGTGTTTGTGTGTATACACACGCATCTGTATTGGAGCTTTGGGGTGCACACCCTAATGCAATAGGCTGCGCACACCTATGCTGTTACCACAAGGTTGGAAGAGCACAATTGTCCAAAATGTCTTTGTATGCTGTAGTATTAGCAGTACCCTTCACTAGAAACCCCTGAATTCAGTCATTTGGAGGGGTGTCCACATGCTTTTGTCCATGTAGTGTAGATATGATAGGTGTCCACAAGCTTTAATTTATATAGCCTAATAACATTTCTGTCCTGATATTGCATTCCTTCCTCAGATCCATCAATATTAATCTCCTATGTTTCCCTTCACACAGATGTCACCCTACACAACCATCCTGAGGAGCCAGTGAAGGTCGTACATGGCGGGCAGCCTCTTCCAGAGGTGCTGGTGGGAAGCCTACTGCGTTATTTTGATGAGGAAAAAGAGAGACAGGCTCAGTTAAGGAGATCGTTACCAACAATCGTAGCTGAGCCACAGCCGTTGGTGGTGGCAGACAACAGCGCTCATCACTTCTCCATAGACTGGGGTCTGCCTGGCGCAGCTAGCACTTTCCAGGACAGTCTGACCACCGGCGGGGTAAAACAGTACAAGTGTCCGCAATGTGAGAAGACCTTCCTGCGTAGCACACAGCTGAAAGAGCATCTGCGCACGCACTCCGGGGAACGCCCCTACCAGTGCCTAAAATGCCCCAAGACTTTCAACAGAAGCACCCAGCTGAAGGATCACCAGCGCACCCACACCGGGGAACGGCCCTTCCAGTGCACCGAGTGCGGCAAAACCTTCACACACAGCTCCAACCTCATCCACCACCGGCGGACCCATAGTGGGGAGAAGCCTCACAAATGTCACCTGTGTCCAAAGAGCTTTAGCCAGAACTCCGACCTCAACCGACACCAACGCACTCACATGGCTGGAGACCGCCCCCATCAGTGCACGCGCTGCCACCGGACCTTCATATATAAGTCTCAGCTGCGGATGCACAGTCGGGTGCATGTAGTGGAGGATATCCTGCGAGGTGTGGAAAGAGGAAGTGAAGGAGAGGATGTGCTCTTCAGTACACCGCCACTCTGATGGTTATCCTGTGCACCACGAACCGTGGCACTTTTGCGTTTTAGTATCATATTTGGATGTAATCATTTATGAATAGTACACTAGGTAAAGTACTGCAGCGTTGGGTATTGCTAAGAATAGTGGCCACCACTGTGTATGTGTCCTGTCCAAACAGTCCAGCACACCATAAGGGATTGGCAACAAGTGCCCTGAATTGACAGACTTACAGTTAAATTGTGTCCTGTCCCACGGATGGATGGCTAGAATGCACTCGGCATCAAAAACATATCAAAGACTACCACATGTCCTGTCTAAGGTATCTCCTATTACTGTGTTTCCTGTCCCAAAGATTCTTTGCACTGTATCAGCAGTATCAAGCCATCTTCTTCTGACTGTAGAGCCCTAACAAGTCCACCACATAAAGAGAAAGTGGAAATCCATTCAGCACTATATGTGCATAATACAAAATTATGTGTACACTACGTGTGCATAATACATTTCTCAGCACTCAGCCCTGCTAGCAAACAAAGGAGACCCAAGTAAACTGGTCTCTTTTAAAAAAATAAATAACAGAAGTCTAAGTTTTATACTTTTGCAAATGTACTAGATGATCTCATGTAATGCACGGTCTGTGAGAGCAAACTCGCCTGAAGGTTACGCCACAGCTGCCTGTGCTACAACTAGTGTGAGATGCAGACTACACAGAGCAACTGAAGACCTTTTTGTGTGAGGTGCATGCTCTGTGTGAGATGCAGGCTTTACCATGTGGTTGAGGACCTCTCCTCTGTGTTATGTAGGCTTCACTGAGTGGTTGACGACCTCTTTGTGTGAGATGCAAGCTTCACAGAGAGCTTAAGGACCTCTCCTCTTTGTGATGCATATTGCACAGGACAACTGAGGACCTCTTTTCTGTGTGGGATGCAGGCATCACTAAAGTGGTTGAGGACCTCTCCTCTGTGTGTGGTGCAGGCTTCACAAAGTGGTTGAGGACCTCTCTTCTGTGTGAGATGCATGCTTCACAAAGTGGTTGAGGACCTCTCCTCTGTGCGTGGTGCAGGCTTCACTGAGTTGTTTAGAACCTCTCCTGTGTATGTGAGGCAGGATTCACTGAGTGGTTGAGGACCTCTCCTCTGTGTGAGATGCAGGCTTCATGAAGTGGTTGAGGACCTCTCCTGTGTGTGTGTGAGATGCAGGCTTCACCGAGTGGTTGAGGACCTCTCCTGTGTGTGTGGTGCAGGCTTCACCGAGTGGTTGAGGACCTCTCCTCTGTGTGTGCTGTAGGCTTCGCTGAGTGATTCAGGACCTCTCCTGTGTGTGTGACGCAGGCTTCACTAAGTGGTTGAAGACCCTTTCCTCTGTGTGAGATGCAAGCTTCACTGAGTGGTTGAAGACCTCTCCTCTGTGTGAGATGCAGACTGCACAGGACAACTGAGGACCTCTTTTCTGTGTGAGATGCAGGCTTTACAAAGTGGTTGAGAACCTCTCCTCTGTGTGAGATGCAAGTTTTACCAAGTGGTTGATGACCTCTCCTCTGTGTGAGATGCAGACTGCACAGGACAACTGAGGACCTCTTTTCTGTGTGAGATGCAGGCTTCACAAAGTGGTTGAGAACCTCTCCTCTGTGTGAGATGCAAGTTTTACCAAGTGGTTGATGACCTCTCCTCTGTGTGAGATGCAAGCTTCAACGAGTGGTTGAGGACCTCTCCTCTGTGTGAGATGCAGACTGCACAGGACAACTGAGGACCTTTCCTCTGTGTGAGGTGCAGGCTTCACAGTGGTTGAGGACCTCTCCTCTGTTTGAGATGTAAGTTTCACCGAGTGGTTGAGGACCTCTCCTTTGTGTGAGATGCAGACTGCACAGGGCAGCTGAGGAACTCTTCTCTGTGAGATGCAGGCTGCACAGAGTGGTTCTCTCTGCGTGAGATCAGAATAAACGGGGTAGCTGATGACCTTTCCTCTGCCTGAAATCAGACTAAACGGAGTGGCTGAGGACCTCTTTTCTGTTTTGAGAAACAGACTAAACGTGATAGCTGAGGATCCCCTCCTCTGTGTAAGATCAGGGCAGCTGAGGACCTCCCTCGGTGTGAGATTCTGTCAAAACAAGATTGCTGAGGACCTCCCCTCCGTTTTGAAATGCAGACTAAATGGGGTGGCTGAGGATCCCTCTTCTGTGTGAGATTCAAGCTGTACAGTGTGGTATGTGAATCTGTGAATTACATAATGCATGAAACCTCTCCTCTGTGTGAGATGCAGATGACACAGGGGACCTCTCCTCTCTATGAGATGCACAATGCATGGAACCTCTCCCTTCTGTGAGATGCACAATGCATGGAACCTCTCCCTTCTGTGAGATGCATACTGCACAGAACCAGATACAGATGACACAGGGTGGCTGAGGGCCTCTTCTCTGTTAGATCCAGGTAGCACAGGTTGGCTGTGGACCTCTCCTTTGCATGAAACACAGGCTGCACGGGGTGGCTGAGGAGGTCCTCACCTCTGTTTGAGATGCACACTGCACAGGATGTGCTGAGGACCTCTTCCCTCTGTGAGACTCAGACAAAATGGGGCTGCTGAGGACTTCTTTTCTATGTTAAAAAGAGAAAAACCACCATGGAGAGAGAGTATCTCCAATATGTGTTGCCAACATCCCTAATTTTATATATAGAACAAAAAGTACCCCCCAGTACTGTGGGACTTTATGGGCAAACCAGAAAAAAAGTATTTATCTTGATTTAAAACATTAGATAGAATTTATTAAGTTCTTAAAATTGTATTGGTCAAACATCACCATGAAAGTACATAGTATAAAATATAAACAATAATATATCAAACTAATGAACTAATGAAAGGCATGGAAGTTACTTCTCATTGAGTCCGACACATTTTAGGAATGTAGAATTGTATCCCTTCTGGGGCATAAAGAAGAATTGGAGACACTCAGTGCCGTATCATATGGAAAATAAGGTTTTCTTTAAAAAAAAAAAAGGACTTCTACCTGTGAGATGCATATTGCACAGGACTGCTCTGCTGTGTTAGATGCAGACTGCACAGTCAAGGCAGCTGAGGACCTCTCCTATTTGTGAGATGCAGACTGCACAGGGTGGTTGAGTTTTAAGCCAGGCATACATGGAGCGAAATTCATCCAGTTCTGCAGGGATGCTGTTATCCTCTGGTAGCTCTCCCGTATAATTTTCATTACCATATTCTCAGCATAGAACATCAGATTGAAATAACACTAAAACTTTTAAAACAAACGTATACCCCACAGAGCAGGTAACAGTAGGCTTGTGTAGGTAGCAGAATGTCTTTTAGGCAAGTAAAACTTCCAATGTTGGTCATAGCCCAGTCGGAACTCTGCCCTACATCCCATGATCCAATAGGCATCCCTAGCCGCTTCAATACCGGGCCAATTCTGACACTTTGCTCCTACATGTAAAAATCATCATTTTTTTGCTAGAAAATTACATAGAACCCCCAAACATTATATATGTTTTTTAAGCAAAGACCCTAGAGAATACAATGGCGGTTGTTGCAACTTTTTATCTCACACAGTATTTGCGCAGGAATTTTTCGAACGCGTTTTTTTGGGTAAAAAAACTGTTTTGTGTTTAAAAAAAAAACAAAACAGTAAAGTTTGCCCAATGTTTTTGCATTTTGTGAAAGATGAAGTTACGCCGAGTAAATAGATACCTAACATATCACGCTTCAAAATTGCACACGCTCGTGGAATGGCGCCAATGTTCGGTACTTAAAAATCCCCATAGGCGACGCTTGAAATTTTTTTTACTGGTTACATGTTTTGAGTTACAGAGGAGGTCTAGGGCCAAAATTATTGCTCTCGCTCCAACGTTCGTGGCGATACCTCACATGTATGGTTTGAACACCGGTTTCATATGTGGGCGGGACTTACGTATGCGTTCGCTTCTGCGTGAGAGCACACGGGGACAGCGGCGCTTTAACATTTTTTTTTTTTTTTTATTGTTAATTATATTTTATTTTTTTTTATTTTGACACTTTCTTGAAAAAAAAAAATTGATTACTTTTATTCCTATTACAAGGAATGTAAACATCCCTTGTAATAGCAATATGACATGTCAAGTGCTCTTAATAGTGAGATATGGGGTCAATAAGACCCCATATCTCACCACTAGGCTGGGAAGTCTGAAATAAAATAAAAAAATAAAACGATCGCCGCTTCCCAGCCGAAGCGGCGCCGTTTTTTTGAATGGAGAGGCCGGGCGTGATGTCATAACATCGCGCCCGGCCTCCGACGATCATAGAGACTCCGGGGACCATCTGGTCCGCCGGAAATCTCTATGATCTACATCCGGCACCGGCGGATCCACTCTCCGCCTCACCGATCGTAACGGTGAGTCGGAGCAAGCACCGGAGGGCGGCGGGAGGGGGGGGCATCCCCTCTCGCCTCCCATAGGAACAATCAAGCGGCGGAACGGCCGCTATGATCATTCCTATGGTGTAGAGATTCGCCGGCTGAAACCGGCAATATCTGAATGATATCTGTAACTACGGGCATCATTCAGATATACCCGCTCAAAGCCAAGGACGTCATATGACGCCCTTGGTATTGAAGTGGTTAAACAATCCATTACAACACAAAGAAAGAGGAAACATAGCTGCATTGACAGTGTCTCCTTTGCCTAAAATGCTTCTCACTACCTATTCAAACCCCAAAACCACCCTTGTCTTATCTTGAGGTGGAGATATACTTTTAGAGCATCCCACAATGCAAAGCGATGACCCAGGACTCTGTCCCAGCAGGTCCCAGAAATACTACCGGTCCGTATAAGGAGCATTGAGGACGTCAATGGCTAGTAATGGATGCAGTGATGGTGACATCATTACACCGCTGCAATCATTTAATCCCCCAGGGTTCAGTTGCACTGTAAAAGTTTTACTGGCACTAAGTATATATATTGTTTATATACAGTATTATAGTATATAGGATCACGTTATATGGTACTTTTATGACTGCACACCTGATTCTCAGGCGGACACAACTGCATCCTGCTGGAAGACAATACAGATGTGCAGCAGAGAGGATGGACATTGACGTCTCCAGTCTTAATAAGAATATTACCCATCCTGCTTTTGTAGACAGGACCTCTTTTCTCTTGTAATTCTCAAATTTTTCACTCCTTTATATAATAGCCGGTTCTCCATGTGGTTTTCGGCATTTGAAAAGTAACTATCAACGGTCATTTATTTACTTTATTGGTTGACTTTGTTTTTGTCTCTGCTGGACTGTATACATATGTATAATACAAGGACTGTATATAGCACCGTGGGATTCAGTGTCGGAGTATTAAAAAAAGTATACAAGACTGAAATGTGTCTGTTTGAAATTCCCACTCACATGCAACACCTGAGCCCCTGGATCATAGCAAATTGTTATCAGAGTGTAGCCCCTGCAGCATATCTGTAATTTAAAGCAGTACTCAACTCCTCCAACCCCCATGTTTTTTCCCACTTACCTGCAATGCTATGCAGGCTTACCCCACTTTTAAGTACACAATGGGGTTTATTTACTAAAGCTGGAAAGTGCAAAATCAGGCTCACTTCTGCATAGAAACCAATGAGCTTCTAACCCCAGATTGTTCAATTAAGTTGTGGTAATAAAACCTGGAAGCTCATTGGTTTCTATGCAGCAGTGAGCCTGATTTTGCACTTTCCAGCTTTAGTAAATAAACCCCATTGTGTACTTAAAAGTGCGGTATGCCTGTAGTGCTATTTAAAGAACCTATTCACCTGCACAGCTAGTCCAGCGTCGTCCTGCTGTAATCTGCTATTTGGGTGCCACACAATGGGACCAGACTGCCATCCTGGTCCACTGCAGCTGGCTGCCTCTTCCGGATGCAGGCAGCCAGCTCTGACGTGCCAGACCACCCCTGGCCGCTCTTTGTGCCAATCCCGCAGCCTCCTGGGAGGTGTGATGTACTGTATGTATTCCAGGAGGCTGCAGAACCAGGCACAAATCATTCTGGCCTAGGTTGGAATGGCGGGGCGGAGGTTACAGCTAAACTAACTTCCTTTTGGCAGTTCTGCTTTAATAAGGTTGCATTTACTCATACAAGTTCCAACTAAAGAGAAATCCAGTTGCTGTTGGATATTGCACTGTACACATAGTTGTTACCATGGATATTGCTTGTGTTTATGAAATACATGAAGCACGTTAGGACTTGAATGGGGTGGGCAACTACATGGCAATTGAGGTTTAATGTTGAAAAATGTAAGGTAATGCATTTGGGTGCCAAAAATACGAATGCGAGTTACTCGCTGTGGAGAGAATCTCTGGGGGAAACTAGGATGGAAAAGGACCTGGGGGTCCGTGTAGATGACAGGCTCGGTAATGGCATGCAATGCCAAATGATGCAAGCAAAGTCAACAAATACTTGGCATGCATTAAAAAGAGGATTCACTCCAGAGATAAAACGATAATTCTCTCACTCTACAAAACTCTGGTCCGGCCGCAACTTGAGTATGCTGTCCTGTTCTGGGCACCAGTCCTCAGGAGGGATGTGCTGGAACTGGAGAGAGTGCATGAAGATAAAAAACCTTCTGACTTTACAATCACTTTAAAAGCAGATTTGTATTTTTTTTTTTAAATAACAAACATGTCGTACTTACCTGCTCTGTGCAGTGATTTTGCACAGAGCAGCCCGAACCTCCTCTTCTCGGGTCCTCCACAAGCACTCCTAGCCCCTGCCAAGTGGCCCCATAGTAGGCAGATTACTGCTGTTCTGAGTGTCCATTCACATCCAGAGAGCCCCCCCCTCTCTCTCCTCATTGGCTCACTGGCTATGATTGACAGTGATGGGAGCCAATGGCTCCCGCTGGTGTCTCAGCCAATGAGTAGAAAGAGGCTCTTTTGCACATCGCTGGATCGAGATGGGGCTCAGGTGAATATTAACGGGGGTTGCTGCACATAGAATGCATGAAGGTAAAAACCCATGAGGCTTTACAACCACTTTAATTTTTGCACAGTTTAGCATCTTCATATTAGTGTTCAAGCGGGTGGTTGGGGATTCAGTAAAGTCGCAATTCAACTGCTCGTGTGAACAAGCCCTAAAACATCCTTCTCCCCACATTCTCTCACCCCCTTTTTTTATGTGTTAACCTGGAGTGCATTAAACAAATATGAAGGCTGCAACATTTGGCCAGAGAAGTTGTAATCACACAGCAACATGAAAAGGGAGGAACCCATGGGTAAGTATGTTTTATCAACAGATAATCAAAAAAATCTGTTCTATGACTAGCCCAACGCATAAGCTATCGAGAAGATGGTTGTTGGTGGTCAGTTCTGGGAAGTGGACTCTGGCAAAATATTTGTTATGTGTGCTAAGCTCGGAAGGTGCATCATGAATTGGGGGATTGTTGTGCAGTAGTGTGGTTAGATACCATTGGGTATGGTGGAAGCATACTGTACCAGGTGGAATATTCCAAACCGTGCAGCACAATCAAGGCCAGTGTGTTTTCTTGGTCAATGAGTTTATTAACGCCTTTACGATGAATAAACAGAAATATACATGGAAACATACATACTGTACATCTTCATTGGATTCAAATACAAATCATTGTACAAAACTCTAAAATACAAAGATACCAGCTGACCATGGAAATTAATCGGACTTATTGACCATTTCCATGAGGTCACCAAGCTTCAATTCATCATGGCTATGTGGGATTTTCATTGCAGGCCCCACAATAGAGTGATACATATATTTTCGCAGTGATTGTAATAAAGATGGTGTTGACATTAGTACGGTATGTATGTTATCACGGATTGGAGTGCATGCAAATAAAAAAAAGCAACATACAAGGAGGAAGTTCAGAAAGGAAATGAGATGTTTCATGTTAGGGGTAAACAGAAAGTAAGTTGAGAGGTTAGAGGTAACTGAGAGAAAGTAGGGAGGGGAGAATAATGGAGTAAGAGGTAGGAAAGGAAGAGAAAAAGTAGGGGGGAGAAGAGAGAAAGAAGGGGTTAAATCAACAGGCTGTAACATGGCCAGGAACCCCAGAGACATGTAGTGAAACACTTTCTGAGCTTCATTGCGTTCAAGAATTATCTTATTCTCAGTTTCAGTGTTCATAGTTGGAAACGGAGGTGACTCACAAAGCCACACTGTACAAATAACAATTTGAAAACTGAGCAAAGTCCTTAAACATTACGAGGAATGGTGGGACCCAACCATTTCCTTTTTCCGCTGTAGAGTATTGGGTTTAGGTTAGAAATAAGCTATCCAGGGGGTCTAAATCTGAGAACCTTTCATGGGTATCCAGTGTAATAGTCATCAGGTTTTTTTTTTATTGATCAAGGTTCAATGTAAGTGAGTTTTTCCCTTCCAAAATATCCAGTAAAGGAGATTTCAGAGCAGTGGCACCGCCCCCCCCCCGCTATCCATGCGTCTGGCCGCCGATCTACATACAGGGCTATGGATTCCAATTAGGGAGGGGGGTGTTTTTTTGAAGCACGTGATTAGAGCCAGAGGCTCTAATAGGCTATAAAAAAGGGTGGGCTTGGGGTGCAGGGCACTGTGCCCCGAGCCCACCCAGTTGTGTTACAACAGCAGATGAATATTCGCTATTTTCACGCTAACTCCTCCCCGCCAATCAGAAAGCGGGTCGTTAGACCCATTTCCCGATTGGCCAAAAACATCAGGAGATTCTATTGAACATTAGCGCCTATGAGGAGGAGAGAGGAGAAGCACCGCGAAAAGCCACCGTGCTGGAGATGAGAACGCCACAGCCCGCCGCCCATCACCCGCAACCTAGAACGGGTGCACCGTGCTGGAGCAGAGGACCCCGGAGCCGCAGCCCGCCACCTAGATGGGATTAGTGCTGGACCGATCGGCAGACAGAGTGGGGGGGGGGTAGTGCTGCCACCAGCTGCCTGGGGGGGGGGAGTCGGGTGGTTGTTTGGTGCCCCCCCCAAAAAAATAGAACCACTAGTCGCCACTGTTTCAGGGTGGTTTATTCAACTGACCCCCTCACATCCAAATAGAGCTATATTTTGGAAGAGAACTCTGTACCTTCTGTCTCAACATTTGGCCCTATCCTCACAGCCTTGTGTCTCTAAAGCACCCCAAAACACATTAAATCAGGGGTCTCAAACTGACGGCCCTCAAGCTGTTGTGGAACTACAAGTCCCATCATGCCTCTGCCTGTGGTCATTCTTGTAACTGTCAGCTTTGCAATGCATCATGGGACTTGCAGTTCTGCAACAGCTGGTGGGCTGTCAGTTTGAGACCCCTGATTTAATGTGTTTTGGGGTGCTTTAGAGACACAAGGCTGTGAGGATAGGGCCAAATGTTGAGAAGGTACAGAGTTCTCTTCCAAAATGTAGCTCTATTTGGATGTGAGGGGGTCAGTTGATTTCATTGCAAAGGGAATCGGGAAGAAGAAGAGGTGCCAGGAGGCATACATGTTGACAGTAGCACCAGCAAACGTGAGAATAACAGGGGAAAGTGTTCATTTTAGTTAAACATGTATAAAATAAATGTACTGATTTTATCAGTAACATCTACAGTGGGTGTTTGGTAGTCCTCTTTGATACAGGTCAGATTCCTTTTATTAAAAATCAGCTTCTGAACCACAAATCCCCCCTCTCCACATGACAAGTGCAGCAGGGCGGGCTAGTACCTCAAACGCATATTGCACTACCTCCAGCCAGTGGTACATCCTTGACACGCAGTACTCCTTGGTATGGTTGCTTGTTCCACGAACCAATTGTTTCTGGTTTAAAAGTGTGTAGGTAGTCTACTGGTGGATCGAAACTTGTCGGCCTATAAGGTTGAAACATGATGCACTTTCAGCAGTATGATATAGCACCTGCTAAATCTTTGTTGTCACCTATAATCTTTTATGTCTAGAATATTTTACACTGATCGACTGTCGGCTGTTCCTTTCTGGTCTCAGTAGGACAATGCAACATTTGGGAAGAAAGATGAAGCTTAGCAGTCCAGCACTTGAAGCCAAGATGGCAAATATCTGAACAGCCACTGTGTACTTGCCACTGGTGCTAAGATAGGCCGGGATGAAGGAGATCCAGACACAACAGAAGACCAGCATACTGAAGGTGATTAATTTGGCCTCATTGAAGCTTCCAGGTAGGTTCCTTGCCAGGAAAGCCACTAGAAAGCTTATCATTGCCAAGAAGCCCATGAACCCCAGAGACATGTAGTGAAACACTTTCTGACCTTCATTGCACTCAAGAATTATTTTATTGTTTTCTGTTTCAGTGTTCATAGTTGGAAACGGAGGTGACCTATTAAGCCACACTGAACATATAGCAATCTGTAAAACCGAACAAAGTCCTACAACAATACGAGGAATGGTGGGCCCCAGCCATTTCCTTAATGGGCTGTTCAGCTGGGTAGCCTTGAAGGCCAGGATCACCATGATTGTCTTAGCCAGTACTGAGGAGATACTAACAGAGAAGATGACACTAAAGATGGTTTGTCTTAGGAGGCAGGTGACAGTGGATGGTTTACCAATAAACACCAGACAGCAGAGGAAGCAGATAATGAGTGACACCAGCAGGATGTAACTCAATTCCCTGTTGGTGGCTTTAATCACAGGCGTGTCTTTGAACCTAATAAATATCAATAGGATGCAAAGTGCCAGGATGGAGGACCCAGTGGCTATCAGTACTAGTATAATTCCCAGTGGTTCTTGATAAGAAAGGAACTCTATAATCTTCGGGATGCATCTGTTCCGTTCTTCATTTGACCACTGATCTCCTGGGCATCGGAGACATTCAGCAGCATCTGGAATTAAACACATTTTACTGTTCCCATACTTTTTTGGGCTTATTCACATACATAAACATCCATCTCTTTCTGTGCTCAGTTTGCACTCTAAACCCTTGAATTAATTTTCCTTGCAGTATGCAGGTTCCTCAAAGCCTTGGGTGCTCTAATATGTAAATAGTGACTTCGGGAGTTGAGCTATGGCATAGACACTCCTACCTCTGACATTTTACTTTTGTTTACTTAGGATGGCCATTATACAGTAGTTAATGACCAATATTCATGTGCTAGAGGTGGGATAGTAGTTGAGGCTATTCTGTATGATAGAATGCCTTGGATTTTGAGGCACTGGCAATGTATCTGATGGTCTGTGCACCCATCTCTATGTGTCTCAAGTCTGCAGTCACCCTACTAGGTTTAATCACTTCAGCTCTTGCACCTTATAGATCAGAGACATTTTTACATTTCTGGGCCTATTTATTTGGTAATAACTTTGTCATTACTCGAAGAGGAACAAAACTCTGGAATCTGTACCCAAAAAAGACAGACGGAAGGCAAAGGACTAGTCACAAGTATTGCTTGTGGTTTCCCTGCAGATCTAGTCCAACTAAACCCTCAGTTTAAATCGCCTAAATACATTACTGGTGCGTCAAAAGAAAAGGTGTGCAAATCTTAGTTGGTTTTCCTTCACCCACAACCTTAGTAGAAAATCCTGTCCCCTGCCAGCATTTTTCAGAGTGGGACCCTTGCTCTCTGTATGGAAGCAGTGAGCACATACAGAGGTCCCCGTCCGAGTCAGATCTCTAGCTCTGCAATCAGAAAAGCTCATGCTTCCCGCTGATTGGCGAGCTATAGGGTGCGTGTCAGACCTCTGCAGAGAGATCAGTGCTTCCCCTTTGAAAGCAAGGGTCCACCGTGCAACATGTGCACCGTTGATCCCCTGAATCCCGTTTTAATGATCATGGTTTTGGTAGTGGGTGCCCAACAAACTGATATAGGTCATGACGGCCACATGACCAAAAATCTTAAGCCATATAGTGTGCATAGAATCCTGAAAATGTTTCCAGCTTGGCGTCTTGACCTTAAAAAGATGAGCACCAATGACCAAACCTATTAGCAGAAATCACATGACCAATGCAATGCAATGGAAGTTGGACATTTGTCATTTCCTTTAATCTGCTTTGCTAGGATTGACCATCTTGTTTAAAATACCGTTGAATTGTATTTAAACCATAGGTCCCTTTTAAAATTTAAATCAGATTTTAAGTGAGTATTCGATAAAATGTCATGAAGCCTGAACAAACCGATAGTGGACATCCAACATCTATCCAAGATGAAGGAGTTTTTTCTTTCTTCGACGGTTACTTTAACAAGATGGATTTAAAAACCAGATGTCAGCTATAATAGCATTTCTAATAGATTGATCTTATTATACCGTTTACATTGACTCTAAAGCCGGCCATTCACGACTAGAATTATACTTATTATATCTTATTATACCGTTTACATTGACTCTAAAGCCGGCCATTCACGAGTAGAATTTTGTTTGACAAAATTGATTTCAGAACATTCTTTTGATTTTCTAATAGTTAATAGGATAAATTTGATGATTGTTTTTGACTGTTGTGATGAAAAGAATCGGAGGAACAGGATGGAAATTTTTTTTTTCGAACAAGCAAAAATCAGTGTATGCAATTTCCCGTAAAAAATTGTTATTCACTCCAAAATTGAATGTTAAAAGTAAATTACATTTTGAAGTACTATTGAATGACATTTGCCAAGTCTCTGTAGGCATCCCCTACAGGTACTGGTGTAAGAACATTTGTATGAAAATCTACTACTGTATGGGCATTCTATTTTTTGTTCTTTTTTTTAATGTTCTGCTGAAAATAAAGCCATAAATACCCTCACAGACTTGTTCCTTATCTAATGATAATTTTTTTTTAAAAGTGAACTCACCAGTCCTGTTTGAAATGTCTCCTGCAGAACACAAGACACAGTCGAAGCAGCAGGATGGTTGTCCCTGTCTGGTGACCCTCCTGTATCCGGGAGGACAACTGTCACTGCAATATGAGGGGGGGACCTGCAGACATGGAAAACACCATATAGACTAAATTACTGATAGAGGTGTTAGAGACCTTGGGTGATCTGCACATATATCCCCAGAGGATATTTACCAAGTGATTTATTGGGTACATCTCTAGCTTAAACCATATGAATGTCAAGTGTACCTGCAGTGTTTTTTTATTTGATAAATGATTTTGTATTCACCGTGCCTTTAAACTTGCTAAAAAAAAATTGGCCCCTGGAGAGCCAATTCTCTAGCACAGCACCCTTCCTCTTTGCACATCATCTAGCACATCAGCCCTCGTCTCTTCTGGGAGTGTCTAATTACTATTTGTGCTGGCCCAGCTCCTCTGCCTTTCCCTTCATTTTCATTGAACAGGTCAGAGGTTTCCTAAATTCTCAACTTGAGGATCCAAGGTCCCCTAAAGTCTCCTCTTGAGGGTCAGAGGTCAAATAAAGGCTCAGTTTGAGGGCTAATTGGCCTTCCATGTGCTGGTGCCTGTATAGTTGCATGTCCAAAGCTAAGTGGCAGCACCAGTAGCTTGACACCAATGATCTTTTTAGCTGAGGGTCAGAGATCCAAGGTCCCTAAAGTCTCCTCTTGAGGGTCAGAGGTCACTTAAAGGCTCAGTTTGAGGGTCAGAGGTCTCCTAAAATCTCAGCTTGAGGGTCAGGGGTACATAAGGTCTCCTTCTAAAGGATCAGAGGTCTCCTCTAGCCGCATTTTGAGGGTTTTTATCACTAACCACCAATGTAAGCAGCATTCATCCCACTGACCATCGATGTAAGGGGCATTTTTCTTAAAGATTAGCAACATTAGGAGCATTCATCCCACTAACCACCAATGTAAGGAGCATTCCTCCCACAGACCACCAATGTAAGAAACATTCTTCCCACTGATCATTAATGTAAGGGACAGTCTTCCCACTGACCACCAATGTGGTCTGCTTAAAGGTCAGAGGTCTCAACTTGAGGATCCGAGGTTCCCTAAAGTCCTAGCTTGAGGATCCAAGGTCCCCTAAAGTCTCCTCTTGAGGGTCAGAGGTCACATAAAGGCTCAGTTTTAGGGCTAATTGGCCTTCCATGTGCCGGTGCCTGTATAGTTGCAGGTCCAAAGCCTTGTGGCAGCACCAGTAGCTTGACACCAATGATCTTTTTAGCTGAGGGTCAGAGATCTCTAAAGTTCCAGCTTGAGGATCCAAGGTCCCTAAAGTTACATAGTTACATAGTAGGTGAGGTTGAAAAAAGACACAAGTCCATCAAGTCCAACCTATGTGTTTGATTATGTGTCAGTATTACATTATATATCCCTGTATGTTGCGGTCATTCAGGTGCTTATCTAATAGTTTCTTGAAGCTATCAATGCTCCCCGCTGAGACCGCTGCCTGTGGAAGGGAATTCCACATCCTTGCCGCTTTTACAGTAAAGAACCCTCTAAAGTCTCCTCTTGAGGGTCAGAGGTCACTTAAAGGCTCAGTTTGAGGGTTATAGGTCTCCTAAAATCAAAACCTGTTGGTCAGACGTCCTCTAAAATCTCAGCTTGAGGGTCAGGGGTATGTTAAAGGTTCCTCTAGGGTAAAACGATTGAGAAAAGGCTGATATAGAGTGCTACTCAAGTAACGGCACCGAATGTGCAGAGGTTGCTAACATCGCATCCATTATGGTGGTGCTCAGTAGTCTCAGAGCTTTTGGATGTCTACAGGTTTAAAAGGTAAATAAAATGCATAAAATATGTTAAATGCACATGTAACCAGAAGAAAGAATTTTTGTTGAAGTTAATGGTCTGGTGACTAGACTATACTATGAATTTCTGAATATAATATATTATTAATTCTGAAGGGCATTCACACCTGCAGTGCTTGAAAATGTCTGGAATAATTAAGCATTATTAACCTCTTGCCGACCAGTGCACAACGATGTACGTCGGCGCAATGGCAGGGCTTCGCAAATGGGCGTACCTGTATGTCCCGTTTAAGATGCGGCTAGGTGGGCACGCGCGCCCGCAGCGTACTCCGTGACCGTGCCGGGTTCCTCGGACTCGATGTCCGCTGGGGGCTCGCGATCGTGACACGGAGCGACAGAACGGGGAGATGCAAGCAAGGCATTTCCCTGTTCTGCCTAGCAACATGACAGGGATCTACTGCTCCATGTCATCGGGAGCAGTGATCTCTGTCATGTTGTAGTAAGCCCACCCCCCCCCACAGTTAGAATCACTCCCTAGGACACACTTAACCCCTTGATCGCCCCCTAGTGTTTAACCCCTTCCCTGCCAGTGTCATTTACACAGTAATCAGTGCATTTTTATAGCACTGATCGCTGTATAAATGACAGTGGTCCCAAAATGGTGTCAAAAGTGTCCGATGTGTCCGCCATAATGTCGCAGTCATGATAAAAATCACAGATCACCGCCATTACTAAAAAAAAATAATAATAAAAATGCCATAAATCTATTCCCTATTTTGTAGACGCTATAACTTTTGCGCAAACCAATCAATATACGCTTATTGCGATTTTTTTCTACCAAATATATGTAGAAGAATACATATCGGCCTAAACTGAGAAAGGAATTTGTTTTTTTATATATTTTTTGGGGATATTTATTATAGCAAAAAGTAAAAAATATTGCTCTTTTTTCAAAATTGTCTCTCTTTTTTGTTTATAGCGCAAAAAATAAAAAAGAGGTGATCAAATACCACCAAATTGTCCGGCAAACAGAGATATTTGAGACCCTTGTTATTTGATGGGTTTGCCGTAGAAGTCCTGAGGAACCTCTTGACCTAGCAGAATGCCAAGAAGGTGCTCTTAACAGCCCACCTAGGAAAGACTGATCTGACTGGGAAAATGAAACAAGCACTGGAACCCTCATAGTAGTTAGTCACATTCAACTGGATGTCTTCTGTAATGTTGAAGGTTTTCATAGCTTCTCCAAGCCACTGCTTCAAGAGGTGGATTGGAGAAGCTACAAAATATCTTCAACAAGTCCAATTGAAAGTGATTAACATTTACTAGATATACCATGACCTGGAGAAGTGAGAACCTTCAAAGACATTGGAACCCGAATAAAGACCAGCAATCCAAGAACAAGAATCTTTCTCAAAATGTATCTAAAGCCAAAACTTTCTTATGTTTTTTTTTTTTATAGAATAGAGAAGAGTTACAACCTTTTTATTGCTGTCTGTGTCCTCAGGAGAGATTTATGCCGCGTACACACGAGTGGACTTTTCAACGGACTTTACGATGGACTTTCTGAATGAACGGACTTGCCTACACACAATCCACCAAAGTCCGTCGAATTCGTACGTGATGACGTACCACCAGACTAAAACAAGGAAGTTCATAGCCAGTAGCCAATATCTGCCCTAACGTGGCTTTTTGTCCGTCGAACTAGCATACAGACGTGCGGACTTTTCGACCGGACTCGAGTTCGATGGATTGATTTAAAACATGTTTCAAATCTAAGTCCGTCCAACTTTTGAGAAAACAAAGTCCGCTGGAGCCCACACACGATCGAATTGTCTGACGAAATCCTGTCCGCCGGGCAAAGTCTGCCGTAAAGTCCGCTCGTGTGTACGCAGCATTAGCCTCTGTCTTTGTCCTGCTGACAATTGTTACTGGGACTGAAAGTGAGGGGAAATCCAAAATTTTATAGCTGTCAACACAACCGGAGGTGACATCTTCCAATGAAGACACCTGTGGCACTAACTGGCTAAGAGGGGTTTTCCCCTCATTTTGGAGACATTTCCTCTCACCTCCTGCAGTATATCTAGAGAGACTTGAAGAAAAATTTTCCTAACCGGACACAGAAAAAAGAAAGTAGAGAAAAAAACCCGATATTGCTAATAAATACTCCATACTCTGTCCAAAATTTAAATAAAAAGTTCTAGCTTTGGATATGCTTTAAAGGGACACTTCTGACCTGCTCCAGCATTATTTTCCAGAGGTCAGTGAGTATTATTAATTCTTACCTGGGAAAATTGCTCATTCCACAGAATGTTGCTGGTGTTAATATCGATCACATGACCTGACTTTGCCTCAGGGTTAAATGATCCAACAGTCAGCATTTGGAATTCTTCTTTAAGAATCTGGATGGTCACAATGTCATATGATGCAGAAACATCTCCATTGGCGTCAAAAGTGATGGTGTCCCCAGATGGGGGGCGGAAAGGGGTTTTCTGTAGAGAATACAGGACCTGTGGATCCATCAAAGAAAAAAATGTAAATGTTCTTCTGTTCTATGAGGTTCTCAAAGTCATTGGAACTCTTGAAGAATTCATTATATCTGGATTGTGTTGAGGATCACTAGAGCTAGGCTGCATGTGATTCATTAATTGGTATGTGGATCCATGTGTCTAGCAATTTATGGAGCATTCATGAAAAATCCACGCTACATATACTAAACATGCCTGTCTAAATCTTCTAAACTACTTCTATGAAGAAAGTGTATTTCCATATACAATGGTTATAGAAAAGCCCAAAGAATCAGCTTGGGTGAGGACATCGCTGGATCCTTGGACAGGTAAGTGTTCTAAGTGTTTTATTTAAAGTCCACAGCTACAGTATTTGTAGCTGCTGACTTTAATTTTTTTTTACATTCCAGATATATCAAAACAAAAGGTGTGCAAATCTTACAGTTGCTTTTCTTTAGAGTAGAAATGTCTGTCCCCCTTCAGTGTGCTGTAGAGAAGGATGCTTGCTCTCTGTGTGGAAGTCTCTCTGCAGAGCTCTGACATCCCCTGCTGCATTAGTGTTGAGATCTCCAAAAAGCAGGGAGCACGAGCTTTACTGAATGGAGAACTCTAGCTCTGCCTCAAAAAAATGTGTATGATACTGCTGCAGAGAGACCACTGCTTCCACCCAGGGAGCAAAGGTCCAGTCGCATTCTTCATAATGTAAATAAGTCCAGGAATGGGGCTGCATCATAAAGCAGGTGTACAGAGATCCCACCACTGACCTCCTGAGAAATGTAAGAAATCATTGGGTAGTTGAACACTCCAACACCTACCACAAGCTGATATGTCAACTGATCTTTTATGTTTTTTTGGATCACTACTACATAAGATTACAAGGGCCACAGC
The DNA here is from genome assembly GCA_037952835.1 of Lithobates septentrionalis. Lineage (NCBI taxonomy): Eukaryota > Metazoa > Chordata > Amphibia > Anura > Ranidae > Lithobates > Lithobates septentrionalis. The sequence continues at coordinate 256,392 of JBBDGP010002809.1, forward strand.
CTAAATTTTGTTTGCAAAACTTGATATGCCTAGCATTTGAGAATGCCTTCTATGTTGATGTTAGGACATTGTCTCATTAGTTTTACCTGCCAGGGCTGGGTACCACTGACATCAGCACAAATACGGTTTGCTGGTTGGCACTTGAGCAGCGCGTGAAGAGCATGGGCATAGGCATATATAGCCAGGTAGGCATGATATGTGTAGCTCAGGTCATAGATTTCAAATAATTCTGGGATTTTCATCCTCAGGGTTCCATCTTCAGTGCATGGTGACCCACCACTTGTAGACCTTTCTTTACCTTCCAGTGTTCCTTCCCCAGACCAGCTGCAGTGAAATGCTGTTTCCCAGAAGGGTTTGATGAAGGGAAACGTAGAGTTTGAAGCTGGATGTAGATTTTGAAGGAAGGACTCAAAGCCTGGCATAGGTCTTGTTTTGGGCATTAGGCCTACAGTCCCGTTAAGAACTTTCCATGCCTTCCTGGAGAAAAGGCCAGGAGTGATTGTAAAGGAAACAGAAGAAATGAAAATCTTCCCAATCACACCATCATCAAACAAGGCATCGAGCAACGCCATCACATGAGGCTCGGTGCTGTGGAGGATAATTACGTTGGCTGAACTTTGTTTTACGATTCCCACCACCCTCAGGACTTGTTTCCTGGAGTAGCTCAGGTGGATTTTTTCAACAAAGGCCACACAGCTTCCACTTTTCTCTATCTCAGCCCTGATCACCCTCCCACCCTGCTCACCCACATCGTTGTCCACTATTAGCATTCCAACCCAAGTCCAACCAAACAGGTTAACAAGTCGTGAGAGGGCAATGTTTTGAAACATGTTACTGGAAACTGTGCGCATGAAAGATGGAAAGTTCACCTTGTCGCTCAAGGATGATGAAGAGGCCCCATGGCTGATCTGAAAGGTAAGAATGCAGAGTCATTAAAGTAGATTTTATGACCGACTGAATCGTTTATTAAAGCTTTGAATGTTTTTTTCAGCAATCTTTGGGCCAGTCCAGTGACATCATGTGTTCTCCTTGCCCTTTTCTTCCTCTGGTAGTGGGTGAATTTCTAAAGCTGTAGAGTAGACCATCTGGGCACGAGTCCAACAACTAAAACCAACCATCGGGCCCTTTTCTTTCCAATGACACCAACAATGGCGCACTACTCCTCCCACTGACACCATCAAAAGGGTACACTTCCTCCCATTGACACCAATGATGGGGCAAAATTCTTTCCATTGACACCAACAATGGGACACTATTTCTTCCACTGACACCAACGATGGGGCACTAGACACCAACGATAGGGCATTGTTTAATCCCACTGGATGCCAGGACACTTTCTACTCCCACAGGCCCTAGTCTGGCCCTCTAAAGTCTAAAGGACAGTAGTCGGCCCTTTGTTTGGAAAGTTTGGTGACCCCTGACGAAAATGGGCTTTAAAATATTCCATGAACATTGTTAGCTTTTGAGACACAAAAAGTCATGTGGCCAAAACATTTTGGCAAAGCATCAGCCGACCATCCTTGTAAAAGTGTCAACTTTATTAGGTGTCAAATCCAACAGTATTGAGCCATATGTTCTTGATTCCACTCAATGTTAAACCTTTTTAAATTGTAATCCACTGAATGATCCCACTATGAAAACAATTAAAATTGGCAGTGATTCATTTATTTATGGTCCAAGTGACTGGAATCTGCTTCTGACTTTCCTTGGGCTTGTGTGTTAAAGTAGACAACATAACTAAAGCTTTACAGTCACCAAGACTTCAGAGGACAGACCTGATATAACTAGGAGGGAAGAGGGCATAAAACATTACTCAAATTACCAAATTACTTGTATTTTTAGCGTACATGTATGAACAATGCCCCACCTTGTTGTCAGTGGGAGGAATTGTGCCTCGTTGTTGGTGTCAGTGGGAGGGATTGTGCCCTATTATTAGTGTCACTGGGAGGATTCATGCCCCATCATTGGTGTCATTGAGCCCAATTGTTGGTGTCATTGGGAGGAATTGTACCCCGTTGTTGGTGTAATTGGGAGGAGTTGTGCCCTACTGGTATTCAAGGGAAAAATAATGCCTCAATCGATGGTGTCAGTGTGTGGAATAGTGACCCGTCATTGGTGTCTGGGAGGAATTGAGCCCCATCATTGGTGTCATTAGGCCCAATTATTTGTGTTATTGGGTCATTAGGAGAAATTGTGCCCCATCATTGGTGTCATTAGGCCCAATTGTCGGTGTCATTTTGTCATTAGGTGGAATTGTGTCCCATCGTTGGTGTCATTGGGAGGAATTCAGCCCCTCGCTTGGGGGACCACTGCTCTATATCAAACCCTATTATTATACAGGATTTATATAGCGCTGACAGTTTACACAGCGCTTTACAACATGAGGGTAGACAGTACAATTACAATACAATTTAATAAGTAGGAACCAGATAGCCCTGCTCGTTAGTGAGGGTCAAGGGATACAAGAGGTATTAACTTTGGGGGATGGGCTGATGGAGAAATTTAATGTGCAGTTGTTAGGTGGGGGGCCAGATAGGCTTCTCTGAAGAGATGGGTTTTCAGGGATCGTCTGAAAGTGGACAGAGTAGAAGATAGTCATACAGATTGAGGTAGAGAGTTCCAGAGGATGGGAGAGGCTCTGGAGTACCTTATACCTTTCTTCTATAACCATTCCTCACCTCTGTAGAACTATCCCTCTATATCAAACCTTATATTTATCTTCTATGACCATTTCTCCCCTCTGGAAAAATATTCCTTGATTCCAAACTGCATACCTTTCTTATATGACTATTCGTCGCCTGACGAACACTATCCCTCTATGTCACATATTATACCTTCCTTCTATGAGCATTCCTCACCTCTGGAGCACTATTCCTCTATATTAAACTTATACCTTTCTTCTATGACTATTCCCCACTTCTGGAACACTATCCCTCTATATCACATCTTATACCTTCCTTCTATGACCATTCCTCTCCTTTGGAACACTATTCCTCTATATCTCGCTTGTATTTTTCTCTGAACGTTCCTCCACCTCTAAAACACTATCCATATGATATACACTATATTGCCCAAAGTATTGGGATGCCTGCCTTTACACACACATGAACTTTAATGGCATCCCAGTCTTAGTCCCTGGGTTCAATATTGAGTTGGCCCTCCCTTTGCAGCTATCCATCTTCAACTCCTCTGAGAAGGCTGTCCACAAGGTTTAGGAGTGTGTCTATGGGAATGTTTGACCATTCTTCCAGAAGCGCATTTGTGAGGTCAGGCACTGATGTTGGATGAGAAGGCCTGGCTCGCAGTCTCCACTCTAATTCATCCCAAAGGTGTTCTATCGGGTTCAGGTCAGTCAAGTTTATCCACCCCAAACTCGCTCATTCATATCTTTATGGAAGAATAAAGTCCCAAATAAATCAGTCCTATTATGCAGAAAAAGTCTTGGCTAGGTTTCAGAAATCCACTGTGACAGTGTAGTGTGCCAAAACACTCACCAGAAAGTGAAAATAAAATAGCCTTGAAAATCCAAAATATTCCACAGTGCTCCTTAGTGGTGGAATCCCTTCACCATTCTATGCACTCACCAGAAGTAAAGCCTTTAAAGTGGAAGTCCATGCAAAAACTAAAATCCCTGCATCTATAGACACCACCGATCTAACACTAACCCATCTATCCCTGTAAAGAAAAAATGAGTATACATACCTTTTTTGAGCTCGACCCGACCCGATCTCCAGCGGCGGAAGCTCTGCAGAGGACACGACGAACAACGGCTGTGAATTGAATGGGAAGTGATATCTTTCATAGACTTACTATGGGGCTTCTGTTGTCGTCCGTGTCCTCCAGGATTTTGATCCAAGGCTCTCAAAGGCTTTACTTCTGGTGAGTGCATAGAATGGTGAAGGGATTCCACCACTAAGGAGCACTGTGCAATATTTTGGATTTTCAAGGCTATTTTATTTTCACTTTCTGGTGAGTGTTTTGGCACACTACACTGTCACCGTGGATTTCTGGAACCTACCCAAGACTTTTTCTGCATAATAAGACTGATTTATTTGGGACTTTATTCATTTACTTTGGAATTTCACTAGATATATTCTTTTTAGTGCTGCATTTCTGTTGTGATTGGATAGCTTTTTGTAGGTTGTATGTTCACCTTTATGAGTGCTAGCTGCTTTTTTTTACCTTTGACTAGCGCTCACTTTCCCTATTGTTGCCATGTCTTTATGGACCTTGCTTTGTGCACTGGTCTAAATCATTTGGTGGAGGGGGGATTAAGGTATGGGGGTGTTTTTTAGGGGTTGGGCTTGGCCCCTTAGTTCCAGTGAAGGGAACTCTTAAGGCGTACCGTCAGCATACTAAGACATTTTGGACAATTTCAAGCTCCCCACTTTGTGGGAACAGTTTGAGGATGGCCCCTTCCTGTTCTAAAATGACTGCGCACCAGTGTGCAAAGCAAGGTCCATAAAGACACGGATGAGCGAGTTTGGGGTGGAGGAACTTGTCTGAGTCCTGACCTCAACCCGATAGAACACCTTTGGGATGAATTAGAGCAGAGACTGCGAGCCAGGCCTTTTCATCCAACATCAGTGCCTGACCTCATAAATGCACTTCTGGAAGAATGGTCAAACATTCCCATAGACACACTCCTAAACCTTGTGGACAGCCTTCACAGAAGAATTGAAGCTTCTATAGCTGCAAAGGGTGGTCAAATTCAATTTTGAACCCTATGGACTAAGACTGGGATGCCATTAAAGTTCATGTGTGTGTAAAGGCAGGCATCCCAATACTTTGGACAATATACTGTATATCATACCCCATAACCTTCTTTGACCGTTATTAACTTTGGAACCTTATTCCTCTCAAACCTTCTACCACTCTCTGATGTTTCTCACCTCTGGAACACTATTCCTTTTAATTACACCATATTCCTTTCTTTGAGCATTCCTCAAGTCTGGAAAGTTCTCCCTCTGTATCACTGCTCATACGTTTCTCTGAATGTTCCTCATCTCTGGAACACTATTCCTCTATATCACACCATATACCTCACTTTGTTCACTTTTAGAAAGCTATCCTTCTATATCACCCCTTGTACCTTTCTCTGATTGTTTTCATTTCTGGAACACTATCCCTCAATATCACACCTTCCACTCTGCTAATACTGTCCTTCTCTTCTGGAACACCATAAATATATATCACACCCTACTTCTTTCTTTGACCATTCTGCACATGGAGGACAGAGGTCCCAGGGAAGGGACCTGATATAACTGTTATTAAAAAGTTACGAGAGAAGAGGGTATAAAAAAAGTGCTTATTCTAAAAATTGCTTTTTAAATCTATTTTTAACTTTACTCTATGTTTACAACTTAAGTTGAATACCTGTGGATAATGAAGGACTCCTAGGATCCTGGCAATGGGAAGAGACAGAGCTGATGCCATATCTCCAACTATCCCAACCATGGCAGAGGTCCTGTGGCAGTCGTAATGAGGTATAGGGTTTCCTACCCCTGACAAAAGGCACATAACCCCTCCTATGGCCCGGAGCTCTGACATACAAGACTCCAGGAGGCTGAAGCCAAGAGTGATGTTAGGCAGCAGGTCTGGAGAATTGTTAATTTCATCAACTGCAAACTTGAGGCCCAGAACATCCCGGTAATAACGGATGTGGAACCTGTGTAAGACACGGAGAGGAAACATAAGGTCATGTCTTTGCTCTCTTAACCCTCTTATATTTATGTGATTTAGCGATATTGCTCTTGTTGCTTCCCATTCCTCTGGAAATCCATTCTGTTCTGTGACACTTTACACCAGGGGTCTTCAAACTGCGGCCCTCCAGGTGTTCAGGAACTACAATTCCCATCATGCCTAGTCATGTCTGTGAATGTCAGAGTTTTACAATGCCTCATGGGATGTGTAGTTCTGCAACAGCTGGAGGGCCGTAGTTTGAGGATCCCTGCTTTACACCTTTGTAATGTTCACCTCTAGAATTCCACTCTCTGACGCCTTATGAGAGCTCATCAACTATGGACCTTCTATATCAAACTGTATACCTTTCCTTCTATGACCATTCCTCACCTCTGGAACAATATCCCTCGATATGAAACTGTATACCTTTTTTCTATGACCATTGTCACTTATTGAACACTATCCCTCTATATCAAACCTTATACCTTTCTTATATGACCATTCCTCACCTCTGGAACACTAGCACTCCATATCAAACCTTAAACCTTTCTTATATGACTATTCCTCACCTGTCGAACACTATACCTCTATGTCACATCTTATATCTTTCTTCTATGAGCATTTCTCACCTCTGGAGCACTATTCCTCTATAATAAACTTATACCTTTCTTCTATGACTATTCCCCACTTGTGGAACACTATCCCTCTATACCAGTGGTTCTCAACATCTCTAGTGCCGTGACCCCTTAATAAAATTTCCCAAGTTGTGGAGACCCCTAACCGTAAAATTATTTTCATAACATCGGTTGTCAGCACCCAAGGCAAGACAAGTAATTTGCGCCCCTAACCCACGGACATTTAGCGCTCCCTGAGTCCCTTCCACTCGTCCAGTAATAAAACCCCTTATGGTACATTTTAGGATGTACCACTCTTTCTCTTTGTTCCCCTTTCTTTCCCTTTTATCTCTCTCTATCCTAATTTCTTGTTTTTTTCCCCCCATCCCTCTTTCTAGCCGTCTTTCTTGTTCTTTCTCTTATTTCCCCCCCCCCCTTTTTCTTTGTTCCTCCCCCTCTTTTCCTCTCCCTTCCATGTATTCTCTATTTTTATTCCTTCTCTTACTCCTTGGTGGGGCGGTGGGGGGACTGTAGTGGGGACTTTTAATGGCAACTATAATCACAGGTAGTGTTACTCACTGTGTCTACGACTTTGTGGTGTCTCGTAGCAGTGACACCTATGCCAAAATCAGGACATAGGGTCTCCTCCAGACAGTGGGCGGCTGCGGGCTCCAGGGACAACCCTGCTGGGCGGCCACAAAAAAGGCTGGGAGAGCAGTGCGGGTTTCAGAAACAGCCAAGGATTTTGTGACCCCTGGCAAATCATCCTTTGACCCCCCAGGGGGTCCCGACCCCCAGGTTGAGAACCACTGCTCTATACTGTATCAAACTTTATACCTTTCTTCTATGACCATTCCTCACTTCTGGGACACTATTCTTCCATACCAAACCTTACACCTTCCTTCTATGACCATTTCTCACCTCTGGAACACTATCCCTCCAAATTACATCTTTATCTTTCTATGACCATTTTTCACCTCTGGAAAGTCATCACTCTATATTACATCGTATACCTTTCTTTGACTATTCCTCACCTATGGAACATTATCACTCTATATCACATCCTACACCTCTCTGATTTTTTCTCATCCCTGGAACATTATCTTTCTATATTACATCTATGCCATTCCACTGAAACACTATCCCTTAGATTTTTCTTAGGATTTTTATATTATTATTATTATTATACAGGATTTGTATAGCACCAACACTAGGGCAGACAGTACAGGTACAATACAATGCAATCAGATGGCCCTGCTTGCGAGAGCTTACAATCTAAGAGGGAGAGTCAAGTGATACAAAAGGTAATAAATGTGGGGGATGAGCTGATGAAGAAAATGAAAGTACAGGTGTTAGGTGGAGGCAGGATAGGCTTCTCTGAAGAGAAAAGTTTTCAGGGATTGCCTAAAAGTGGATAGAGTTGGAGATAGTTGGACAAATTGGGGTAGGGAATTCCAGAGAATGGGAGAGGCTCGGGAGAAGTCTTGGAGGTGAGTATGGGAGGTGGTAACGAGGGAGCTAGATAGCAGGAGGTCTTGGGAGGAACGAAGAGGACGATTTGGTTGGTATTTAGAGACTAGATTAGTGATGTAGCTGGGGGCAGAGTTATGCATGGCTTTGTCATTTATTGTTAGTATTTTGAATTTAATTCATTGGGAGAGTGGCAGCCAATGGAGGGATTGGCAGAGAGGGGTAGCAGATGCTGAGCAGTTTGTAAGGTGGATAACCTGGCAGCAGCAATCATGATGGACTCAAGGGGGATAGCCTATTTAATGGTAAGCCAATGAGGAGGGAGTTGCAGTAGTCAAGGTGAGCCAATAACAGGGAGTGAATCAAGAGCTTTGTTGTCACATTGGTTAGGAAGGGACGTATTTTAGAGATGTTGCGGTGATTGAGGCGGCAATTCCAGGATAACACCTAGCACCCTGGCATGCGGGGAAGGGTGGATGGTTGTGCCATTGCTCTTGACAGAGAAGTCAGGGGAAAGGCACGTGGGGGAGGAAATATTATGAGCTCGGTTTTGGACAAGTTGAGTTTGAGAAAGTGGTGTGATATCCAGACAGAAATGCCTGTTAGTAAATCAGTGATGCGTGAGAAGGCTGAAGGAGTAAGCTGTAGGGTGGAAAGATAGATTTTGTCAGCATAGAAATTTTATTGAAACAATGGGAGGCTATTAGGTGACCCAGGGAGAAGGTGTAGATTGAAAATAGGAGAGGTCAAAGAACAGAACCTTGGGGGACCCCGATGGAGAAAGGAAGAGGAGTGGAGGAAGTAGAATTGCATGTGACACTGAAGGTGTGGTGGGATAGGTAGGATGAGAGCCAGTGAAGAGCGCAGTCATGGAGACCAAAGGAGTAAAGTTTTTTGAGGAGGAGGGGGTGGTCAAACGCAGCTGAAAGGTCCAGAAGTAAGAGTACAGAATAGTGTCCATTGATTATCGCTATTAGCAAGTCATTTGTGAGTTTTAAAAGAGCAGTTTCTGTGTTGAGGGAGAAATCTAGACTGAAGGGAGCCAAGAAGGTTATTCTTAATGAGGTGGTCACTCAGTTGGTTGTAGACTAGGCATTCAAGGAGTTTAAAGGAAAAGGGGTGCAAGGAGATAGGGCGTAGATTATCAAGATTGGTAGGGTCCAAGGACGGCTTTTTAAGTATGGGGGTGAAAAGAGGGAGAGATTGAAGATGTGGGTTAGTGAGTGTAGAATAGAGTCGGAGGGTGACCGCAGTGTTTGATTGGAGAGGTCTGTGTTGCAGGGTTGACTCCACGTACTTAGGAAATCAGAGCTGTGTTGTCATGTCAAAGAGGAAGGTAGAATATTTCTGGACCCTAAGCAGGTGTTTTTCTGTACTTGCAGCATGTTTAATTAAAGGAATAAAACTTGTACTTATGAGAGTTACTAAATATGTTGTTTTTTTTAAAATTATTACTTGACATACACTTTAAGATGAAAGTAATTATGCAAGAGCCTTATGCCGCATACACACGAGCAGACTTCTCGTCGGACTGAACTCCGAAGGACTTTTCAACGGAGTTCCGACGAAACGGACTTGCCTACACACGAATCCAGCAAAGTCCGATCGTTTCGAACGTGATGACGTACAACCGGACTACAAAAGGAAGTTCAATAGCCAGTAGCTTCCCTTGCGTTGTTTTAGGTCCGTCGGACTAGCATACGGACAAACGGTTTTTACGATAGGAATCGAGTCCGTCAGAAAGATTTGAAACGTTCTTTTTCTAAGGTCCGTCAGATTTTTCGACAGAAATGGTCCGATGCAGCCCACACACGATCGAAATGTCCGACGGATTCGTTCCGTCGGACCTTTTCTGCCGGTAAGTCCGGTCGTGTTTACGCGGCATAAGCCTTAGCTTTACACTGCTGTTTTTGTGGAGGATACTGTTGTCACTTACCCTTTACAGGAAAATGGCTTAGGCGGTTCTTGGAAGTTCATCAGCGGGAAATCATACCCAGAGTAGACCAAAAAAATTCCTCCGACCATGACATCACCTGGCTGGGTAAAGGTGTCCATGTTCCATCCCTTCAGCTTGCACCCGGGGGGTGTTTGTACTGCTGAGAGGGGGAGGAGCAGCAGAAGGAAGAAGAGGGTCTTCATAGAGACCGGGGCTTGGTCCTCATTATAATGATCAGGGGTGATTTCCTTTAAGGAAGCCCTAGACAAGAAGTGAAGACTGAGATTTACATGAAGCAAATTATCTCTCAACAAAACTATTATTTTTTTCTGTTTTTGATAGTGGAGAAGAGTCAGAATGTCTGTTTGAGTATGCCCAGTCTTTGGGTGAAATGCATCAGAGAAGGAGGTCCCAGGGAGGGCTCTATGTCTGTCTGGATTTGTCTGGATCAATAAAGCCACTTCACGTTTAAAGTGGTTGTAAACCCACTTAGTAATAATCACGCAATCCCCTTGCGTTTTTATAACATCAAGTGCCCTGTGTATGTGCCTTATTAAAAATATACCTGATTTTATAGCGCCGCTCATGTGACCGGCTGCCTCCCCTCTCTCCCAATCTGGCAGCTAGAGTGGGAGGGGCAGAGAATCCCCCACTGATGTCAGTCGGGAGGAGAGGAGGAGAGAGCCAGCCGGTCACGTGAGCCCCGAGCAGGAGAGCTGCAGTTAGCTGTGGATGACGGAGGCACGTAACCTGACCATGGTGTAAGGGCTCAGCTGCCACGATAAACTGTGGTCAGTTTACGGGGGGGGGGGGGGCTTAGCCAGGCAGGATCAGCCAGGTGATACAGGGGGCCAAATTATACAGCACAAGCTCTGTACTGCTATTCATACTTTAAAGGTGCAGGATCCATTTTTTTTTTAGGGTAACAAACACTTTAATGGAGTGCCACCAGCAATTTATTTTTTGGGATTTGACAACAGAGCAGGAAACAGTGGAAAATTGGTGTCACCAGGATGGGGAGACGCAAAGAGTAACTAAAATCTGATAGATGTTCTAACATTTCCTCAATCTGCTAAATACGTGTGATTTTGTCCTACGGGATGTGTTTGTGTTTCTTCCCATTTAAGAAAGATCCATCCATCCATTCCTGCCATTGTGCCACCGTGTCAGGAAGTGAAAGGATAGCTAGCACACTGGGGCACAGAGAGCATCAAAAACCTAGGTTCTAACCCTGTCCCAAGCAAAAAACAAAACAAAACGTTAGTGTTGCGCTGAATCCATGCCAAACAAGTCACTCCATAGTCCAAAAAGCCACTCTTAAATTATAACAGCAACTGACAGCTAAAGGGTCCTGCAGCTACCAATGATCCATGGGTGAAGAGCAAACTATAGCAAAAAAAGAAAAGAAAAAAGGAAACGCGTACCCTAGGGAAGTTAATCCTTTTATTGTTGCTGAATGAAGAAAGATAAAATCATCAAGCTCACATTTCGCAGTAAGTATACAGGTACTGTACATACAGTGACGGCCCGTCCATTAGGGGCACAGGGGCGCCGCCCCCCCATCCATGCGTCCGGCCTCCTAATCTACATGGAGGGCGAGGGATGCATGGATTCCAATGAGGGTTTTTTTTTTAAGCACGTGATTAGAGCCAGAGGCTCTAATAGGCTTCACAAAAGGGTGGGCTCGGGGTGCAGAGCACTGCTCCCTGAGCCCACCCAGTTGTGTGACATGAATATTCGCTATCGTCACACTGATTCTCCTCCCGACCAATCAGAGACCGGTTTCCCGATTGGCCGAAAGGAGAAGCCATCCTATTAGCCTACGAGGAGGAGGCAGGAAACAACGTACCGGCGCCGTGATGCAGAGGAGACACATGGGAAGCCCGACCGATGGAGCCGGAACACGGAGGAGACTGAGAGGGGAAGCCTGAGAAGGAAGTGTCACCAGCACACCACGATCTCCAAAATTGGGTCCAAAATTTTAATCACATAGTATCAAAAAAATAAATACGTCACATGCCTGATGAAGGGGTCCTGCGTGCCTTTGAAATGTCGCTTCTATTTATTTTTTTGATACTATGTGATTAAAATTTTGGACCCAGTTTTGGAGATCCTGGTGTGCGTTAGTATTGTATGAGAAGGGAAGCCGCCGCCGTCTCCACATGTCAGTCCGAGGGAAGCACAGGGTGTGCTGGTGACTTGGGTGGGTATGGTGCGCGGTGCGGGCTGGAGCGAGGGGGGGTCCATGGTCAGGTCCGCCTGCCACCCCCCCCCAACCGATAGAGCACCAGCCGCCACTGTGTATATCAATACTGGATAGAGTCCAGTAAGGTAAAGCTGCCCTCTGTATGTTGACTGGTGCCCCAGGTGGAAGAACTAGCTGAACGGCTAAAGTAGGTGAAAAAGCTTCTCCTCTAGCCACTCAGCTGATTCTTGCATGTGGGAAGCCAATCAACACACAGAGGTCAGCTTTACCATACCTTTACCTTACTAGACTCTACCGACCCTACCGTATTCTACTGTACCTGATATCACCTACCTTGATCAGTTACCACCCCAGTCTGCTACCTGGGGGCTCCCTAATCTATATGGTAATCCCCAGACAGATTCAATGATGGTAAATACTTTAGTAGTTTCGAAGTGTCAGAAGAACTAAAAGTACACTATTTGCACAAACATTTGTGGACACCTGATCGTTGCACATACTGTATATGAGCTTTTTGGATATCCTATTAAAAAAACATGTAACATGTAATTAATTATGGAGTTGGCCTCTCCTTTGCAGTTATAACAGCCTAGCTCATCTGGGAAGGCTTTCTGTGAAATTTTGCGTCCCCGTTTAGCCAAAAGAACATTTGTGAGGTCAGGTACTAATTTTGGATGAGAAGACCTGGCTTACAATCTGTGTTCCAATGCATCTCAAAGGTTTTCTGTAGGGTATTGAGGTCAGGGCTCTGTGCAGGACACGGGGAAATCCTCCACAACAAACTCATCACAAATCATCTCTTTATGGAACTGGCTTTGTGCACAGGGGTACAGTCACGCTGGAACAGAAAAGGACCTCCCCAAACTGTTAACACAGGGTTGGAAGTGCTCAGTTGTCTACAATGTATTTGTATGCTATAATATTAACAGTGCCCTTCACTGGAGACACCTGAACTAAATCATTTGGCGTTTACATACGTTTGGCCATGTTTTATTTTGTATTGAGAGACAGAGGTTGAACAAAAGGTAATAATTACAGCATGTTAAAGATAAAATATTCCAAGTGTCACATACACAAACCAAAGTGTACTTTTTAATCCATAGACAACATTTTATTTCATTGATTGATCAGTAAGTCCTTTGGTGGCACTTTCTATCCCCTAATGCCTCGTACACACGGTCGGATTTTCAGACAGAAAATGTTCGATGGGAGCCTTTTGTCGGAAATTCCGACCGCGTGTAGGCTCCATTGGACAGTTTCCACCGGAATTTCCGTCGCACAAAATTTGAGCTCTGGTTCTCAAATTTTCCGACAACAAAATCCGTTGTCGGAAATTCCGATCGTGTGTACACAATTCCGACGCACAAAATTCCACGCGTGCTCGGAATCAAGCAGAAGAGCTGCACTGGCTATTGAACTTCATTTTTCTCAGCTTGTCGTACGTGTTGTATGTCACCGCGTTCTTGACGTTCGGAATTTCCGACCAACTTTGTGTGACCATGTGTATATGCAAGACAAGTTTGAGCCAACGTCCGTCGGGAAAAAAACATGGATTTTGTTGTCGGAATGTCCGATCGTGTGTACAGGGCATAAGTCAGCCTTTCTGATCTTTTACTTAAGAGCTACTCTTGAAATAATTTTTAAATCCTGGGGTACCCCTGCTAAAGGAAAAATGCCTCTTACATGGTTGGCTACTGGGAAGAATGCCACTCTTACGGACGGTTAAAAAGATAATTGGAGTCTTGCTACTGGCGCAGCCAAATGGTGTTAGACCCAGAACTATGAAGGCACCAGCAGATTGGCAGTCAATCAGCCACAGCTCAAGGAATCCCTAACAACCTCTGGAGCTACCCTAAGGTTCCAGGGAACACTGGTTGAGAATGGCTGCTTTAGATTAATGATATTGTTTATAACAATATACCATTATCTTTCCTCTGGTGTTTTTCCATCCTCTTTCTGATAATATGTTGGACCTATATTGAATAGTCACAGATGACAGATAATTTGTGGTAAGTTAAGCCTTTATCTTATGCCGCGTACACACGGTCGGACTTTTCGGCTACAAAAGTCCGACAGCCTGTCCGACAGACTTTCGACGGACTTTTGTCAGACTTTTGGCGGACTTTTGCCGGACTTGCGGCAGACTTTCTTACGAACGGACTTGCCTACATACGATCACACAAAAGTCCGACGGATTCGTACGTGATGACGTACACCGGACTAAAATAAGGAAGTTGATAGCCAGTAGCCAATAGCTGCCCTAGCGTGGGTTTTTGTCCGTCGGACTAGCACACAGACGAGCGGATTTCTGGGTCCGGCGTAGTTACGACGTAAAGATTTGAAGCATGTTTCAAATCTAAAGTCCGTCAGATTTGAGGCTGGAAAAGTCCGCTGAAAGTCCGCTGAAAGTCCGGGGAAGCCCACACACGATTGGATTGTCAGCCAGCTTTAGTCCGTCGGCGTCCGTCGGACTTTTGTAGACGAAAAGTCCGACCGTGTGTACGCGGCATTAGTGTTATTCCAGCTGTACTGAGATGCACAATTTTAATTAACACTAAGAAATATCTTTGTATTTTTAGCATAAGGACATAACAAGAGGACCTTATTTAATGATATGGTCTATACATTTAAATCCGAACTCTAAACGAACAGCTAAGTTACAATTAAAATGTATATAATGAAGCTGTGCGCCCAAAAGTTTTGCATTTCTGTCTATCCAGTTTTGACATTTACACAGACAGCACAGCCAACCCTGTAGCTCACTAGTTAGTAGGGTGCTGTTGTGCGTTGGATGTACCCACCTGTCTGTCTTTGCCGAGTTGACCTGAATTTCATCTCCTTAATATTACTTGGCCACCAATGATTGTGGGTGTTGGGTAGCATCACATTTCCTATGTTAGTAAAATACTAGACTATAATACTGTATTGTGATGTAGTTAATGTCCCATACTGACCTCTAATGTATGTTCCTATACATAGATAAACATTTTATATATGTCCTTGGCCCATGTGACCAGTTACGGTTCTTCAGCACTCAGCATACACTGAGATGGTATGATTAGAGATTTTACTTTACTCTGAGGGCCACACAGAGGCAGCACATTGTAGACACCTTGATGAAGGGCTCAGGGATTATATGCCGTGCTAATTACATGCTGACACCCCTCTGAGTCTCAGAAAATCACACTTAATACCAACCTGTGGCGTAGCGTCGGGGGAATGGAGGAATCACTGCCTTCTGATGACAAGATTGACTTTTCTCTCTAATTACATCCTTAGACACATCCCTGAAGAGCCAGATATCTATGAGGCACTGCCAGCTGTTCCTGAATTGCAACGTCCATCAAATACTTGGGAGTTCTGCTTTTGTTTCCTTTGTTTACCAGCTGAAAGTAGAAATTTTAAAAAAGCTCTAATGTCACCATATTCTTTTCAGTCATTCTGCGCAGTCCAATATCTAATAAGGCTAATTGTTGGGGAAAATTAAAAATGTACCCAAATATCGTTAAAGTGTAGCTTCACTTTTGTACACTTATCTATTACATTGGCCCCTCTCACAGCAAATTTGTATACTCCTTTGCCCCCACACTTGTTGGATTCACACTGTCCTTGTCCTGAAGGAGCCCCAATATCTAATAAGGCTAATTGTTGGGGAAAATTAAAAATGTACCCACATACCGTTAAAGTGTAGCTTCACTTTTGTACACTTATCTATTACATTGGCCCCTCTCACAGCAAATTTGTATACTCCTTTGCCCACACTCTTGTTGGATTCACACTGTCCTTGTCCTCAAGGAGCCGCACATCTACCTCTGCATACGAGGAGGAACTTCTATTGATTCTTATATAGAGGCTGTCCATTATGGTGGATGACCTCTCTCTGTAGGAACAAATAGAATTTTCTCCAGAAGAAGCAAGGAACCGGTCAGAGAGTTTGCAGTGCCAGCTGTGTGATTCCTTGTGGGCGTGGAGAGCATAGATTTCACAGGATCATGGGCGTGGACAGTTGAGTATAATGCTTTGGGGGGTGTTGGCGAAAAAGGGGTAAGTGAAAATGAATTTCCAGCCAAAAATGGCAAGACAAAAATGAGTAGCCCATTAAAAGAAAAAATGGCTTTTGTTGCAATATTCACTATCAATCCAGAGACTCATTCCCCCCTTCCACAGTACTTTGTTTCTTCCACTGAATATCCTCAGTCTGATGGCTGATATCATTCAAGCCACATAGTCTGACCCCAGGTTGTCCTGGACCTAGCCCCAGTCTGTGCCAGGACAGTGAAAGGAGAAGCAGCAGTGAAAAAACATACTGTATCTTTCATGGAGTGTGGAAAGTTTAGAACTTAAGAAAACTTTATTTTACTGTCCATTCCTTCCTGTGCCAGTGATGACTACGCAGTCCTCAGATGAGGCGACTGCATTTTTTTCTTTTTTCTTTTTACCTAGTGATCCTGCAAATAACACTATCTTTCCCTGGCTGACAACACTCACTCCTCCACTGTATCTATGAAGGGAGCCATGGTTGTCACCCAGGCTGGACTTCAGATATCTCTTTCTCTTTTCATTCCCTTTACATGGTGGTTGGGGAAAGGGGTTGGTAGCCTACAGAAGAAAGATAAGATTGTTTGTGCTTTCATTCAGCAAACAGGAATTAACAAGGCAGGGTCAACAGGTATTTTCTAGTGCAGCCAGAGCGTCCAAGGACTGGTAATCTGCAAAATATTTTTTTTTTTCTTAGGTTTAGACTTGCTTTAATCAGTACTTTGATTATGGGCTAGTTTCATCTCCATTTATTCAGGGAATATAGGAATATAGTAATGTATTTCATTTTCAGTTTTTTTGTCTAACTTAGTAACAGGCGGCATGCAGTGATTAATCATTGACAACGGCATGTCTTATCACCTTGTTAAATTTCACAGAATATGGGAGGTTCTTGGATGTTCAAATGGATATATAAATAATGAATAAGCGATCAGTGAGCATGAAACGCGTTAACTGTTTTTCTTCTAATATGGATATGTGATTTTTTTCATGCGATTTTCAAAAAAATAGATTTTAGTCATGTCGCAGACAGGATTTGTTCTACTTTTCTATGAAGATAGCCACGAGCAGGACCAGCACCTATCAGTGTGGTAGCAGAGGCAGATCACATTATTGTGCAATGAGCGTGGAGGCCATCTTGAAATAAGATTATAAACAGGAGGAAAACAAACAGAGCCACTATTTTTTGCCATGTGGGGTTAGCTTGCACTCCTTTTCACTTTCATTTTGTTTGGTTGCTTCTTTTTATTTTATTTTGTACCCCTAAAGAAGTTCTGGCATTTTTGAGAAAAACATGTTGGGTTTATTTAGAAAAACTTTTTAAACATTTATTTTTGGGGGCACACATGGTTTATTGGGGAAGGGGCTGGTAACTCCTTGTTGAATCTGTGGTGCAGTTTTCTACAGTCCACATTTTACCCATGGAAGGGGCACAGTTGATGGGGAGGCTGCTAAACTGTCCCTCACATCACTGAACTCTATATTTTGGCACCTCCATTGGTGGTTAGTCTTGAATGGGGTCGTATTGTGTGCTAAGAATTGTCATTACTGAAGGTAAAGTGAAGGTGACTTCTTCACCTTGTGATTGAGACACGATAAAGATCTCCATTCATTGGATATTGATGCAGGGATATAGATGTATTGACGTAGAAGTGCAAACAGGTATTTTTACTTTTCTTGGCAGCTGAAAACCATAGACCACCATTTTTTTTTTTTTGATTATCATATCTTTGGAGTCTATTTTAGCCTCTCCCTATAAGTAAATAGGCACACACACCGTGTTTGATATACATTATAATAAAGTCCTAAATAAATGTTACATTTTATCCTATTGCTATTGGTGAGTAGGGAGACGCACCCTCATCCTAGTGCACAGATTAGCGAGCCTACATGGAGCGGTGCTTATCCTTCTTTTGCTTAAAGACAAGTCCAGTTGCTTTGGGAAATGGTACTGTACACAGTTGTTACCGGGGATTTTGCTTTGGGTTTGTGAATTACATGGAGCACATTGTAAATGGAAAGATTTCCCCATGGGGTTTTATTGCCAGCAAAACACAAAGTTAAAGAAAGATTTCTCTTTATATCAAAAGGGTATTTATTTAGTAGAAAGTAATGCAAAATGCAACAAGGACATTTAGTATATTAAAACATGAGCTTTCAATGACAAAAACATGTACATAATGATACAGCCAGTGAGTACATATAAAAGCATGCATAGGGTGATATAAACAATTTATGTAATCACACTATGCTCCCCAACCCCGACGAGTTTCGACCTTAGAAGTAGGGGTCTTCTTCTGGGGGAATACAAACGGAAAAACTCTAGAAGAAAATACATTGTGACAATGAGATCATTTAAACAAAAACATCACTTTCAAAGACTATATATTTTATTGAGTAGAAGACATGTTCAATAGTTGAAGTATATTTGTATTTCCCAATGAAGGCTGTACAGAGTGTTCCTAGTCACCGTGACTAGGAGCACTCTGTGCAGCCATCAGTGGTAAATTTGTTTATATCACACTATGCCTGCTTTTATATGTACAGGCATACCCCACTTTTAGGTACACAATGGGGTTTATTTACTAAAGCTGGAAAGTGCAAAATCAGGCTCACTTCTGCATAGAAACCAATGAGCTTCTAACCCCAGCTTGTTCAATTAAGCTTTGGTAATAAAACCTGGAAACTCATTGGTTTCTATGCAGAATTGAGCCTGATTTTGCACTTTCCTGCTTTAGTAAATAAACCCCATTGTGTACTTAAAACTGGGGTATGCCTGTACTCACTGGCTATATCAATATGTACATGTTTTTGTCATTGAAAGCTCATGTTTTAATATACTAAATGTCGTTGTTGCATTAGTTTTTACTAAATAAATACCCTTTTGATATAATGAGACATCTTTCTTTAACTTTGCGTTTTGCTGGCAATAAAACCCCATGGGGAAATCTTTCTATTGACTATATATTCGGGGTGAGCAGCACCTTCTATCTCATTAATAGCAATACCGTTCCCTTTCTAACATGGAGCACGTTAATGCCCTGTACACACGATAGGATTTTCCGATGGAAAATGTGTGATAGGACCTTGTTGTCGGAAATTCCGACCGTGTCTGGGCTCCATCACACATTTTCCATAGGAATTTCCGACACACAAAGTTTGAGAGCTTGCTATAAAATTTTCCGACAACAAAATCCGTTGTCGGAAATTCCGATCTTGTGTACACAAATCCGACGCACAAAGTGCCACGCATGCTCAGAATAAATTAGGAAATGAAAGCTATTGGCTACTGCCCCATTTATAGTCCCGACGTACGTGTTTTACGTCACCGCGTTCAGAACGATCGGATTTTCCGACAACTTTGTGTGACCGTGTGTATGCAAGAAAAGTTTGAGCCAACATCCGTCGGAAAAAATCCATGAATTTTGTTGTCGGAATGTCCGATCAATGTCCGACCGTGTGTACAGGGCATAAGACTTTTCACACTTCAGAGATTTGAAGTGTGTTTCCCTGAAGTGTTTCCACCCTAAACATCAAGGTTCCCTATATATTCAGTGGTTCCCATTCAAGGGTTGAGTTTCTTGAAGCATGTCAGGCATTAAGAACACTGCTACAAACTGTAGACGTGGCCACATAGTTGTTGCCAGGGGTGTTGCTCCGGTTTTTGAAATACAGTATCTCACAAAAGTGAGTAAACCCTCACATATTTGTAAATATTTTATTCCATCTTTTCTTGTGACAACACTGAAGAAAAGACACTTTGCTACAATGTAAATGAGTGAGTGTACAACTTGTATAACAGTGTAAATTTGCTGTGGGTATCAAGCCAGGGACCCAGTCAGCGGAGGTGACGCTTGCAGAGCAGCTTTGTGTGTCAAGCCAGGAACCGGGCAGGCCAGCGGGGGTAAAGCTTGAGGTGTATCTTGAGTGCCAAGCTAGGGACCCAGCAGAAAGGCGGGGGTGATGCTTATGGAAGATACTACAGTGAAAATTGGAGGTGCTCAAAGGATTCAGTGGCATTGAATCATCTAGTCTGATGAGAGACTGGGAGCTTAGTGGGCTGAAGAACTACAAGAAGTGATTGTAGTGAAAGTTTAGGAACTGTTAAAGACTGTTGCCATAGGAGACAGCATTCCTACACGTGCAGATGTGGTGTCTTGCTGGATGCCTTTCCCTGCATGGCTGTCCTCCTGTTGAAGTCTCATAGTCTGCCAATGAATTTTGCAATTACTTAAGGGTGTCCTGGCTCTAACCCTACAAAAAATATTTTACAGCACACACATTCAAGAATGACATTTCCTGCAAGGCTAGTTAAAAACACCTGAACATATTAAAAAAAAGGGGGGGTTTGGTCACACTATATGGTCATATAGTGCTAAGCCCACTTACTGCGACAAAGTACCCCGAATTAGTGGGTCCTACTCTAGTAATAGAATGGAAGATCCTGTGTCTCAACCATGGGAGCTGAACTCCTCTATGTGGGAGAACTGAAGGGGATACATCCTATACACTGGTGGCCACTAAATAATGAGGAAGGTAATGAGGAAGGGGAGGGGTGCTCCAGCCCCCGTATTTTTTTGAATATGTTCAGGTGTTTTTAACTAGCCTTGCGGGAAATGTCATTCTTGAATGTGTGCGCTGTAAAATATTTTTTGTACTGTTTGTAGGTCTTATAACAGCACCATCTTGAATTTAATCACATTGTAGGGTGTACCCCCCAAATATGTTTTTATATACTGGCCCCTTAACCCTCTCTCCCAAAGTTCTGTTAAGAGAAATAAAATCTCTTTTGCATTCACGAAGTATCTGGCGCCCAAGCAATCTACCTTGCATTACACCCACTATGCCATAAAACCCACCATATACAGAAGGATGTCAGCTATCTCTGGCCCTGGATGTTCTCATTAGACTGAAGGAGGCCTGGGACCTTGCTACATTAGTAAAGTAATAGACTATAATATCTTATTGTATTGTAGGTGATGACTCATACTGACCTCTAAATGTATGTTCCTATACACAGATGTACATTTTATATATGTGCTTCCGTTCCGGTTCCTCAGCACTCAGCATACACTGAGCTGGTACGATTAGAGGTTTATGTTCACTCTGAGGGCCACACAGAGGTGGCACATTGGCGTTGCCTTGATGAAGGGTTTAGGGATGATATGCTGTGCTAATTACAGGCTCACACCCCTCTGAGCCTCAGCTAATCACACTCAATATCAACCTGTTGAATCGGGGGCATGTACCAAGCACTGCCTTCTGATGACAAGGTTGTCTTTTCTCTCTAATTACATCCTTAGACATATCCCTGAAGAGCCATGTAGCTATGGGGCACTGCCAACTGTTTCTGAATTGCAGTGTCTATCAAATATGTGGCAGGTGGGAGTTATGCTTTTATTTTATTGCTAAAAGCTGGACATAAAAATTGAATTTCATTAACCTGTTCCTCATTCTTATAAGTTATTCTGCCCAGTTAAAGATACTGATGAGGCTAATTAATGGGGAAAATGTAAAATTAACCCAACTGCCCTTAAAGGATAGCTTCACTTTTGTATAATTATCCTTTATGTCAGCTGCTCTCACAACACTCCTAAAGTTGTATGCTAATTTGCCCACTCTCTTGCCAGATCAATGCTGTCCATACCATCAAGGAGCTGCACAACTGCCACTGCATACGTAGAGGAAATCTTTTTTTTTTTTAAGGCGCTTATTAATAGATTTTTTTCAATTATTTTTTAAAGAATGTACAGGATTTACACCAAACAAGACATAAAAGTTGAACACAACTGCAGGCTACACACATGGCAGGCAATGTAAGTAAGCATTGAGGTCAAAGGCTGGGGCCATTACTCTGCTTTTAAAGGCAATTATAAAGGCTTTGAGCCGTTCGGCAGTTGTCAGTGGAATGCCTAATAGGACCCGCAATAGGTCTAACTCCAATCTCCCAAACCACCAAGTAAGAACAGTAGGTGAAAGAAAAGAAGAGGATGGGGGAGGGGCGGGAAAGGAAAAAAAAAGGGGGGGGGGCGGGGGGAGTTAGGCAAAGAAACCCACTGGGTCAAGATCATGGGTGGAATGAGAAAGCAGGCTCCAAGACAGAAGGACAACACATGTCTTCTCGAGAGTAAAGACTCATAATCAAGAGAACTAATGCAAGGCAGTGCATCCCAGCACATTTCTGTTTTTGGGTTTAGATTTGCTTTAGTTAGCACTTTGTTTATGAGCTAGTTTTTTGGTACTAGCACTGAGATCCTACTGCATCGCCTAATGAGGTCATCCTGAAATGTTCCAGGCACTGGAACATTTGGAGTCTGGAGGGGAACATTTTCTTGTACAAAGGTTTTTATTGGACATATCAATCAACATAGTGATACATATACACACTGAAGGACACATCGTGTATACATATTTGCATAGATTATAAAATTGCAAAGAATGGTAGCCTAAAATAGCAGAATTTGCACTAGATTCCAAAATTACACTAAGAATCTTATAAGATCAACATATACTAGTAGTATAGCGAAATGCTAATTTCCATTATTTTGCAAGTATATTTGCAAAACTTTATATAACCGTTGTGATAAGGAAAAAAAAAACCAAAAAGATAAATGTAAAGCATAACTCGGCAATGTGGAATTAAAGAAGGGCGAGATATGTTCGTAAGTTGTTTCTCATCATGTGTCCGAGCCCAGCAGGACATAGCCTGTAGGCTAGAGAGACCTAGAAAAGAGAAGGTAAAAAGAAGGAATAAGAGGAGAGAGGACCAGAAAAAGGGTGAAAAAGGTGAGTAGGACAAAGAATATAGAGAATAATCAGGGAAAAGAAAAGGAGGAGAGAGGGAAGTCCACGGGGTGAGAGGGGTGGAGACTTACTATAGAGAGAGTAGTGCTGAGTCAAAACGGGAAGGGTGGGAACATGCCACCCATGGTTGCCAGGTCCGAAGAAATTTATCATGCGTATCTGATAAAACGGCTGTCAGTTTTTCATTAACCATGATCTCATTTACACGGTTTTTAACTGCCTCAAAGCTGAGAGCCGGAGTTTTCCAAGCCTTAGCTATGGTTAATTTAGTTGCAGTAAAAATATGAGATGCCAATTGGCGTTCTGGTTTTAGTAATTCGGTGATTGTTTTCCCCAGAATAGCTTCAAAGGGGTCTCTCTTTATATTAGTGTTGAAGAGGTTATGCAGCAATGCATAGACTCTAACCCATAGTCTGCATAGCCTGGGGCACTGCCACCAAATGTGTGCCATCGTACCCTCCCGAGAACACCCACGAAAACACAGGGGGGAATAAGTTGGGATAAAACTAGCTAATCTGGCCGGGGGGTAATACCATCTATAAAGCACTTTATAGGCATTTTCCAAGAAAAGAACATTCTTTGGAGCATTTGGACAATGCAATAGTCATGACCTGACAATCCTCCGGGTCCAACTGCTTCCCAAATTCCGCCTCCCACTGGAGATGGTATGATCTCAAGGATGGTCTTTTGGAGTTAATTATAGCTGTATATATTAAAGAAATCAAACCCGAGGATTGGGGCCGTGATCTACAAAGGCTTTCAAAGGGGGTTAACGTATAGGGGGTTGGTTGAGATTTTATAAGGGTTTGAAGGAAATGTCGGAGTTGTATATAGCTATAGTGCTCCCTAAGGGGGATATTATGGGAGAAACGTAAGACTGCAAATGGGATGATCTTGGTAGGGGTAAACATTGAGTGGACATCTACAAAGCCACTCTTGGTCCACCACGTAAATTGTAGTGGACGCAACCAGGGGGAAATAGTGGACACTGAAGAAGGCGAAGTAGGGGGAGGTGGGGAGAGATTAAGCCCGCCGAATATTTGACCGTGTCCCATAACCGAAGAGAGTGGGCCAAACATGGACCAATAGTGATTGGGCGATAGGCTCGGGGAAGCCAAGGAAGGGAGGCTAATGGTGTCAGGTGCGAGTCCATCAGTTTAATAGTGGCCCATAGCGGCATTTGTTGTTTCTCATAAAGGTGAGATAGTGCAGCAATAGCTACTGCTGTATAGTAAGCGTGTAGGTTGGGAACCGAGAGGCCACCATTGAACCTTCGGGTGTACAACACCTGCCGTGTAATCCTAGGTTTTTTAGAGCCCCATATAAATTGCATAGTTTTTCGTTGGTGTATGCGTAGAACATAAGAAGGGACCTGGACCGGCAAGACCCGAAAATAATATAGCAGCTTTGGGAGATAGGTCATACTTATGGTTTCAATCCGGATGAGATCGGATGGCCTCTGCCAAGGGTTCCAATGCCAGGATAAATAAAAGTGGGGAAAGTGGGCAACCTTGATGGGTACTCCTTTTAATAGGGAAGATAGGTGACTCGAACCCGCAGTATTTCACTTTGGCCTGGGGGGAATCGCAGATAGCTGAAACCCAACGCGTAAAGGAAGCTCCGAATCCGTAGCATTTAAGTACCTGTGTCAGATAGGGCCATGACAACGTGTCAAAAGCCTTGTTGATATCTAATGACAAAAACATTGTTTCTAGGGACCTATTATGTACTATGTGTTGTATTTGAAGGAGATGTCTGATAGCATCACCAGCCTGTCTTCTTGGGACAAAGCCCACCTGGTCCTTTTTTATCAAGCGTGGTGGAAATGGAGGGGAACATTTTCAAACAGTGTATTGGAAGGAAAGAGCCTAGGAAGGACCTCCCCAAATTGATGATATTCATTTATGGTCCAGAGCTTGAACAATAGTGCCACCCCTTTGGCCATGCATTGACAGGAAATGGGGGTGATGTGGGATGTAACTGTGAGATGCAAATGATAAATAATGACTGTGACAGATTTGGTCAGGAGGACAGGGACTTTTGAAGAGAACTAGGGGCAAGCCTCCTACCCACTGATTATGGCCCACGGAAAGAGAAGATAATTCTCTAATGATGGGCAACCACTTAATGGATGCTGAGTGCATGTTTTGGATTACTTCTCTGAATAAGGACAATAAAGCTTCCCTTCTGGAGTGGATGGAAAGAGGTAATATTAATCTTGTACAGGTTAATGGTCAGAGAGAATACGGTGACCCTCCTGCAGACTGGGTTGGCTCCTTCAAATGGGACAGAAATATTATTCAAAACAATATCCCTTGAAGTGGTTGTTAACCTACTTCTATGAAATCTTCTTACCCCCTCTGTACCTTAATAACATGTGTCCCTGTGCCTGTGTTCTGTACAAGATCGGCCGATCTTTATTTATATAAGCTCCGCTCCGGGCACACAGCTGATTCCTCTCCTCCTTCTCTCTCTGGCTCACAGCTGCAGTGGGCGGGGCCAAGCCATCCCACTGACGTCAGCCGGGGAGGAGGGGGAGAAAGTAGAGAGAGAGTTGACAATCAGCTGAGCGCCTGGAGCTGCGCTGATACAAGGTACAGATCGGCGGATTTTTATCATTAAACAGGCACAGGGACACATATTATTAAGGTAAAGAGGGGATAAGAAGATTTAATAGCAGATAGAGAGGAGCAGGAGTGGGGGGGGGGGCTAGTACAAGCAGGGAGGGAAGGGGAGGGGAGGGGAGGACACAGACACAGGGAGAGCTGCAGAGAGCAGGGCTGCGGCTGACAGAATCACACAAACGGACCACAATGTCAGGGCTCGGCAGCATTGATTATCATGATCTATTTGCAGGGGAGGGCATAGCCAGGCAGGATCAGCCAGGTTTTTTAGGGTATACAGGGGGGCCAAATGACACAGCACAAGCACTGTGCTGTATAACATGCTTTGAAGGAACAGTATCTGGGTTTTTTTGGGGGGTTAACAAACGCTTTAAGAAATCTATGAAGATAAATAAATTCCACCTTTTCAGACTGCTGTTGACTTTGTGATGGATAGTCTGAGGTGGGGTTTGTTATGTGTTTATTGTTAAGTAGGTCATTCCCATTGTTCTATTGTTTCTGTCTGTTTGAGCATGTCTTGTAGATGAGAATAATCTTGTGACCACTTTAACTTGTTATGGGACAACTGTGAGATGTTACGCTTTATGCTTATAATAATGTGTATTGTACAGTACTTTGTATTCAAGGTTGTAGGTTGAGTTGAGAACAGAGGTATCTTGATATAGCGCAACTTTACCCTGAAGGGTCAGAGACTAAGAGGAGGCAACAGCAGGGAAGCAGCATGAAACATGGAACCAGAAAGGCTACGCAGGAAAAGCTTGTGTGAAGAGCCAAGTCTTCAATTTCCTGCGAAAGACCAGGATGGTAGGGGCCTCCTGGAGCTTGGCAGGGAGACTATTCCACAGCACGGCACCCTGGTGGGAGAAAGCTCGACCACCACGCCGGATCTTCTTAGGCACAGAGATGTGGGGGAGGTCTCTTCTGCTCGATCTAGGAAAAAGGAGAAAAGGGGGTAATGGTCTGGGGAAACCACTCTAGCACCTCCATCCCTAAATGCAACAGGAAAAGGGGAAGGCAGCCCTGGGACTTTGAATGAGGTGGAAGAGATTGGGACATTTTCACAATAAGTGCAATAAAATTGTTTTATTAATCACAGAATGCTGTATGAAACATATGGGAACAGCAATAATTGTGCGTTGCCCGGCATAGTGGCCTTTTTAGTTCCAAGCATACGTAAAAAAATTACAATACATAACACTTAATTTGTACATCCATAAAAACACTAACATAAACATAATTGCACATACATGATGTAAATGGGTAAAATGCATAATATATAATACACATGCAGTAAATGACCATAATATGACCAGCTTCAAGCACCCAACAATATGGGCATACACATGGCATCGATGGTACCCTACGCGTTTCGCGAGTCTTATCTCGCTCATCAGGGGCCGATGCATGATTCATGTGTCTATAACAAAATATAAGAAATAATCAGATTATGTAAGTGACTAAATGAATCGGGTTAAGGGTGATAATTGGCAAGAGAGGTCAGTAGAACAGCGACCTCATACTTACCACTCGGCTGGGCCAGGTCATCAATCACTGGGTGTCAAACAATGGCGGCATTGAGCAATGCCGGTTCGGTGGCTGAGGGGACGTGGCAACCAGAAACCGCAGCAGGAAAACCCAGGACGCACAGCACAAACTGCAGGAGGCATGTGGTCGGCGGTCAGAATATATCCATAACCATATCTAGAAAAAATATATATATATATATACGAATGCATGAGTCTAACGGACGTACTGAAAACAAGCTAAGTATCAACAAGTAATCTCTAACCCTGGGAAATAACCAGGGAGGGTTGTATTGAAACTTAAAAATAAAAATGTGTATATATATAGGATGAAGTAGGTTTCTAGTGTGGAATATGATAGGTGGTATAGAATTTGCCTTAACCACTTCCCACCCGGCCACTGCACATAAACGGCCGGGTGGGAGCTCCCTCCTTCTGACTGGACGTTCCCGAACGTCCTTCAGAAGGAGCGGGATCACGCGGGCGCGCTCCCGCGCAGCCGCGCAATCCCGATGCGCGCGTGTCACTCGGACACGCCGCATCTCAGATCGGCAGGAGGGCAATGTGATTTGCCCTCCTGAT
Source organism: Lithobates septentrionalis (assembly GCA_037952835.1). NCBI lineage: Eukaryota > Metazoa > Chordata > Amphibia > Anura > Ranidae > Lithobates > Lithobates septentrionalis. Next base: position 283,871 of record JBBDGP010002809.1, read on the forward strand.
CCGCACGATGGCTGTGTGTAATCACAGCCATCATATAGTAAACAAGGGGGAGGGGGTGGCAGATGACAGGAGATCGCGCCGCCACGTGCCCGCGCAGCGGCGCGATCCCGATCTGCCTGTGTCCCCCAGAGACAGCACAACACAGGAGGGCCCTGTGATTGGCCCTCCTGATCACATGACGACTGTCCAATCACAGTCGTCATGTAATGTAAATAGAGAGCGTAGTAACTGCTCTCATCTCTTCCTCTCCTCACACAGAGCCTGTCAGTGAGGAGAGGAAGAGAGATCTGTGCTGCAGCCAGGAGATCAGTGAGTAATAAAGCTGTTTGTCTGCTGTTTACCCACTGATCACCCAGCTAGTGTCCCCAAAACACAGTGTCCCCAAAACACAGTGTCCCCAAAACACAGTGTCCCCAAAACACCGTGTCCCCAAACAGTGAAAACACCTGTCAGTGAACATCTGCCCGTCAACAACTGGCACATCTGTCCGCCAACAGCGGGCACATCTGTCCGCCAACAGCCGGCACATCAGCCCGTCGTCATCAGGCACATCTGCCCGCCTGCCATCAGGCACATCTGCCCGCCTGCCATCAGGCACATCTGCCCGCCAGTCATCAGGCACATCTGCCCGCCAGTCATCAGGCACATCTGCCCGCCAGTCATCAGGCACATCTGCCCGCCAGTCATCAGGCACATCTGCCCGCCAGTCATCAGGCACATCTGCCCGCCAGTCATCAGGCACATCTGCCTGCCAGTCATCAGGCATATCTGCCTGCCAGTCATCAGGCACATCTGCCGCCCGCCATCAGGCACATCTGACACCGTCAACAGCTAACACATCAGCCCGTCATCAGCTGACACATCAGCCCGTCAACAGCTGACACATCAGCCGCCCACCATCATCAGGCACATCTGCCCGCCTGCCATCAGGCACATCTGCCCGCCAGTCAGCAGGCACATCTGCCCGCCTGCCATCAGGCACATCTGCCCGCCTGCCATCAGGCACATCTGCCCGCCTGCCATCAGGCACATCTGCCGCCTGCCATCAGGCACATCTGCCCGCCAGTCATCAGGCACATCTGCCCGCCAGTCATCAGGCACATCTGCCGCCCGCCATCAGGCACATCTGTCGCCCGCCATCTGACACCGTCATCAGCTGACACATCAGCCCGTCATCAGCTGACACATCAGCCCGTCAACAGCTGACACATCAGCCCGTCAACAGCTGACACATCAGCCCGTCAACAGCTGACACATCAGCCGCCCACCATCATCAGGCACATCTGCCCGCCCGCCATTAGGCACATCTGCCAGCCGCCATCTGCCCACGATCAGGCACATCTGCCACCCACCATCTGGCACAGCCGCCCACCATCTGGCACATCTGCCGCCTGCCATCTGACACATCTGCCCGCCAACATGACAAAAAGGTCTTACAGCGCAGAGGAGGCTCTCCAAATACTCCAGAGTATGTCGGACGAGAGTAGCGGGGAATTCTCTCCGTCAGACTCGGATAGTGACTATGAGCCAGTGGAAAGCAGTGGCTCCGAGTTGGAAACAGAGGAAGATACAATCCTAACAAGGAGAATCAGGAGAAATGAGCAGGAGGAGGCATTCACCAGCAGCGCAGCACTCCAGGGCATCCACCAGCAGGCATCCACCAGCAGCGCAGCACTCCAGGATGATATGCAGGCATCCACCAGCAGCCCAGCACTCCAGGATGACATGCAGGCATCCACCAGTAGCGCAGCACTCCAGGGCATCCACCAGCAGGCATCCACCAGCAGCGCAGCACTTCGGGATAGGCGGGCATCCACCAGCACTTCTGCAACCTTCCTAGAAGATAGGCCAGATGCTAGCAACGGATCCCATCAACGAGGCAGTGCCCATACTAGCCTCCCAGATGTTCTACTGTATCCAACATGGCTGCCCGATACATCAGTAGAACCTGTAATACCCCTTTTCACAGCCCAGCCAGGCCCTCAGATGCAGACGGAAAATGTAACCCCACTTTATTATTTTCATTTATTTTTTACCAATGAACTCCTAACCTACATTGTGGAGCAATGTAATCTATACGCCAGCCAACACATAGCCAACAATCCCAGTTCCTCATATGCCCGTCCTTTTGTTTGGAAACCCCTCACCGTAGAAGAATTTAAAATTTTCCTTGGCCTAACCCTCAACATGGGGCTGACAAAAAAAAATGAACTCCATTCCTACTGGTCTACCCGACCTATCCACCACATGCCGATCTATTCTTCATTTATGCCCAGAACCCGTTATGAGATGATCATGAGATTTTTACACTTCAATAACAATGCCCAATGCCTCCCTCGAAATCATCCCAGTTACGATAAGTTATTCAAAATTCGGCCCCTAATCAATTTTTTTTGCGCCAGCTTCAAGGAGATGTTTACCCCTGATAGAAACATATGTGTGGATGAATCCCTGGTGCACTTCACCGGAAGACTGGGAATAAAACAATACCTCCCCAGTAAAAGAGCCAGACGTGGGGTAAAATTTTATAAGGTGTGTGACAGGGCCACGGGTTACACATATGATTTTATGATTTATGAGGGAAAAGACAGACAGCTAAACCCCCCTGGATGCCCTACCTACATGGGAACAAGTGGCAAAATTGTCTGGCAGCTGATCCAACCATTACTTGGGAAAGGTTACCACCTTTACGTAGACAATTTCTACACTAGTCTCCCACTTTTCCGCCATTTGTACCTGAAGAACACTGTGGCCTGTGGGACAGCACGGACCAACCGCAAAGGCTTCCCACAAAGATTGGTCACCAAGAAATTGAAGAAGGGTGAAATGGCCAGTATGCGAACTGAAGAAGTACTAGCGGTGAAGTGGAGAGATAAAAAAAGAGATGTCTACATCCTTTCAACAATACATGACGACACCTTGGTGGAACTTCAGAGAAGAGGAGGCCCCATACAGAAGCCAAAATGTGTGCATGAGTACAACCTATACATGGGGGGGGTGGATATGAACGACCAGATGATGCAGCCCTACTTGGCCACCAGGAAATCACTATTTTGGTACAAGAAAGTCGCCATTTATTTGATGCAACTTGCCCTATTTAATTCCTATATCATTTTTTCTAAGTGCACCCAAAGTTCCCTACCCTATCTAAAATTCCAAGAAGAAGTTTTCACAGCCCTTCTCTATCCCCAAGGCCAAGCCCCTCAACTAATTCGCTCCGATGCGTTAGCCAGACTCCATGAAAGGCACTTTCCCGAAATCCTCCCTCTTACCCAAACAGGTCGCAAACCCCAAAAAAAATGTCGTGTATGTGCAAGTAGAGGAATTCGCCGAGACACCCGATACTACTGTCCCGAATGTCCCTCCGAGCCAGGGCTCTGTATTGGAACATGCTATCGGAGCTATCATACTTCACTACACTATTAGTACAGTGAAGGTGATTTTTTTCCACTATCTGCCATTTCTGTGAATGACCCGGACTGTTAACGACTATGCCTCTGCCAAACATGTTTCTGCCTTCAACGTAAATTGACCCGGACTGTTAACGACTATGCCTCTGCCAAACATCTTTCTGCCTTCAACGTGAATTGACCCGGACTGTTAAATGACCATGATTTTTGCCTGCCTCCTGAACTGATCATTTGCCCTGCCACTGTACAGCACAGGGGTCTCACATATGTGAGGGGCTCCAGAAAAGGTTTTCCGAGTGGAGAAAACATTTTTCTCCGGGTTTTTAGTTTTCTCGGATTAGGGTCTGGAGACTCGGAGGCTTCGTAGAGATTTGGGTGGGAAGAAGCCTCTACCCCTGTCCTCAGGTCTTACCTGACCAAGGCCCAATGTACAAAGTGCTGCCTGCTGCCACCTGAACTGGCCATGCCTTTTGCCTGCCACATGACCTTGCCATGCATTTGCCTGCCACATGACCTTGCCATGCCTTTGCCTACCACCTGGACTGGCCATGCCTATGCCTGTTACCTGAACTGCCTGCTAAACCTTGGACTGTACTGAACCATGTTCATACTTTTCCATATCTGTCTGCTGCCTGGACAATTCCTGGACATTTCCTTTGGCTGTCTGGACAAATGCTTTGGCTGCTCTGGAACGGTATTCCTGCCTGCTAAAACCACAGGTGAGCTTTTTTTTTTTACCTTTTGCTCAGCAGAATGTATTTTGGGGTGTAATTCTTGGTGTGTACATGCTATGTGTTAGAAGCCTGGAGGTGCTACTTGCATGTTGGGCCTCTGTATGTGGCCAGGTAGTGGAAAAGTCTCACACATGGGGTATCGCCATACTCAGGACGAGTAGCAGAATGTATTTTGGGATGTCATTTTGGCTATGTACATGCTATGTGTAAGAAAGATCTTCTAAATTGACAACTTTGTGAGAAAAAAAATAGGTTTTCATTTTCTTTCCACATTTTCCAAAAACTTGTGGAAAGAAATTACATGTTAAAAAGACTCATTATGCCTCATAGAATATACATTGGGTTGTTTTCTTTCCAAAATGGGGTCATTTTGTGGGTAATTCCATTGTCCTGGTGCTCCAGGGCCTTCAAAAATGTGATAGGTACTCAGGAAATTAAATGTGTAATTTATGCCTTTAGAACGCCTGATGATGCTATATGGATGTTGGGCCTCTGTATGTGGCCAGGCTGTGGAAAAGTCTCACACATGGGGTATCGCCATACTCAGGACGAGTAGCAGAATGTATTTTGGGGTGTCATTTTGGCTATGTGCATGCTATGTGTTAGAAAGATCTTCTAAATTGACAACTTTGTGAGAAAATAATAGGTTTTCATTTTCTTTCCACATTTTCCAAAAACTTGTGGAAAGAAATGACATGTTCAAAAGACTCATTATGCCTCATAGAATATACATTGGGTTGTTTTCTTTCCAAAATGGGGTCATTTTGTGGGTAATTCCATTGTCCTGGTGCTCCAGGGCCTTCAAAAATGTGATAGGTACTCAGGAAATGAAATGTGTAATTTATGCCTTTAGAACGCCTGATGGTGCTATATGGATGTTGGGCCTCTGTATGTGGCCAGGCTGTGGAAAAGTCTCACACATGGGGTATCGTTACACTCAGGACGAGTAGAAGAATGTATTTTGGGGTGTCATTTTGGCTATGTACATGCTATGTGTTAGAAAGATCTTCTAAATTGACAATTTTGTGAGAAAAAAATAGGTTTTCATTTTCTTTCCACATTTTCCAAAAACTTGTGGAAAGAAATGACATGTTCAAAAGACTCATTATGCCTCATAGAATATACATTGGGTTGTTTTCTTTCCAAAATGGGGTCATTTTGAGGGTAATTCCATTGTCCTGGTGCTCCAGGGCCTTCAAAAATGTGATAGGTACTCAGGAAATGAAATGTGTAATTTATGCCTTTAGAACGCCTGATGGTGCTATATGGATGTTGGGCCTCTGTATGTGGCCAGGCTGTGGAAAAGTCTCACACATGGGGTATCACCATACTCAGGACGAATAGCAGAATGTATTTTGGGGTGTCATTTTGGCTATGTACATGCTATGTGTTAGAAAGATCTTTTAAATTGACAACTTTGTGAGAAAAAAATAGGTTTTCATTTTCTTTCCACATTTTCCAAAAACTTGTGGAAAGAAATGACATGTTCAAAAGACTCAGTATGCCTCATAGAATATACATTGGGTTGTTTTCTTTCCAAAATGGGGTCATTTTGTGGGTAATTCCATTGTCCTGATGCTCCAGGGCCTTCAAAAATGTGATAGGTACTCAGAAAATGAAATGTGTAATTTATGCCTTTAGAACGCCTGATGGTGCTATATGGATGTTGGGCCTCTGTATGTGGCCAGGCTGTGGAAAAGTCTCACACATGGGGTATCGCCATCCTCAGGACGAATAGCAGAATGTATTTTGGGGTGTCATTTTGGCTATGTACATGCTATGTGTTAGAAAGATCTTCTAAATTGACAACTTTGTGAGAAAAAAATAGGTTTTCATTTTCTTTCCACATTTTCCAAAAACTTGTGGGAAGAAATGACATGTTCAAAAGACTCAGTATGCCTCATAGAATATACATTGGGTTGTTTTCTTTCCAAAATGGGGTCATTTTGTGGGTAATTCCATTGTCCTGGTGCTCCAGGGCCTTCAAAAATGTGATAGGTACTCAGAAAATGAAATGTGTAATTTATGCCTTTAGAACGCCTGATGGTGCTATATGGATGTTGGGCCTCTGTATGTGGCCAGGCTGTGGAAAAGTCTCACACATGGGGTATCGCCATACTCAGGACGAATAGCAGAATGTATTTTGGGGTGTAATTGCAATTATGCCTGCACCGTGTGTGAGAAATAACTTGTAAATATGACAATTTAGTGAAGAAAAAAAAAAAATCTATATTTCTTAATTTTCCAAAGCATTGTGGGGAAAAAATTTCAACTTCAAAAAATTCACTATGCCTCTTACTAAATACCTCAGACTGTCTTCTTTCCAAAAAGGGGTCTTTTGGGGGGTTATTGTACTGTCCTGACATTTTAGGGCCTCAAGAAATGAGATCAGTGCATTAGGCCATCAGTGCATTAGGATTGATACATTTTCAATAATGCGTAGCATGACTTGTAGACTCTATAACTTTCACACAAACCAATGATCATACAATTATCAGGATTTTTTTTACCAAAGACATGTGGTAGAATACATTTTTGCCTAAATTTTCGACAAAATTAAATTTTTTTGGTTTCTTTTAAAAGAGAAAGTAGAAAATTTAGTTTTTTTTTCAAAATATTCGCTCTTTTTTCGCTTATATCACAAAAAATAAAAAATGAAGTGGTGAATAAATACCACCAAAAGAAAGCTCTATTTGTGTGAACAAAATGATAAAAATTTCATTTGGGTACAGTGTAGCATGACTGAGTAATTGTCATTCAAAGTGAGAGAGCACTGAAAGCTGAAAATTGGTCTGGGAAGGAAGGGGGTGAAAGTGCCCAGTATTGAGGTGGTTAATGACAGATAGTAGTGGGCAGGGCTGTGGGAAAGTGCAAACACTAATGGGTATATTGATGGAAATTAAACCCAAAGTATGTGTGGGTAAGTATATAAACAGAGGATACTGAATAATGATATGGTATATAGTGAGATGGAAGCACATACATAACAAATGTTGAGTGGGAAGAACCACTTGGATAGAGAATGTTACCTGAGTAGTGATGAGTCCCAGGCATAGTGATGCACTCACAGACCTCTGACCATAACCACCGACCAACAAGACACAAATGCAAGCTGCAGCTGCACGAACATTGAGATATACCCACAGCGGCCCCAGAAGCTCTGCCCCCAGCGTCATGTACGGATGGCGATAGGTGGACATCAGAACCGCCAACCCGGGAGACCGGGTAGGCGTGTCAGCCACCGTTCGTCCATCCGGGATGTTCCACACAGCTCACAGGGTGTGAGGTCATCACATAGTGGGCGTGGAAAACATGACGCCGACGTGTAGGTGGCCCCACCCGCCCATGGGGACAAGTGAGGACAGCAGGAGGTCAGGTGAACCTCCCCTGTGCACGTCGCAGCCCCCGATACCGGAAGTGCGATGCCACCATCAGACAAAACCCCAGCGAGAGGGACCCAAGCCAGCCCAGAAGCAAGCCCCGATATTAACTGGATGTGGGGGTGAAAAATGGACCCGTGGTAGGAGCAGACCAAGGTTTTGGGCTGAAATGGGTGTCTTCCACCCGACTATTTGAGAAAAAGGAGAAAAGGGGGTAATGGTCTGGGGAAACCACTCTAGCACCTCCATCCCTAAATGCAACAGGAAAAGGGGAAGGCATGGTCATTTACTGCATGTGTATTATATATTATGCATTTTACCCATTTACATCATGTATGTGCAATTATGTTTATGTTAGTGTTTTTATGGATGTACAAATTAAGTGTTATGTATTGTAATTTTTTTTACGTATGCTTGGAACTAAAAAGGCCACTATGCCGGGCAACGCACAATTATTGCTGTTCCCATATGTTTCATACAGCATTCTGTGATTAATAAAACAATTTTATTGCACTTATTGTGAAAATGTCCCAATCTCTTCCACCTCATTCAAAGTCCCAGGGCTGCCTTCCCCTTTTCCTTCTGCTCGATCTAAGTGATCTGCCCAGAACTCGTGCCAAATGATCTGGTCATCTAGGTGGTTTAATTGCCTAGTTAATTAGCTTGAGTTACTTATATCACTATCAGCTAATAATTGCTAGAGGGAGAATTTCTCCAACGGTCCTTCCTGTTGATAAAGCTATCTGCGTGCTCAGTTACTGATTGAATTATTTGTTGAAAAGATTTAATGTACCTGTGTCTCATGTTACTGGATGTACAGTTTACCCCACCCTGTGTCATTATGCAAAGAAGGGGGAATTGTCCCAGCGTGTATTTCTCTTTGTGCCTGTTTCAATAAACAGTTGATGTTTTGCGCCACCCTACACTGTGTCTTGACAAGTGACTGGGTGAGTTACAGATCTTGGATCGTTCTGTTACCGAGCAAGGGAAGCTTATACGATGGACATACTCCTCTTGAATAGAGGGATCCGTCACAATTGGACATCCTATTTTAAAACCATGGGCACTGATATGTAGTTAGCTTCAGCAAGTCATGTCAGTAAGAAATAAGGCACAATACTCCACAAACTGTATGGTTGATCAATTGGTAAAAAAAGCTTGTGATCCACACATGGTTTTGTTCATCTATAACCTAAAGGTTCCAATGTTTAGGTACCACCCTGGTCTACTGCCCTGGGGCTCCTCAACACAATAATTCCCATGACTCTGAGGCAAATCAGACCCATGCAGATTCAGCTTTGGTCAGAACTAAGAACTAAGAGTACATTATTTGGCCACAAAATGTGGACAACTGATCATCAAACCCATATGTGCTTGTTGACATCCTATTTCAAAACCATGGGCATTAATTTCCCTCCACTCCTCTGGGAAGACCTTCTACAGGATTTTAAGTGTGTGTCTATGGGAATTTGTAAGCGTTTGTAAGGTCAGGTACTGACGTTGGATGAATAGATCTGGCTTAGAGTTGGTGTTTCAGTTCCTCCCAAAGGTAGTTCAGTAGGGCTAGAGTCAGGTATTAATGTTGGATAAGAAGACCCCGCCCACAACTGGTGTTCCAATTTATCTAAAGGATGTTCAGTAGGGTGGAGGTTAGGTACTGATGTTGGATGAGAAAAAAATAACACAATTTGTATTCCAATTTGTCCCAAAGGTGTTCAATGGGGTTTAGGTCAGGCCATGCAAGTTCCTCCATCAAAACTGGTCAAACCATATCTTTTTGGAGCTGGCTTTGTACACAGGGGTACAGTCATGATGGAACAGAAAAGGGCCTTCCCCAAACTGGCACTACAAGGTTGGAAGAGCACAATTGTCTGCAATGTGTTTGTGTGCAGTACTATTAACAGTACCCTTCACTGGAGACACCTGAACTCAATCATTTGGCCATATGAAGGTGTGATGGTCTGGTGACTGCATACATTTGGCCATACAGTGTAAAAAATGACAAACTGCACACAGAAAGGAGGTTTCTAAAATATAAACACACAAGTCTGCAAATATATACCATATACAACTGGGCCAATATATACAGTGCCTTGAAAAATTATTCATAACCCTTGAAATTTTCTCATGTGACAACCAAAAACATACATTTATTTTATTGGATTTTTATGTGATAGACCAACACAAAGTGTCACAAAATTGTAAAATGGAAGAAAAACGATAAATGGTTTAAATTTTTTACAAATAAATATCTGAAAAGTATGGCGTGCATTTGTATTCAGCCCCCCTAAGTCAATACTTTGTAAAACCACCTTTCGCTGCAAGTCTTTTTGGGGATGTCTCTACCAGCTTTGCACATCTAGACAGTAACATTTTTGCCCATTCTTCTTTGAAAAATAGCTCAAGCTCTGTCAGATTGGATGGAGAGTGTCTGTAAACAGAAATGTTCAAGTCTTGGCACATATTCTCAATTGGATTTAGGTCTGGACTTTGACTAGGCCATTCTAACATATGAATATGCTTTGATATAACCATACCATTGTAGCTCTGGCTGTATGTTTAGGTTCGTTGTCCTGCTGGAAGTTGAACCTCTGCCTCAGTCTCATGTCTTTTCCAGACTCAGGTTTTCTTCTAAGATTGCCATGTATATGGCTCCATCCATTGTCCCATCAATTCTGACCAGCTTCCCTGTCCCTGCTGAAGAAAAGCATCCCCACAACATGAAGATGCCACCACCATGTTTCACAGTGGGGATAGTGTGTTCAGGGTGATGTGCAGTGTTAGTTTTCCACCACACAAAGTTTTTTGCTTTTAGGCCAAAAAGTTCAATTTTGGTCTCATCTGACCAGAGCACCTTCTTCCACATGTTTGCTGTGTCCCCACATGGCTTCCCGCAAACTGAAAACAGGACATCTTATGGCTTTCTTTCAACAATTGCCTTCTTCTTGCCACTCTTCCATGAAGGTCAGATTTGTAGAGTGCACGACTAATAGTTGTCCTGTGGACAGATTCTCCCAACTGAGCTGTGGATCTCTGCAGCTCCTTCAAAGTTACCATGGGCCTCTTGGCTGCTTCTCTGATTAATGCTCTGCCTGTCAAATTAGGTGGACGGCCATGTCTTGGTAGGTTTGAAGTTGTGCCATACACTTTCCATTTTCAGATGATGGTTTGAACAGTGCTCCGTGAGATATTTGAAGGAGTGCCAGCATAAATAATGCAGTATAAAATGGTACCTTCGTTCCAGCAAAGTGGAAAGGAGGTTTGGGGGGAGGCTGAATGGACTTTAATGGTGCAAAAGTGCTCCATGAGATGTTCAAAGCTTTGGATATTTTTTTTATAACCCAGCCCTGCTTTAAATTGTTCCACAACTTTATTACTGACCAGTCTGGTGTGTTTCTTGGCCTTCATGGTGCTGTTTGTTCACTTGGGTTCTCTAACAAACCTCTAAGGGCTTCACATAACATTATACTGAGATTAAATTACACACAGGTGGACTCTATTTAGTAAATAGGTGACTTCTGAAGGCAATTGGTTTCACTAGAATTTAGTTAGGGGTATCAGAGTAAAGGGGGCTGTATACAAATGCACGCCACACTTTTTAGATACTTATTTGTTTATTTGTAAAAAAATTGGAAAACCATTTATCATTTTCCTTCCACGTCACAATTATGTGCCACTTTGTATTGGTCTAAAACATAAAATCCCAATAAAATACATTTACGTTTTCGGTTGTAACATGACAAAAGGGATATGGATACTTTTTCAAGACACTGTAAATCTTGGGCTGCTATGCTCAATACCAACAGCAGCAGAGCTACAGGAAGTGATGTCATCCCGCCAAGGACACCCTGTAATGTACACCTGGAAGTGTCTGGAGTGAAGGCTGAGCTTGCACCATGTATGGTGGAGCCAGTTTGCAACAGTTTTTCAGCAGTACAGTCCAGGTGCATTGCACAATGCACTTTATAATGTTAGTGTATATATTGATTGTTTTTAATGGTGCACATCTAATAAAAGGTTTTACATTATATAAAGTTTTTTTCTCTTGTGGTATGTTTTATGTATATTGAAGTGAATATAGAGGAAGCTGCTGCATTGGATGTGGGTTCCCCAAGAGAACAAAGCTCTGGGTGACCCGCTGAATTTAGGGGGTTGTGGATGTCCAGTGAGTTTTCTAGAATGTTGGGTTTGGCAAGTTGGTTGAGTGACACTTTTTGCAGAATAGTGGAGAATAACACAAAGCACTTTATTGATTTATCCACCGTGGACACTTTATTACTGAAAGCACTTTATATTTACTGTTAACACTTTATTACTGGAAGCACTTTACAGTATATTTACTGTAGACACTTTATTATTGTAAGCACTTTATATTTACTGTGGACACTTTATTTTTATATATTTTTTGGCATTTTATGTTTGAAGCTCTTTACAATATCAAATTGTGGTATCTTCTATCTGTTCATGGAATATGTAAGAATTTGGACTAAGGGAGGTTACATACAGATCTATGCCACATACACTAGTGCTCTGTGCCTATAGAATGGGTTCTTGAACATTGCTAAGTTTATTTTCAACAGCCTGACCACATACGTACCTAAAAGATAATATTTAATGTGATTATAGACTATTGATTTTTCCATAAACTTTCTCATCTCTCTGCTACATGGCACAGTTCAGGTGTACTTCACGCACTTCTTTACACCTCTGATCTTGCGACATTTTTGGTCCCTCTTGCAGTCTATATCCCGGCTGCAGGGTACAGAATCATACTGGTGGTCTTCGCATTGATCACCATCGTTCCCTGCAGGCTCTGTACGGAGAGACAGTACAATCAGACATGACAATAACAGAAAACTACATTGAATGTTCTAGGTCTCTAGGTGTAAATTTTTCAAACAGTTTTAGGGATGGGCAAAACTGAGAATTTGTAATTATTTGAACTGTATGAAAATATTGAATGTGTTGCCAGAACCTTTTTTTTTATTTTTTACACACACGTGTTAAAAGGTACATTTTAGGCCTGGAGATTATTTAAAACCCCTAAACATTAGGTTTTTATATAAAAAAAAAAAATTCTTTATTTTAAGACAACTCACGGTAAGTACAGAAATCATTTGACATGCACATCAACAGATATCACAGACTCAAAGTCACAACATTTGGGAAACATTTTCCAGCACAAATGGTATGCAGAGTATGATAAAAAAAAAAATATGTCCCAGTAAACCCGACATGTGAGAGCCCCCTTTCCCCCGTGTTTTTTTTTTGTTTTGTTTTTTTCACGGTGAGCACCGTCAATAATATACAAATAAAAATAAAAAAACAAAAAAAGGCAAAACAAAACAAAAAAAGGGGGGGGGGGGGTAAGAGGAGAGGTGGAGAAGGAAAGAAGAGTAAAGAGAAAGGAGCAGAAAATATAAGGGGGAGAGCCGGAAGGGGTCCGATCACAACTGCCATCTCTCCAGATCCAGGAGGCCCTTTGGTACAGTCTAAATTATGTCTAGATTATTTCTACAAGGCCTTGTACTCTTCAGAGTAAACAAATTCGTGCAAGTAGAACCATTTTTGAAGGAATTTAGTTCGGTGCCCACCAGGTCCTCCAACTCGTTGATTTCAGCGACTTTTCTCAACCATGCTGTAATGGGCGTTGCCTGTGTCTGTTTCCAAAAGAGCGGGATGCAGCTCTCTGCTGCAGTGATCAGAAGTGGCAAAATGGAGCGCCTGTACACCTTGCTGGAGAAACAGTGGTGATGCAGAAGGAAAGGCGCGGGTAGGTCACGGTCAGTAAATCTTTGGGTAATGCGATGGACTTCCATCCAGAAGGAATGCAAATGACGGCAGGCCCAGAAAATATGGAGAAGGGAACTGGTCTCCTCTCCACATCTCCAACAAAGATCCGAGCATTGGGGAAACATCTTGTGAATCTTAGCAGGGGTATGGTACCACTGGGTGAGTATCTTGAAACCTGATTTCTTTACCGTACATCACGAGACACAGAGCCATAGTAGTTACTATGTGGGTTATAGGCCACCTTCAGGTGATGGAAACTGGCACACCCTAAGACAAGAAGTCCACTCCGTATATAACCCCTCCCACTACTGGGAGTACCTCAGTTTTTTCGCCAGTGAGTTAGGTGTTGGTCACGTGTAAAGATGTGCTGTGCTGAGCTCCACTGGAATATTCCTTGCTGGGGCAGACTATGCAACAGGATCCATTCAAAGTGTCTTTTCAGGCTGAATTGAATGGTACCCAGGCCTCGTGGTGGAAGAAACGAGGTTTAGCCTGTAACGCTTCTCTTTTAGAGAGCTGGACGCTGGGATCCAGTGCTTTAGGTTATTTCAGCCATAAATTTTTCCTATCGGGGTGCTTTATGGGTCCAGGAGTGTGGATCCCCCGATAAAATGGGGCCCCAGTTCCTGAAGGTTTTTTAACGGAGCCCACTGTGAGGGGTGAAGATTGGGTCTGTTGGTTTTACCACAGAATCCCTGCGGCGGGAAAGGTAAGTGAAGAGTTCTAAGGAATTTTAAATTCTCTTATGAATTGTCTCCTTTAAAAAGTAAATGTTGTCATGCCTAAAAGTCACTACTGGGAGGTGTATAGAGCACGTACCTTTCATGCTTTCCTCAGATCACTCTGTAATCAGCAGAAGCTGCAGACTTCCCTCCGGCAAGCAGTCCCAGGCCTCCAGTAAGGTGTTGAGGGGGGGGGGGATTTTTTCCTAAAACACCCCCTACCTGGACAGAAGCTTTCCCCCTCTCTCTGGATAGAGGGGGAAGCCAGAAACGATCGGCGGATGCCGCTCTTCTTTCCACCGCCTGCACGGCGGTTTATCACAGCCTTCTCGCTGTCCCCCCCCCACACACACGCCGATCCCATCGGATCGGAGGCCCGCGCTTGCACGGAAAACACTCTTTTTTTTAAAAGAGAGGAGGAGGGGGCGTGGTGGGAATACGGAGGGGGCGTGGCTTAGCACGGCGTTGGCGTGCGGCAACGTCCAGCGCGGGAGAACTTTTAAAAAGCTCCATTTTGCTGTCTGCAACTGTCGGAGGGACACAAGAGCAAAAAGGGGGCATGTAAGTGGTGACACAGGCATTCCCTTGGCACATTTACTAAAGCAGCAGGCTGAGCACTAATAGCAGCAGCAGTTGCTGGACTATTTGCTCAAGCAGTGGGTGCGATTTCTTCTGGTAGTACCTCTGCATTTGTGCATCGGGCTATGGTCAGAAGGGGTGGTAGAAACACCCCAAAAAGACGCTCTAGAAAGCCTAAACTCATCTCTACAATGGCATCCTCCCCTGAGAGATCTAAGGTGGCTGGTCAGAGTAAGCCATCAGGGCTGTCAAATGTTGCAACTGTTTCCAATACTGCAGCCCCTGTCTATATTACTGAAGAGGTTTTTTCTGCAGCCATGATAGGTTTGGAAGATAGGTTAGCGGCTTTAATCGCATCCCAGTGTGGAACAAAACGCGAAAGGTCCCCTTCCATTACCCAGGACCCTCAAACTGAGGATTTCGGGGTGGGGGAAGATGAATTTCTCTCAGGGGACCATGAAGAGGCTGACTCCTCCTCTTCTGAGGGATCAAATGCGGAAGGATCAGCTTCACAATCTGATAGATTGTTGGCGCAATCTCTTACTGAAATGGTCTGTTCCACATTTTTGCTACCCTTAACTGAGTCAGTTGGTAAGCCCACTTCTTGTTTGGGTTTGCTAAAGCCTCCTCAAGCTGTGCATGCCTTTCCTGTCCATTCATTGCTGGAAAAGCTTATGTATTCTGAGTGGGATCACCCAGATAAGCATTTTTTTTCCTCCTAAAAAGTTTTCAACACTTTATCCTATGGAGGAGAAATTCACTAAAAAGTGGGAGATACCAACAATTGACGCCGCTATGTCTTCTGTGAATAAAAGTTTGACTTTTCCGGTAGACAATGCTCAAATGCTTAGGGATCCAATGGACAAAAAATTGGAATTCCTATGAAAAAACACTTTTTCTCTGGCAGTTTCAGTGACTCAGCCTGCACTGGCAGCAATTGGTGTATGTCAATCCTTGAGAGACCAGTTTAAACAGGTGCTCAAGGTTATACCTGATCAGCAGGCCAAGGATTTAGCCGAACTACCAGCGGCGTTATGTTTTGCAATAGACGCCATGAGAAATTTTATTCTTCAGGCCTCGCGCCTTACACTTGGGCTGGTGCATACGCGTAGAATCTTATGGTTGAAAAATTGGTCAGCCGAGGCACCATGCAAAAAGCTCCTGGCTAGTTTTCCTTTTCACGGTGAACGGCTGTTTGGGGATGATTTGGATAAATACATCCAAAGAATTTCTGGTGGAAAAAGTACTCATGTTTCATTTAAACAAGCTCCTTCAGTGCCAGGGGCATCAGCCTCAAGGCAGTCACGATGGCCTGTGCCGTCAGGTTCAAGAGGTAAACCTCAGGGTCAACCCCAGGGACAAAAGAAGTCCTGGGGGAGGAAACCTACAAAACAAAAATACTAAAGCCTCCTTATGAAGGGGCGCTCCCGCTCGCTCGAGTGGGGGGAAGACTTCTGCAGTTCTCAAGGGTCTGGAAGGAAGAGCGTCGAGACAAATGGGTGACTTCTCCAATAGCTCTAGGGTACAAGTTAGAGTTCCGAGAGTCCCCGTCTTCTCAGATCAAATGTTCCCAAGGATCGAGAGAAAAAGAAGTCTCTCTTTCAAGCATTGGACCGTCTTTTGTCTCTGGGGTTTTATTCAAATCTTTTCACGGTGCCAAAACCAAATGGAGATGTCAGACCCATTCTGGCTCTCAAAGATCTAAACCAATTCCTGAATATCCGCTCTTTCTGCATGGAGTCAATCTGATCAGTAGTCTCCATCCTACAAGGAGGAGAACTTCTGGAGTCAATCGACATCAAGGATGCATACCTCCATGTGCCGATTTTCCCCACTCACTAGAAATATCTACGCTTCGTGGTAGAAAATCTTAATTTTCAGTTTGTAGCTCTGCCTTTCGGTCTAGCTACTGCACCTCGGGTGTTTACAAACGTCCTGGTCCCTCCTCTAGCCAGATTAAGGGCCCAAGGTATAACGATTATAGCGTACCTAGACGATCTACTCTTGATAGACCAGGCGGTAGCCCGCTTAGACCAAAGTATGATCACCACGGTCAACTACCTGGAATACCTAGGTTGGATTCTCAGCCTAGAGAAATCCTCCTTAAAACCATCAAGGAGATTAGAATACTTGGGTCTGATTATAGATACAGCCCAGAAAAGGGTATTCTTGCCCCAGGCAAAGATTAGTGCCATTAAGGAACTGATTCAGGTGGTCAAGGCAAAGAAGAATCCTTCCATTTGACTTTGCATGAGGTTGTTGGGAAAGATGGTGGCTTCATTTGAGGCCATTCCTTATGCTCAGTTTCATTCGAGGCTGCTGCAAAACAGTATCCCATGGGGTTGGAACAAGAAGGTCCAAGCGCTAGATTTCCCAATGCGTCTGCCTCCAAGGGTGCGCCGGAGCCTTAGTTGGTGGTTAATAACCAAGAATCTGCAGAAGGGAAAATCCTTCCTACCAGTTACCTGGAAGGTGGTAACAACAGATGCCAGCCTTTCAGGTTGGGGAGCAGTTCTTGAAGAGGCGACTGTCCAAGGGAAATGGTCCAGATCAGAAATGACCTTGCCCATCAACATTCTAGAGATTCGGGCAGCCCGCTTGGCCCTGAGGGCCTGGACGCTCAGGTTACAGAATTGTCCTGTCAGGATCCAATCTGACAGTGCCACAGCAGTGGCCTATATCAATCACCAAGGGGGCACAAGAAGTCTTGTGGCCCAGAGAGAGGTGAATCATATCTTAACTTGGGCAGAAAACAATGTACCTTGTCAACCGGCAGTCTTCATTCCAGGAATAGAAAATTGGCAGGCGGACTACTTGAGTCGCCAGCAGTTGTTCCCGGGAGAATGGGCCCTTCACCCCGATTTCTTCCTGGCAATATGCCAGGGATGGGGAATCCTAGACGTAGATCTGTTTGCGTCCAGGTTCAACAAAAAGATCAACAACTTTGTGCCAAGAACAAGGGATTCACTAGCATACGGAACAGATGCCTTGGTGTTCCCGTGGAATCAGTTCTCACTGATTTATGCATTCCCTCCTATTCTGCTGCTTACGCAATTTCTTTGCAGGGTCAAGCAGGAAGGGAAATCGGTGATTCTTGTGGCCCAGAAGATCCTGGTATGCAGAGATCATAAGAATGGCGGTAGGGGAACCATGGACCCTACCACCACGTCCAGACCTTCTCTCGCAAGGTCCGGTATTCCATCCCACCTTACAAACGCTAAATTTAACGGTTTGGCTATTGAGACCCAGATTCTGAAGAAGCGTAGGCTATCAGGTTCTGTGGTATCTACCTTGATTAATGCAAGGAAACCGGCCTCCAGAATCAGATATTATAGAGTCTGGAAGACATATGTCTCCTGGTGTGAATCCAGGGGTTGGCGCCCCAGGAAGTATGTCATAGGTAGAATCTTTGACTTTCTGTAGATGTTGTTAGAGGTGAAGTTGGCCTTGAGTACTATCAAAGGTCAGGTATCGGCCTTATCGGTATTGTTTCAATGACCACCTGCTTTGCATTCTTTGGTTTGTGGTTTTATTCAGGGGGTAACACGGCTTAATCCTCCGGTTAGGTCACCCCTGAACCCTTGGGACTTGAATTTAGTTCTGTCGGCACTGCAGAAACAGCCTTTTGAGCCGATACGGCATATTCCTTGGTCCTTTTGACAAGGAAACTAATTTTTCTGGTAGCCATATCTTCTGCAAGAAGGGTATCAGATTTGGCTGCTCTTTCTTGTAAAGAGCCATATTTAAATATTCACAAGGATAAGGTAGTATTGTGTCCTCATCCTAATTTTCTACTGAAGGTAGTGTCAGGTTTTCATTTAAACCAGGATATTATTCTGCCTTCATTTTTTCCAGAACCCTGTTCTACGGAAGAGAAATCACTACATTCTCAGGATGTGGTGAGAGCAGTTAAAGTCTACTTGAAGGCAACTGCTCAGATTCGAAAAACGGATGTTTTGTTTGTGTTGCCTGAAGGTCCTAAAAGAGGACAGGCAGCATCGAAATCTACTATTTCTAAATGGATGCGGCAGGTAATTGTTCAAGCTTATGGTATGAAGAGGAAGATTCCACCCACTCAAATCAAAGCGCACTCCACTAGGGCTGTTAGTGCTTCGTGGGCAGTGCATCACCAAGCCTCCATGGGTCAAATCTGCAAGGCCGCAACTTGGTCTTCAGTCCATACATTTACCAGATTCTATCAGGTGGATGTAAAAAGGCGTGAGGATATTGCCTTTGGGCGTAGTGTGCTGCAGGCAGCAGTATAAGTCCTCTAGTCTCATGCTGCCCTACTTTTGTTGTGTCTCCCTCCCCCACATAGTAACTACTATGGCTCTGTGTCCCGTGATGTACGATAAAGAAAATAGGATTTTTATAACAGCTTACCTGTAAAATCCTTTTCTTGGAGTACATCACGGGACACAGAGGTCCCTCCCTTCTTCTAATACACGTCTATTGCTTTGCTACAAAAACTGAGGTACTTCCAGTAGTGGGAGGGGCTATATAGGGAGTGGACTTCTTCTCTTAGGGTGTGCCAGTGTCCATCACCTGAAGGTGGCCTATAACCCACATAGTAACTACTATGGCTCTGTGTCCCGTGATGTCCTCCAAGAAAAGGATTTTACAGGTAAGCTGTTATAAAAATCCTATTTTCTGGTGTTTAGCACAAATAGAGGTTTTATAGGAAAACAGGAGAATTCTGTCCACCTGTTTGTCTGTAAAGCTCAGCCCTAAGTCTTGTTCCCATTTGGAAATATATGGCAGTCAAAAGGTCGGAGGTGGGGACACCAGAAATTGTCAGAGACACTTTGTGGTGCAACAGTGACTGCTCTGTACATAAGATCTCAAACGTGGTAAGGGGACGTGTAAAGGCGTCTGGGGAGGGTAGAGAGCAATGGCAGAGGATCGGAAGATTTTGGCACAGACCTGCCAATTTTCTCCCAAGAACCAAGAAAAAAACTATGCTGGCAAGTCGTTACGACACCAGGACACAGAGTCGAGCAGAATCCCAGAAAGAGTTTGCTCCACCTGTACCCATGGAACATTAGATTTCATCTGAAAGCAGAGACAATGGAGAATAAATTGTTGGTAATTTCAATTGTTTTTTTTTCTAAGTGAGCAGATACTCAACATTTCAAGCTTTAGGATTATGTGTGTGGTCGGAAAATGGTAAATAAAAAACTTTGGTGAACAATATTGTCCTCAGGTGGTGCTTTAAAAGCCCTTTCCAATCTTTAGTTTAGAGTTAACCTTAAATTATGGCCCTAGAATTATTGTTCTCCAGCATGCGTGACAATATGTAACATGTGTAATCGCCATTTGTGTATGGTGTAGGCACCCCCAACATGTGTTTACGTTTGTTAGAAGTGGGGGCAGGGAGGGTTCTCTAAAAGATTTTAGGGGTTAAGTGCTTGGAAACTTTCATTTTTTATTCTTTCTTTTTCACCTAACATTATTGCTTAACTTAACTTTATTGCTGTCACAAAGCCCCCTATATGATGGCAATTTGTGTGACATACTCTGCCCTGCTCTGCACTTAAGCAAATGTAGCACAGATTGTGCTCCATTAGTCTTTTCCCTGGTGGCGGGCTCTGGTTGGAGTTGCATTTAATGAAAACAGATCATTCCACAGTAGGAACACCAATGCAGTACAGAAAATCCTGCTACAAGGATGAAAGTCCTTAGAAATTCTTCTGTATGATGTCACAATTTTGGTAAATGCCCAGCTGAGCTGGATGTGGCAGGGTGGTGTCACCAGTCCCAACATGAAGATTTTCAGATGTCCACAAGTATCACTGTAAACAGTAGTTGTGTGCTTCCACACAACTACTATTTGTGGTGATACTTGTGGATAGCTGAACGTCCTCATGTTGAGACTGGTGGCACAACCTTGCCACATCCAAATTAGCTGGGGATTTACCAAAATTGTACAGAAAACCCTTTCGACAAGGATGAAAGTCCTTATAAATTCTTCTGTATGATGTTACAAATTTTGGTAAATGCCCAGCTGAGTTGGATGTGGCAAGGTGGTGTCACCAGTTCCAACATGGAGATGTTCAGATGTCCACAAGTATCACAGCAAACGGTAGTTTTTTGCTTCCAGCACTGTCACCCATTTGTCTTTGATGATATAATGCAGCCATTCTTAACCAGAATTCCTCCAGAAGTTACCAGGGGTTTCTTGAGCTGTGGCTAATGACCTCCAAATTGATAGTGCCAAAACCGCCTGGCAAAGCCAGCAGCATGGCACCAATTATCTGTTTTAACTGTCTGTAAAGCTTGGTGCACACGGGTAGAATTCATTCAAAAAATGTGTTTTTGGAATTTTCGTTTGATTTTTGAATAGGTAATGGGATCAAATTTCTGATCATTTTTGACTGTAGTGGCAAAAAAAAATAAATCGAAGAAGCAAGATGGAAATTTTTTCTCGAATGAATTAAATTCTGACTGTGAACTGTGGTTTTCGTTCAAGAAATTCCATTCATTCCAAAATCAGATGTTTAAAGCATTTAATTGATTTTAGTAAGGGTTTTTTGTGACCTGAAAATTATTTTAGGAGTTCCTCAGGAGTAAAAAATTTAAAACAATGGTAAATTGGGTTGCTCAGGGTTTTAGGAAGGAAAAGTATAGTAATTTTTTTTTACATTGCAAAAATATATACAGCATATAATAAATATAAGGCAATAAAATATAAGAAGATGCTATAGAGTATCTCACTGGGATAAATGATAGTTCAAATATGTAGGCAGGTGCAGTCTATTTTCTCCACTGCAGGTGGTGCTCGTTTGCAGTGGCAATGCAGGTGGTGGAGGAAAAAGAACCTAGTTACTCTATGGTTTCCTTGGTCACATGGAGGTGGGTGGCTATCTGATTGGATGATCTACGGATATTCCACCAGTACAGGAGGTGCCTGAGGATGGTACCTGCCCCCCTCTCCTGCTAGAGCCTTCAGATCCAGATACCCCAGGGGCACAAAGCTCCAGCACAGCAAGCCCAGACAGTCCAGCTACCCCACAGAACACCACAAACAGTCAAGAGCTCTCTCTGAAGATTCGATTGTGGGCCCAGGCAAAGAGGGCATGGGAGATGTGGATAGCCCTCATCCTCCTGCAGCCCCGGGACCTCAACCAGAAGCTGATGATTTGAAACAGGACTTCAACAAGGACACTGAGTCTTGCCGCCCTTTGTGGTCAAACTGTGGCTAGCTTCCTGCAAAATACTCTGTCATTTGAGTTTGGTATGTTTTGCCTTTATGCTCAATGCTCTGTTTCTCCTGTGTTTTTCATGCTGAGGACAGCATCTGTCAAAGAGGGGGGAATGTAGGCAGGTGCAGTCTTTTTTCCCTCACTGCAGGTGGCACTCAACCGCAGAGTCAATGCAGGTGGGGGAGAAAGTCGAGAGGAACCCAGTTCTTCTATGGTTTCCTCGGTCACAGGAAGGCAATCCGATTGGATGCTGGCACCCCGGACTTTAGCAGCCTTCTTGGGACAGGCAGAGTGTATTTAGGACCTTGGCTCCTGGATTTGGCACGCATTTTGCGTGCGGCTAGAGGAGAGACAGGTCACCCGTCTGTCAGGGACAGAGCTTAGCTTCGAGAAAAGGTTCCAGAGGAGTAGGGAAAGTCCACCCTTTCTGGAAGCCTCCCCCATTTGGTTGCAGACTGGCCAGGCCGCATTACACTCTTTGAGACAGGTGCCGTCGGCACCTCTGGTCCCCCATTATACTGCCACTTTGCTACATGTGAGCATTCCCAGTCGGGTTGCCTTCCCATTGGTCTGTTTTGTATTCTTGGACTTCTGTTACAATATATTCTTGTTACCGTACCTGGACTTACGTGTTTTCTGCCTCATGCTGCACCTTCTCACAAATAAGCAGGCTGCATACGAAGAAGTGACTAAAGATAATGCAAAGCTGCAGGTCCCTAATAATGGTGTAGCAGGGCTATGATTTGACCAGCTTTAAGACATACTAACATAAGTGTATAGTGATACCTGGTTCTGGTTTCCAGCAATTCATGCCACAGATACCACAACACTTGTTCTCTCCAGAGCAATCGTTGTCGCTTTCGCAGGTATAATCATTCCTCTTACAAATGATTTTAAGGGGCGATGGACATTTTCCAGGTCTGACTGTGGAGAGAGGACAGAGAAAGTCAGCAATGTTGTACCCAATGAACACAGGACAATAGGCTTGATTTATGAAGCTTTACGCAAGGATAAGGATATTTATTTCAGCTATGTGACTGTTATTTTCAAACCTCTTTGGATTGGTTAAAAATAACTGTCATCTTTATGAAAATATGGATCCTTATCCTGGTGGATTAAATCTAATTAGTCAGGGGGAGTATAGAGGGACTGGTTTATACTCTGGCTAATGGCACATATTAAGAGTATTTGAACAATAAAGGACACCATTGGTATAAACAGACAGTTTTTCAAAAAGACTTTAGTGAAATGATTGCCTTAACTTCAACATTTGCTTGATAAAAATGTTTTTCCAGAACTCCCAGTAGCCACTTAAAACTATTGCACCCTTAAAATCCTCCAAAAAAAATTATCTCCTATTTTCTTGACATCTCCTATTTTCTTGACTTTCTCATCCCAAAGCACCATGGGACTAGCTGTCTTTCGGGAATCAGAAAACGTTATTAATTTTGATGCGCAGGTAGGGTTGCCACCTGTACGGGATTCACCCGGACAGTCCGGGTTCTGAATCATCTGCCCGGTTTTCAGACTGCCTGAAACCCGGACAGACCATTCTGGCAGAGGGGGAGCTTCATTAACATACTTGTCACTGTGGAGTCAGTCACAGCAGCAGTGTCATTGCTTCTCTGTAAAAACACACACTGTGCTGGTGTGTGTGTTGGGAATCTGAAGCTGCCTTCTGTCTCCCCCCTCCAGGCTCCTACAGTCTCTGTTATCTCGGATCCCCCCTCTCCAATCACTAGTGCCCTGTTCTGAGAGAAGAGGGGGGCGGAGCTGAGGAGATCACTGGAGCTGCTGTCGGGCTGGCCGCTGCTCACTAGGAGGTGAGCTGATTTATTTATTTTTCTAAGGAAAGTTTCCTAGGGTGCAAAGTTCCAGGAGGATTTCTTTTGCATAGCATTGAAGGGTTAGGATAAGGAGAATCAGAAGAGACAGCAAGTGAGTGTGTGTGGGGGAAGAGTCTGCAGCCCGATCACAGCCGACTCACAGTATCTCCCAAGCAGCACACTTATCTATAGATACAAACATCCCCCATCCTCTGTCCAGATTATGTTATGTAATTTATGACCATTCACTTAACCCTGTGTGTATGTGGTGAGTCTACACCTCTGATTGCCCAGACTCAGAGCCTGGATAACACAGGGTTATATGAATGGTCATCAATTACCTTCACATATTCTGGACATACAGAGTTCTGGGGGCTGGCATCTTATAACAGATTGTTTTCATTGAGTATTATTGTTGTATATTTTAGTAGATGACCACAATAGCTTTTTTTTATTATAGGCATTACTATCTGACCACTTCTCAGCCCCCAACTCCCCCCAGCTTACATTAGACCACTTCATACAGATCACTCAGAGCTGCTTCCTACCCCACTGCTGAGGGACATCATTCCATGGTCACCCCACAGACACTACAAGAAATCCCTCCCCATTCTGCCCCCATCACACCCTCTGCACTCCTCTCCTTTACATACTGCCCCCATCACACCCTCCGCACTCCTCTCCTTTACATACTGCCCCCATCACACCCTCCGCACTCCTCTCCTTTACATACTGCCCCCATCACACCCTCCGCACTCCTCTCCTTTACATACTGCCCCCATCATACCCTTCACACTCCTCTCCTGTACATACTGCCCCCGTCACACCCTCCACACTCTTCTCCTGTACATACTGCCCCCATCACACCCCCTGCACTCCTCTCCTGTACATACTGCCCCCGTCACACCCTCCACACTCCTCTCCTGTACATACTGCCCCCGTCACACCCTCCACACTCCTCTCCTGTACATACTGCCCCCGTCACACCCTCCACACTCCTCTCCTGTACATACTGCCCCGTCACACCCTCCGCACTCCTCTCCTTTACATACTGCCCCCATCACACCCTCCGCACTCCTCTCCTTTACATACTGCCCCCATCACACCCTCCGCACTCCTCTCCTTTACATACTGCCCCCATCATACCCTTCACACTCCTCTCCTGTACATACTGCCCCCGTCACACCCTCCACACTCTTCTCCTGTACATACTGCCCCCATCACACCCCCTGCACTCCTCTCCTGTACATACTGCCCCCGTCACACCCTCCACACTCCTCTCCTGTACATACTGCCCCCGTCACACCCTCCACACTCCTCTCCTGTACATACTGCCCCCGTCACACCCTCCACACTCCTCTCCTGTACATACTGCCCCGTCACACCCTCCGCACTCCTCTCCTGTACATACTGCCCCCATCACACCCTCCGCACTCCTCTCCTGTATATACTGCCCGTCACACCGTCCGCACTCCTCTCCTGTACATACTGCCCCGTCACACCCTCTACACTCCTCTCCTGTACATACTCCCCCCATCACACCCTCCGCACTCCTCTCCTGTACATACTGCCCCCATCACACCCTCCGCACTCCTCTCCTGTACATACTGCCCCCATCACACCCTCCGCA
Organism: Lithobates septentrionalis; assembly: GCA_037952835.1. Lineage (NCBI taxonomy): Eukaryota > Metazoa > Chordata > Amphibia > Anura > Ranidae > Lithobates > Lithobates septentrionalis. The sequence continues at coordinate 309,147 of JBBDGP010002809.1, forward strand.
CTCCTCTCCTGTACATACTGCCCCATCACACCCTCCGCACTCCTCTCCTGTACATACTGCCCCCATCACACCCTCCGCACTCCTCTCCTGTACATACTGCCCCCATCACACCCTCCGCACTCCTCTCCTGTACATACTGCCCCCATCACACCCTCCGCACTCCTCTCCTGTACATACTGCCCCCATCACACCCTCCGCACTCCTCTCCTGTACATACTGCCCCGTCACACCTTCCGCACTCCTCTCCTGTACATACTGCCCTGTCACACCCTCCACACTCCTCTCCTGTACATACTGCCCCCTTCACAACCTCCACACTCCTCTCCTGTACATACTGCCCCCTTCACAACCTCCACACTCCTCTCCTGTACATACTGCCCCCGTCATACCCTCCAGAAATGTTATTTAATCACAAAACTATATATATAGTGTATACTACATAAAAAAAATTGTCGTTCATTGCATTGTACAGAGGTAATGAATTTAATGTGCTACAAAAAAAAAAAAATTGCCGTGCCCTGCTAAAGTGTTCGGGTTTGGCTTGATGAAAAGGTGGCAACCCTATGCGCAGGACATAACAAGATAGGTTAGTACTGATGGATTGTCCAAATAAGCCAGAGTATGGAAGTTTAATGACTTTATCATGCAAGGTCCTAGGCCTTGTCTTTGTAATACACTGTAGAGGGCATGTACGGAGGTGCTGACATGGCACTGAAGACCAAGCAGAAACCTGGGGCAAAATGAAGGGACTTTACAGTTCTGCCATGATACAGTGTTCCCACAGGTAGGAGGCAGACAAGCGGAGCTTCCCCTTTTGGGTGGCGCTCCGCATTAACTACATGAACAATCATTCTGTACAGCAAAGAAACAGTGGGAAAATACTACATACTAGTGGTGCACCGTAATTTTGGCCGCCAAAACATATCGGCCGAAAGTGGTGTTTTCGGCAGGGCGACCAAAAGAAAAAAAGTGGCGATAATGGAAAAAGGGGTGGGGCCATCCCACCAGGTGCCGCACATGCATCATCACGGCGTGCCCCTCAGAGTCTCCCCTCCCTCCTGCTCTTCTCACGAGTGTCATGAGCTGCAGCCTCCCCATTGACTGGTAGCATGATCTCACGCTGTGTGTCAGAGATCTGAATTGCCGTGCAGCCACTGTAACAATGTCCTGCCTCCTAGAATGCCTCTTGTGATAGATGGCACACTGATCTAATGCCAGGAATCATTGTGCCGTGTGTCATAAGAGGCGGGACATCTTTACAGCCGCTGCACGGCAATTCAAATCCAGCTCTGACACACAGCGTGGGATCGCACTACCAGACACTAGCAGGCTGTATCTCATGGGCACTGGTAGGCTGTACATGATGGGCACTGGCAGGCTGCATTTCATGGGCACTGGTAGAATCTACATGATGGGCATTGGCAGGCTCAACTTCATGGGCACTGGTAGTCTGTACATGATGGGCACTGGCGGTCTGCATGGCATGGGCACTGGTAGGCTGCATGGCATGGGCACTGGCAGGCTGCTGCATCTGATGGGCACAGGCAGGCTGCTGCATCTGACTGGTAGGCTGCATCTGACAGGCACTGGTGAAGCTGGATTTGATGGGCACTGGTGAGGCTGCATTGATCTCTTGTATAATTTTCTGCAGTCTCTGACCGTCTCCTGTATCATGTCTGCTAGAGGTGCACCGAATGGAAATTTTGCTAATACTATTAGCAGTGTGTTTAAGTAAGAGACTGCAGACATGATACAAGAGATGGTTAGAGACTGGGGACATGATACAAGAGGTCGCTAGAGACTGAGGACATGATTCAAGAGACGGTTAGAGACTGGGCACATGATACAAGAGATGGTTAGAGACTGGAGACATGATACAAGAGATGGTTAGAGACTGGGGACATGATACAAGAGATGGTTAGAGACTGAGGACATGATACAAGAGATGGTTAGAGACTGGGGACATGATACAAGAGATGGTTAGAGACTGGGGACATGATACAAGAGATGGTTAGAGACTGGGGACATGATACAAGAGATGGTTAGAGACTGGGGACATGATACAAGAGATGGTTAGAGACTGGGGACATGATACAAGAGATGGTTAGAGACTGGGGACATGATACAAGAGATGGTTAGAGACTGGGGACATGATACAAGAGATGGTTAGAGACTGAGGACATGATGCAAGAGATGGTTAGAGACTGAGGACATGATACAAGAGATGGTCAGAGACTGCAGACTGCAATTTTCTTGATCTTTCTTGCACTTGCTACCCCAAGCATTGCCACCCCCTATACACCCCAGATCCCCCCTCAGCATTGTTTTCCCCCATACGCCCTTGATATCCCCCAGCACCAGTAACCCCTTTCCCAGTGGAGATACAGTGCATGTAAACTTTTGGCTATGTGCCCACCTCCAGCACTGGACTCACCTATAGTAATCAAGCAGGCAGAAGGAGGGGCGGAAGAGGGAGCATCCCTCCGGGCATTACAAACCCTTTCGGTGCAAACAGTGCTGGACAGCTGGGCTCACCATGACACCATCCACAATGCTACTTCCGCAGGTGGGCTCTCAGTGCTGCATACTCAGCAGCTCTCACTCCAGCTCCTACCCCGTAGCCTTCGAGTCCCAAGCATTCAAGCTGCATGGGGCGGGGTCAGAGCATCACTGGTGCTCCGGCCCTGCCACTCCCTGCTGGCTGTGAAAAAATAGGTATCGTTCTGCACAGCACGGCGCACCGCTGCCAGCCTGCCTCCCCTGTGTATCCATCACTCTCAGTGCCTCCAACAAGGATAAAAGTCCTTAGAAATACTTGAGTATAATGTTTAACCACTTCAGCCCCGGAAGGATTTACCCCCTTCCTGACCAGAGCACTTTTTACAATTCGGCACTGCGTCGCTTTAACTGCTAATTGCGCGGTCATGCAATGCTCTACCCAAACGAAATTTGCGTCCTTTTCTTCCCACAAATAGAGCTTTCTTTTGATGGTATTTGATAACCTCTGCCGTTTTTATTTTTTGCGCTATAAACGGAAAAAGACTGAAAATTTTGAAAAAAAATGATATTTTCTATTTTTTGTTATAAAAAAAATCCAATAAACTAAATTTTAGTCATACATTTAGGCCAAAATGTATTCGGCCACATGTCTTTGGTAAAAAAAATGTCAATAAGCGTATATTTATTGGTTTGCGCAAAAGTTATAGCGTCTACAAACTAGGGTACATTTTCTGGAATTTACACAGCTTTTAGTTTATGACTGCCTATGTCATTTCTTGAGGTGCTAAAATGGCAGGGCAGTACAAAACCCCCCCAAATGACCCCATTTTGGAAAGTAGACACCCCAAGGAAATTGCTGAGAGGCATGTTGAACCCATTGAATATTTATTTTTTTTGTCCCAAGTGATTGAATAATGACAAAAAAAAAAAAAAAATTTACAAAAAGTTGTCACTAAATGATATATTGCTCACACAGGCCATGGGCATATGTGGAATTGCACCCCAAAATACATTCAGCTGCTTCTCCTGAGTACGGGGATACCACATGTGTGGCACTTTTTGGGAGCCTAGCCGCGTACGGGGCCCCGAAAACCCAGCACCACCTTCAGGATTTCTAAGGGCATACATTTTTGATTTTACTCCTCACTACCTATCACAGTTTTGAAGGCCATAAAATGCCAAGATGGCACAAACCCCCCCCAAATGACCCCATTTTGGAAAGTAGACACCCCAAGCTATTTGCTGAGAGGCATGGTGAGTATTTTGCAGCTCTCATTTGTTTTTGAAAATGAAGAAAGACCAGAAAAAAAAATTTTTTTTTTCTTTTTTCAATTTTCAAAACTTTGTGACAAAAAGTGAGGTCTGCAAAATACTCACTATACCTCTCAGCAAATAGCTTGGGGTGTCTACTTTCCAAAATGGGGTAATTTGGGGGGGGGTTTGTGCCACCTGGGCATTCCATGGCCTCCGAAACTGTGATAGGCAGTGAAGAGTGAAATCAAAAATTTACGGCCTTAGAAAGCCTGAAGGCGGTGCTTGGTTTTCGGGGTCCCGTGCGCGGCTAGGCTCCCAAAAAGTCCCACACATGTGGTATCCCCGTACTCAGGAGAAGCAACAGAATTTATTTTGGGTGTAATTTCACATATTCCCATGGCATGTTTGAGCAATATAACATTTAGTGACAACTTTGTGCAAAAAAAAAAAAAAAAAAAAAAAATTTGTCTCTTTCCCGCTACTTGTGTCACAATATAAAATATTCCATGGACTCGACATGCCTCTCAGCAAATAGCTTGGGGTGTCTACTTTCCAAAATGGGGTCATTTGGGGGGGGTTTGAACTGTCCTGGCATTTTATGCACAACATTTAGAAGCTTATGTCACACATCACCCACTCTTCTAACCACTTGAAGACAAAGCCCTTTCTGACACTTTTTGATTACATGAAAAAATTATTTTTTTTTGCAAGAAAATTACTTTGAACCCCCAAACATTATATATTATTTTAAAGCAAATGCCCTACAGATTAAAATGGTGGGTGTTTCATTTTTTTTTTTTTCACACAGTATTTGCGCAGCGATTTTCAAATGCATTTTTGGGGAAAAAACACACTTTTTTAAATTTTAATGCACTAAAACACACTATATTGCCCAAATGTTTGATGGAATAAAAAAGATGATCTTAGGCCGAATACATGGATACCAAACATGACATGCTTTAAAATTGCGCACAAACGTGCAGTGGCAACAAAATTAATACATTTTTAAAAGCCTTTAAAAGCCTTTACAGGTTACCACTTTAGATTTACAGAGGAGGTCTACTGCTAAAATTACTGCCCTCGATCTGACCTTCACGGTGATACCTCACATGCATGGTGCAATTGCTGTTTACATTTGACGCCAGACCGCCGCTTGCGTTCGCCTTAGCGCGAGAGCAGGGGGGACAGGGGTGCTTTTTATTTATTTATTTTTTTTCTTTATTATTTTTTTGCTTTTTTATCTTATTTTTAAACTGTTCCTTTCATTTTTTTTTTTTTTTAAAATCATTTTTATTGTTATCTCAGGGAATGTAAATATCCCCTATGATAGCAATAGGTAGTGACAGGTACTCTTTTTTGAAAAAATTGGGGTCTATTAGACCCTAGATCTCTCCTCTGCCCTCAAAGCATCTGACCACACCAAGATCGGTGTGATAAAATGCTTCCCCAATTTCCCAATGGCGCTATTTACATCCGGCGAAATCTAAGTCATAAAATGCTCGTAGCTTCCGGTTTCTTAGGCCATAGAGATGTTTGGAGCCACTCTGGTCTCTGATCAGCTCTATGGTCAGCTGGCTGAATCACCGGCTGCATTCTCAGGTTCCCTGTTGAGACAGGAGAGCCAGAGAAAAACACGAAGACGGTGGGGGGGGGGGGGCATTCCCTCCCACTGCTTGTAAAAGCAGTCTAGAGGCTAATTAGCTGCTAGGATTGCTTTTACATGAAAGCCGACCGCTGGCTAAAAAGAATGATACCAAGATGATACCTAAACCTGCAGGCATCATTCTGGTATAACCACTCAAAGTCGTGAATGGCGTACCTGAAGACAAAAAAATGGTTAACAATAAAGCACAGTAAACGGTAAAGTATAAAAAATTGCATACCTGAAAAGCAAACATGATAAAACATAATAACAATAAAACATTGCAGAATAGAATACAGTAAAAAAGAGCAGAACAATAGAGAGAGAGAATAGAGAGAGAGAACAATAAAACGACAACTATTTTTTTTTATTTTTGTTTGTGTTTTTTTTTTTTTTTACACTTTTTTTTTTTGTAACTGTAACTTTTATAACTGTAACCGGTTCCAGGTTCGGGTCTCTCAAAATGCGATGGCATCTTGGGAGACCCTGTGAAAGTGTGCCTAGTCTGTGCAATGCTGTACCCTACGCTAATACTCAACTAGTGAATGGTAGCGTTCAAAACATTCACCAATGCAAAGACCAGGATTGTCAGGACAGGAGGGACAATAATAGCGGGCGTCACGTCTATATCCGCGCTTGCTGCAGACACAACATCTTTTTTGGGGGGGTTCGTTGGGTAGGGGTACTCGGGAGGATATATAAATGCCTCTCATGCAGCCGACTGCATTTGGTTGGGGATGTGAATGGGGAAAGTACGGGCGCTGCAGAAGCGGTGGGTTCCCAATTAGGATTGGCGAATGCAGCAGGAAGGGCACTATGGGCACGACGGGCCTGTGTTTGTCTTTTTGGTGGCAGCGGGACACTACTTGTGCTTGCCACCTCACCAGCTTGAACTGCACTTATGGGACTCGCCACGTCACCAAGTGTTACTGCAGTGCTGGTTTGACTACGACCGGGGTGTACTAGGCCGCTGGTGCTTGCCAGTTCACCAAAACGCTACAAAAAAAAGTGACAGTGATCGATCGATACTGCACTTGGGTGGGCTGGACTGGGCTGGGCCGGGCGGAGGGGCAAAACGCAGGTGCTAGCAGGTATCTGGGCTGATCCCGCTAACACTGCGTTTTTGGGAACCCTAAACTGCTGGGGACGCTACTATAGATCTGATCGGATCAGATATTGATGCGTTCAGATACTATACCACTAAGGGAGGTGTACGGTGCGTGTACGGTGCGTGCGTGGGTGTTCGCGGTACTGGCGCTAATCTGACGCTGCCTAGGGCGACGCATATCACCGCCGGGCGATCAGGGGGCTAAACCTTTTTTCGGTAATAAACGGCGGGTGCCCTGACACTATAAAAAATAAACGAACTAACCAGCGTCACCCGTAACGGTTATACGGTGATCAGTGGTAAAAGGGTTAACTAGGGGGCCATCAAGGGGTTAAAACATTTATTAGATAGTATATGGGGGTCCCTGTCGCTATAAAACACTGACGGCGAACCTAAATATTTACGTCCCTAACTAGCGTCACCAGCGACACTAATACAGCAATCAGAAAAATGATCGCTTAGCGACACTGGCGACAGGGGGTGATCAAGGGGTTAAAACTTTATTGGGGGGGTAAGGGGGGTACCCTAGACCTACAGGGGGCTAAACCTTTATTTGGTAATAAACGGCGGGTGCCCTGACACTATAAAAAATAAACGAACTAACCAGCGTCACCCGTAACGGTTATATGGTGATCAGTGGTGAAAGGGTTAACTAGGGGGCAATCAAGGGGTTAAAACATTTATTAGGTAGTATATGGGGGTCCCTGTCACTATAAAACGCTGACGGCGAACCTAAATATTTACGTCCCTAACTAGCGTCACCAGCAACACTAATACAGCGATCAGAAAAATGATCGCTTAGCGACACTGGTGAGGGGGGGTGATCAAGGGGTTAAAACTTTATTAGGGGGGGTAAGGGGGGTACCCTAGACCTACAGGGGGGTAACAGTCACTACCCTAACACTGCTAACTGTCACAAACTAACACTATGCAGTAATCAGAAAAAAAAAAAAAAAAAAAAACCTGCTTGGTGTCAGTTTGTGACAGGGGGGGAGGTGATTGGGGGGCGATCGGGGGGCGATCGGGGGTGTAATGTATGCCTGACATGTTCTACTGTGTGTGTGTGTGTGCTTGGTGCACTTACATGTCATCTCCCCTCGGGCCGGAACGGAAACTCCCGAGCCGAGGAGAGATGACATCACATCCTCTGCCTCTGTGGCAGGGGATGTTTCTCATTGGCTGGGAGCGATCGCGAGGGGGGGGGCCACGATCGGATGGCCTCCCCCTCGTCTCTCATCGCTTCCAACCAAATGCCGACCGCAGCTGGCACCGGGGGGGGGTCCGATCGGACCCCCCACCCGCGGGAAGGCAATCACGTTTCAGGTACGTGATTTTGCCTGCCCGTGCCGCTCTGCTCACGTATATAGGCGTGAGGCGGTCGGCAAGTGGTTAATATTGGTAAATCCCCAGTTCAGTTGGATGTGGCTGGATGGTGTCAACAGTCCTAAGATTGTGATGTTCAGGGGTCCACAAATATGACTGGACAATTGTGTGCTTTCAGAATTTTTACCCATTTGTTCTTGTTTGATGATATACTGTAATACAGCCATTCTCAACCAGGGTTCCTCAAGTGTATGTTAGGGATTCCTTGTACTGTAGCTGATTGGATTCCCAATTGCCAGTGCATAATTCTGGGGCCAACACAACCTGGCAAAGCCAGCAGCATGCCACCAATGATCTTTTTTAGCTGCCTGGAGAGTTGGCCATACACAGGTGAAATTTGCTTTCCTACTTTCTAACTTTCTAGTTAATGGGATCAAATTGCTGATAATTTTTGACCACAGTAAAGAAAAAATTAAAGGAGCAAGGTGGAAATTTTTCACACAGCTGAAATGCTAACTGTAAATGTGGTTTTCGTTCAGGAAATTCCATTAATTCCATAAATTAATGATACAAGCAAGCATCATTTTGAAGTACTTTTGAACAACATTAGTCAAGCCTCTGATGGCTATGTCCTAATGAGATTTTACATTCGTTCGTCATTATTACCACCACTGTAATGTCGTGTACACACGATTGCACATTTCGACAACAAAATCCATGTTTTTTTCCGACGGATGTTGGCTCAAGCTTGTCTTGCATACTCATGGTCACACAAATCTTGTCGGAAATTCCGAACGTCAAGAACGCGGTGACGTACAACACGTATGACGAGCCGAGAAAAATGAAGTTCAATAGCCAGTGTGGCTCTTCTGCTTGATTCCGAGCATGCGTGGAACTTTGTGCGCCTGAATTGTGTACACACGATCGGAATTTACGACAACGGATTTTGTTGTCGGAAAATTTGAGATCCAGATCTCAAATTTTGTTTGTCGGAAATTCCCGTCGGAAAATCCGACCGTGTGTACGCGGCATTAGGGTTGCATTCTTACTGACCATCAATGTAATGGACATTTTGCCATTGATCACCGTCAAACTGGTTTTCGCAAGGGTTCCCCCGAGACCTGAAAATTATTTTAGGGGTTCCTCTTGGGTAAAAAGTTTGAGAAAGGCTGATATAATAGATTGTGCAGGGTTTAAGGATGAAATATTATAGAGGTAAATGCCAAAGCCCAAAATTGAAAACCCAATGTTGGATTAAATTGGACTTCTTAATACAATACACAAGGTGCAATCCATTAAGATATAGGGCTCCAAAAACAGAACTCCAGCCAAAGATATCCAGAGATTTCCTCCCAGTGTGTATCATACCCGTTCAGTCAGATTCACCTTTCAGCCAGCAGTTCTGATACGTTTAAGGGCCATTTCCATCAACTTTTTTCAAGGTAGGTTGCCATATTTTTGTTCAGCCCTTCCCATTTACAATGGCTTGGGATCAACAACCAGAGTGTGATAACACATGTGTATAGCCACTTTAAACACAAAAACTAGAAACTATTTAGACAGTAGCCAATTAACCTACCAGCATGTATTTTGTTTGGATAGTTGGCAAAAACCAGATACCCAGGGGAAAACCATGCAACCACAAAAAGAACATGCAAATTCAATTCAGATACTGTCCTGGCCTTTAAGCGTTAAACCAAGGACAAACCACAAATGGTGCTAACCACAAACCACTGTGCTGCCTTTCCTCACAACCCTTTTTTCTACCACTAGATCTACTGTTGCTGGGGGGGGGGGGTGTATTGATGCTGGGGGTTTCTTGCTGGAATGGATCTACTGTTGTTAGGGTGGATCTATTGTTGTCAGGGAGGATCTATTGTTGATGGAGGGGTATGTTATTGCTGGGGGGGGGGGGACTATTGTTGCTCAGATGTCTATTGTTGTTTGGGTGTATCTTGTGTTGCTGGGGGGTCTATTGTTCCTAACGAAGATTTATTGTTGATGAGGGGTCTATTGTTGTTGGGGTGTATCTTTTGTTGATGGGGGGTCTATTGTTACTAAGGAGGATCTATTGTTGCTGGGGGATCTATTGTTATTGGGGTATATCTTTCTGTTGCTGGTGGAGTCTATTGCTGCTGGCTGCTGGCTGCTGGCTGATGGGGGATCTGTGTTGCTGGCAAGGGTCTTTTATTACTGGGGAGAATCTATTGTTAATGGAGGATGGTTGCAAACAAGGCCATGTGTTGTACCCAGGGCTGCTGTTAGAAATATTCTTAGTCCCATTTTTCTTAACCGACAGCCCCTCCCCCCCTGCCTCCCAATAATATCAAATTATATTTTTGCTAAAAATACAGTCAAATTATTATTATATGACATATTTGTTGGGAGGATCTATTGTTATAAAGGGGTCTGCTGTTGCTGGGAGTCTATTGTTGTTGCAGTATATCATTTGTTTTTGAGGGCGGGTCTATTGTTGCCAAGGGGGATTGATTGTTGCTGGGGGGGGGGGTCTATTGTTGAAGATCCACAGTATTTTAATGACTTTCTTGTTAACATTAAAGTGATACTAAAGGCTCATATGTTTTTAACCTAAAATAAAAGGTTTAGACTTACCTGCTCTTTGCAAGATTATTGCACAGAGTGGCCCCTTACCTCCTCTTACAGAGTCCCCCTCCGGCGCTGTCCGCTCCTTCTCTTCTGAGTTTGCCCCCCTAGCAAGCCGGGCCCATAGACACACAAAGTGTGGCTCAGCCACACCCCCTGATCCCTCCTCACCAAATTTGACTGACAGCAGCAGGAGCCAATAGGTCCCACTGCTGCCTGTGTGTCCTGTGAAAAGGGGATGAGAAGAGAGTGGGGATGCAGACAGGCACAGCGCAAGATCAAGAGAGAAGCCAGGTAATGTAGTATTTTGGTGGTGTGGTTTAAAGGAACAGTAAATGTTTTAAAAAAAGTTTTTTTTTACTTTAATGCAGGTAAAATAAAAAAAATGATATAAATTATATTTGGATACAGTGTTGCATGACATCACAATTACCAGTTAAAGTAGCAAAGTGCTGAATAGCAAAAAATGGCCTGTTCATTATGGGGGTAAAAAAACCTACTGGAGCTGAAGTGGTTTAAAAAAATTACCACAGTAGTAGCGTGAATGAAAGTGGCTTAATTATTTTACTAAATAAATTGCAACCCCAAGCCATTATAGATTCCCTTTAACCTCTAACTCATTCATAACTGTTTTCATACCAGCCGTAACCAAAGCATTGATATTATTTGACACCAGCAATCCCTTCAAATATCAATGGAAAAATTTGGTGCTAAAATACTAGAATAATTAATTGAGGCAGGCCTTTGATACTCTTTGATATCTGTTGAGCCACAATTTACGCAATAGGTGGTACCTGGTGCTGGGTCCCAGCAGGTCCTCCCACATATGTTGCAGCACTTCTTTGTCCCGGTACAGTCGCTGTCACTGGAACAGTTATAGGTGGGCTCTGGATGGCACTTGGCTTTTATGTCTGGGCATTGGCCGGCTTTGACTGCTGAGAGAGGATAGAATGTGAAAAACATGATGGCGCAAATAAGCAGGCTACAGACGAGGAAGTGACAAAAGAAACAGCAAAGCTGAAGGTCCTAAATAGTAGCATAAGTTATAGTGATACCTGGTTCTGGGTTCCAGCAGTTCCTACCACAGATATTACAACATTTCTGCTCTCCAGAGCAGTCATCATCACTTTTGCAGGTATAGTCAGCCCTTAAACACTGGATTTTAAGGGGCGATGGACAATTTCCAGGTCTGACTGTGGAGAGAGGACAGAGAAAGTCAGCAACGTTGTACCCAACGAAGACAGGACAATAGTCATAAAGCTTTACACAAGGATAAAGATCTGTAGCTCAGGTAAGTGGCTGTTATTTTCAAATCTCTTTGGCCTGGACAAAAATACCTGTCACTTTTATGAAAAATAGGATTTTTATAAAAGCTTACCTGTAAAATCCTTTTCTTTGAGTACATCACGGGACACAGAGCAGCATAGTAATTACTATGTGGGTTATAGGCCACCTTCAGGTGATGGACACTGGCATACCCTAAACGGGATGTTGCCTCCCTATATAACCCCTCCCATATTGGGAGCACCTCAGTTTTTGTAGCCAAGCAGTATACATATACCCCAGAAAAGAGGGGAGGGACCTTTGTGTCCTGTGATGTACTCCAAGAAAAGGATTTTACAGGTAAGCTGTAATAAAAATCCTATTTTATTTATCTTACATCACGGGACACAAAGCAGGATAGTAATTACTATGTGGGTTATAGGCCACCTTCAGGTGATGGACACTGGCGTACCCTAAACGGGAAGTTGCCTCCCTATATAACCCCTCCCATATTGGGAGCACCTCAGTTTTTGTAGCAAAGCAATATACATATACTCCAGAAAAGAGGGGAGGGACCTTTGTGTCCCGTGATGTACTCCAAGAAAAGGATTTTACAGGTAAGCTGTAATAAAAATCCTATTTTCTTTATCTTACATCACGGGACACAAAGCAGCATAGTAATTACAATGTGGGATGTCCCAGAGCAATGCTATTTGAGGGGAGGGAGACACAACAAGCAGGGCGCCAACAGACTTGAGGACCTATACTGCTGCCTGCAGCACACTGCGCCCAAAGGCGATATCTTCATGCCTTTTTACATCCACCTGATAAAATCTGGTGAATGTATGGACTGAAGACCAAGTTGCAGCCTTGCAGATCTGAGCCATGGAGGCTTGGTGATGCACTGCCCAAGAAGCACTAACTGCTCTGGTAGAGTACACTTTGACTTAAATAGGTGGAATCTTACCTTTTAAACCATAGGCCTGAATTATAACTTGCCGAATCGACTTAGAAATAGTGGATTTTGACACTGCCTGTCCCTTCCTAGGACCTTCTGGCAGCGCAAATAAGACATCAGTCTTTCAGATCTGAGCAGTCGCCTTTAAATAGACCTTGACCGCTCTCACTACATCAAGACAACGTAGTGACTTTTCTTCCCCAGAACATGGTTTTGGAAAAAACTATGGTAGGACATTATCTTGGTTTAGGTGAAAACCCAAGACCACTTAAGGCAGAAAACTTGGATGAGGACGCAACACGAACCTATGCTTGTGAATAATTAAATATGGCTCTTTACAGGAAAGAGCAGCCAACTCTGATACCCTTCTTCCAGAGGATATAGCAACCAGAAACACTAATTTCCTTGTCAGAAGGACTAAAGGAGTATGCTGTATCGGTTCAAAGGACTGTTTTTGCAATACCGACAAAACTAAGTTAAAGTCCCAAGGGTTCAAAGGTGATCTAACTGGCAGATTAAGCCGCATTACCCCTTGCATAAAACCCCAGACCAAAGAATGCGAAGCAAGCGGTCTTTGAAATAAGACCGATAAAGCCAAGACTTGACCCTTAATAGTACTCAAGGCCAGCTTCATCTCTGCCCCTAATTTTAAAAAGGCAGGAATTCTACCTATGTTATATTTCCGAGGGTGCCAACCCTTGGATTCACACCAGGAAACATAAGCCCTCCACACTCTATAATATATGATTCTGGAAGCCGGCTTCCTTGTATTAGTCAAGGTAGAAATCACTGACCCGAAGAGTCCACATCTCTTCAGAATGTGGGCTTCATTGGCCAAGCCGTCGTTGTAAGGTAGGATGAAATATTGGCCCCCGCGAGAGTAGGTCTGGACGCAGTGGAAGGGTCCATGGGTCCCCCACTGCCATCTTTACGATTTCTGCATACCAGGACCTTCTGGGCCATGCTGGGGCTACAAGAGTTACCGGCTTTCTTTCCAGCTTGATCCTGCAAAGAAGCCGTGGCAGCAACTGAATAGGGGAAAATGCATAAATCAGTGAAAACTGATCCCATGGGGTCACCAACGCATCTGTCCCGCATGCGAGAGGATCCCTTGTCCTTGATACAAAGTTGACCAAGTTCATGTTGAACCTGGACGCCAAAAGATCTACGTCCGGGATCCCCCATCTTTGGCATATAGCCAGAAAGGTGTCGGGGTGAAGGGACCACTCCCCCGGGAACAATTGCTGGCGACTCAAGTAGTCCGCCTGCCAATTCTCTGTTCCTGGAATGAAGACTGCCGATAAGCAAGGAACATTCTTTTCTGCCCAAGCTAGAATATGGTTCACCTCTCTCTGAGCTTCGTGACTCTTAGTGCCCCTTTGGTGATTGATATAGGCCACAGCTGTGGCATTGCCGGATTGGATCCTGACAGGACAATCCCGTAACCTGAATGTCCAGGCCCTCAGAGCCAGACGCGTTGCCCGAATCTCTAGGATGTTGATGGGCAAGGCTCTTTCGGTTCTGGACCACTGTCCCTGGACAGTTGTCTTTTCCAGTACTGCTCCCCAGCCTGAAAGGCTGGCATCTGTCGTTACCACTTTCCAGGTAACTGGTATGAAGGATTTTCCCTTCTCCAGATTCCTGGTTACCGACCACCAACTGAGGCTCTGGGACACCTTTGGGGTCAGCGGCATTGGCAAATCTAGAGCTTGGACCTTTTTGCTCCAAACAGACAGGATACTGTTTTGCAACAGTCTTGAATGGAACTGGACATAGGGAACCGCTTCGAATGAAGCCACCATCTTTCCTAGCAACCACATGCAAAGGCGAATGGAGGGATCTCTCTTTGACCTGACCCCCTGCACCAGCTCTTATGGCGCTGATCTTTGCTTGGGGCAAAAACACCTTTTTCTGGGCTGTGTCTATGATCAGACATAAGTAAGCCAGCCTTTTTAGTGCTTTTAAGGAAGACTTCTCTAGGTTGAGAATCCAACGTAGGCTTTCCAGGTATTTGACTGTGCTGTGCACACTTTGCTCCAAGCGGGCAACAGACTGGTCTACCAGCAATAGATTGTCTAGGTATGCCAGGACTGTTATACCCTGCACCCTTAGTCTGGCTAGAGGTGAAGCCAGAACCTTTCTAAATATCCATGGTGCTGTAGCCAGCCCGAAGGGCAAGGCTACAAACTGAAAATGGTGCTGTTCTACCTCGAACCGCAGAAATCTTTGGTGAGCGGGAAATATAGGTACATGCAGATATGCATCCCAGATGTCGATAGATGCCAGAAGTTCCCCTCCTTGTGGGATAGAAAACACCGACCTGATCGACTCCATGCGAAAAGAGCGGACCTTCAGGAATTGATTCAGATTTTTGAGATCTAGAATGGGTCTGACATCTCCATTTGGTTTTGGCACCGTGAAGAGGTTTGAATAAAACCCCAAACCTTGCTCTTCTGTGGGGATTTCCATGATCACCCCTTGAGATAGTAATCGGTCTAATGTCCGAAACAGAGATTGCCTTTTTCCTGGATCTTTGGGAATGCTTGACCTCAGAAAACGAGGCGATGGAAACTCTCGAAACTCTAGTTTTTACCCTAGAGCTATTGTGGAGATGACCCAACTGTCCTAAATTTCCTCCTGCCAGACTTCTGAGAACTGCAGAAGTCTTCCCCCCACCCTAGCGAGTGGGGGCGCCCCTTCATGATGAGGTCTTAGAATTATGTTTTGTAGGTTTCCGCCCCCAGGACTTCTTTTGTCCCTGGGCCTGACCCTGAGGCTTTCCTTTAGACTCTGATGGCGAAGGCCGTCGCGACTGCCTAGAGGCTGATGCCCCTGGCCCTGGAGAAGAAGCCCATTTAAACGAATGATGTTTATTCCTTCTTTTAACTGGAAAAAGAGTACTTTTCCCACTTGAAATCTTTTGGATGTATTTGTCCAAATCATCCCCAAATAGCCGATCCCCATGAAAAGGAAACCCAGTCAGGAGTTTTTTGCATGGTGCCTCGGCTGACCAATTTTTCAACCATAGAGTCCTACGCATGTGCACTAACACAAGAACAAGGCGAGACGCCTGGTGAATAGAATCTTTAATGGTGTAAATGGCAAAACAATGCCCTTGCCCTAGCTAAGTCCCGGGCCTGTTGAACAGGAATCTCCTTAGGGGCCTGTTTAAACTTTAGAGATTGACAAATGCCTATAGCAGCAACTGCACCTGCCAAAGAAAAAGAAGATTTTAACAGGAATTACAATCTCTTATCTGTTGGATCCCTAAGCATTTGAGCATTGTCTACTGGACATGTTAGACTCTTATGCCCCGTACACATGGTCGGATTTTCCGACGGAAAATGTGTGATAGGACCTTGTTGTCGGAGGCTCCATCACACATTTTCCATCGGATTTTCCGACATACAAAGTTTGAGAGCAGGATATAAAATTTTCCGACAACAAAATCCGTTGTCGGAAATTCCGATCGTGTGTAGACAAATCCGACGGACAAAGTGCCATGCACGCTCAGAATAAATAAAGAGATAAAAGCTATTGGCCACTGCCTCGTTTATAGTCCCGACGTACGTGTTTTACATCACCGCGTTTAGAACGATCGGATTTTCCGACAACTTTGTGTGACCGTGTGTATGCAAGACAAGTTTGAGCCAACATCCGTCGGAAAAAATCCTAGGATTTTGTTGTCGGAATGTCCGAACAAAGTCCGACCGTGTGTATGGGGCATAATTCACACAGGATATAGCAGCTTCAACTGCTGGTACATTCCATGTTTTGGTGAATTTCTCCTCCATAGGATAAAATACTAAAAACATTTTAGGAGGGAGATAATGCTTATCTGGGTGATCCCACTCAGCATATATAAGTTGCTCCAGTAATGCATGAACAGGAAAGGCATGCAAAGTCTGAGGAGGTTTTAGAGAACCCAAGGAAGAAACTGAACTTTCGGCTGACTCAGTTAAGGGCAGTCTGAAAGCAGAACGGACCCTTTCTGTAAGGGATTGTACCAGCAATTTTTCAGATTGCGAGGCTGAAAAGGGTTTTTTCCACAGCTGATTCCTCAGAAGAAGAAGAATCATTAGTCTGTCTTTCCTCCTGATCCCCAGAAGGTAACACATCTTCCTCTGCCCATTACTCTCTTGATAGAGGACCCAAGGCGGGGAAAGGGGATCTACCGCGTTTTCTATCACTCTGGATGGAAGAAGTGATTAAAGCAGCTAATCTTTCTTCTAACCCCACCAGGGCTGAGGAAAAAAACATCTTCAGTCACGTAGACAGGGGCTGAAATGTTAGAAGTAGCTGCAACAACCACTGGTCCCAAGTGCTCACCCAGGCCAGCCACTTCTGATACTTCAGGTGAAGATGGTATTGTAGAGGCATGATTAGAATCCTCATTGCCTGGGGGTGATGCCCTAGGTCCCCTTTTTTAAGGTGTTCGCACCCCCCTTTCTGGAAGGCATAGTCCTAAGCACAAAAGCAGAGGCACTAAATAAATATACCACTTGCTGAGCTATAATCCAGCAATAAAATGCTGCTAGTAATGTTCAGCCTGATGGTAAGTAAAATGTGTCCCTTTGGGAATGCCTATATGCATCACTCTTACGTGCCCCCACTGCTTCTGTGTCCGTAGAGCTTTAGACTGCACCAGCTTTCAGCTTCCAGCTGACAAGGGTCTGCTTTTCTGGGCTCGGCAGCCCCGCGCCTGCGCCGCGTGATCCACGAGAACGCCACGTCCCGCACGTGGCGCCACGCTAAGCCACGGCCCCTTCCGTCTCCAAACCCGCCCCTCCTTTACCTCATAAAATTTAACAATTCCGGCAGATCTGATGAGAGGGGGGGAGAGTACAGAAGGGGGAACTTAGAAAAAGCACATGGGAAGCCGCCACACCCCCCGAGGAGGGAGGGGGGGGTTACAAACAAGCCGTTGTAGTTTTTGACCCCTTTGTTCTCCAGAGGGGAGAAGCTGCAGAAAGGTTTTTCCCACTTGCTAACCTTTTTCCAGGAATCCAGGAATCCCCCCCCTGAAATACTTCTGATGGGTGAGACCACACATGCTGTCTGCTGCTGGCACAGAGCTAGAACTGAGAAGCAACGTAAAAAAGGTATGTGCATTTACACCCTCTAGTGGAGATTTTAGGCATGACAACACTGTACTTACAGAAGAAAACCATAGGTGGACTTTTTAAAGTTCCTATGCTTCTTTACTTACCTTATCCCCGCCGCAGGATTCTGCTGATATCAGACAGATCCAACCTTCACATATCACGGCGGGCTGTGTTTAAAAAACCTTCAAGGACCGGGTCCCTTTTTATCGGGGTTCCACTCCCTTGGACCTGTATAGCACCCTGTCAGGAAAACTTTATGGTAATGTATGCATGACCAAAGCACTGGATCCCAGGGTCCAGCCCTTCAAGGAGAGGCATTACAGGCAAAACCTCGCTCTTCCTATACGAGGCCCGGGTACTATCCACTTTGGCCTTAGTGGCACTTTGGATGGATCCAGTCTGTAGAAGATGGTTTCAATTAGAAAAAGGACCCTCCCAGCGGGGCTCTCAGAGCACATCTTTAACCATGATCAACACTTTAGACACTGGCAAAAAAAATGAGGTGCTCCTGGTATCGGAGGGGTTATATAGGGAGGCAACTTCCTGTTTAGGGTGTGCCAGTGCCCATCACCTGAAGGTGGCCTATAACCCACATAGTAATTACTATGCTGCTCTGTGTCCCGTGATGTACGATAAAGAAATATGTATCCTTATCCTGGTGTTTTTCACCTGGGAATTGAGTTTAATGTGTCAGAGGAACAGGTAGGTACATTTATACTCTGGCTAATTGCGCCCATTAAAGATATTTGGGCAATAAAGAGAACCATTAGACATGAGCAGATGATTTTTCCAAACTTAACTTTACAGTGAAATGATTCACTTAGCCTTACTGTCACCATTTGCTTGATAAAAAAAAAAAAAAAAAACCTTCCATAACTCCCAGGAGCCACTCAAAACCCATTGAACCCTTAAAAACCACCATAAAAAAATAGTTTCAACCTTTCCTCTTGACTCCAATGCATTTTGACAAAATTACATACCTTGCTGAAATGTCACAATTTATTTTTTATACCAATGTACAGTGGGATCCCAATGTACAGTGGGACCAGCAGCTATTAAAGAATCAGAATTGATTAAATCTGATGCACAGGATAGGCCTTTCTAAACCTTTTTTCCCCATAGATGAGCTCCAAAAATAATTTTCAGGTCTTGGGGAACCCCTCAGTTCACCAGAGGCCAGTGGAAAGAATGTCCCTTACATTTGTGGACAGTGGGAAGAATGTAGCCCTACCCCTTCAGGAGCCTCTAGTTAATTTGGGTCCTCTGCTTCTGTTCCAGCCGTGTGTGAGGCCTCAGCCTCACTGACACACCAATATATCTTTCTGTAAGCTGTAATGAGCACACAAGAATTGGACTTAGAACTCTATGGAAAATAGCAGAATGTATTGGGAAGTTAAAGTCAACCAACATGGAACAATAATAGAATAATAGATACACAACCAGAGTCCCTGGCACTGTTTCTAAACTCCAGTGTATACTGTGATCGCAACAGCATAAACTGTAGCTCTCCTCATGAGATGAACCACCACCAAAAAGCTCAATAAGTACTAAACAAAGACCAGGCTAGGTCACTTGAGAGCTGTCCCAAGGAGAC
Organism: Lithobates septentrionalis; assembly: GCA_037952835.1. Classification (NCBI taxonomy): domain Eukaryota; kingdom Metazoa; phylum Chordata; class Amphibia; order Anura; family Ranidae; genus Lithobates; species Lithobates septentrionalis. Next base: position 328,497 of record JBBDGP010002809.1, read on the forward strand.
AAGGTTTAGGACTAAGGTTAGGAATTTAAAGTCAAGTACATGCAAGTTGTGAGGTTCTATTCTATGCTTCATTTATGGTTGGAATGTCCCAATTTAGGAATTTCTGGAACAGGGTGTTTTCGATGCTCCAAGAACTGAAGGGGTTGTCTATTGAACAACAGACCAGTCTGGCGCTGCTTAATGACTTGTTGCCCGGGTGGCCCTGTCCACAAACATCTGATTTGCTTTGTTCTGCTAGCGGCTTAGATCAATATAGCAGGAGCAAGGAAGAAACCCTCAGTATCCTTTAGATGGCTAAAACATACAATTTAGTGGTTTATGATCCATGAAAAGGTTGCTAGTATTGTTAGTGACCAGTCAAACTTTTTTGAACAGATTTGGGAACCTTGGGAGATGCATCTACAGTACATATACCCTTATCTCTGACTGCCGGCATGGTAAGGTCCCCAAGATCCTCTCCTCCTTCTCCATCTCCCTCTCTAGCCTAGATCTCCTTTCGTTTTCGGGATACTCCCTTTCCCTTTGACATTCTCTTTTTTACTTTACTTTCTTTTTTTCTCTTTTACTTTCTTTGACATTTATCTGTGATTAAGGTTTGCAAGTTCACTTCTGTGAAACTTATGGTGCCTATTGAGTTTTTTTTTTTTTGTAATTCTTTATTTTCTATTGAGTTTTTTAATGCACAACAATATCTTCAAGATAATACCTTTTTTTTAATATATGTATTTTCTGGTAGTGCAAGTTATTTTGCTGCCATGTTGTTTGTATGTCTTTCTAGTTTTTTGAAGTAAGGTATCCAAATCAGGATTCATATGTTATTGTCACGTGTTGGATGTTTTACTATTCTGCTCCGCATGCCTATGCCTTATGTCATGTTGGATGACATTGTACTGTCACCTTGCTGATATGTCGGCTTTGACTTTAAATAAAAACCTTGAACGTAAAAGTCAAGTACAAGTCTGCCCTCAGGATGAAGTTATCTGGATATAGTCCTTAATGGAAATCTCCTGCCGGCTAATTAGATGGAATGAACAGATAGATTAGCCACATTGGTCCTGGTTCAGCAGCAGCGACAAACTGCTAGGACAAAGGGGTGTGGTCATTTAACCCTGCAGACCTCTTCAAGTGAGTACTAATAATATTGTTGCTGGTTCAGCTTAACTGTGGGTCTGAGACCCTCTCACCGCTCTATCTGGAAACCTCCTGGAGCGATCAGCCAAAGCGTTGGAGGGCCCCCCTGTTTGTTGACCTTTAACTGTTTGTTGGGTGGTGAGTATCTTGGGGCGGTTCACCTCGGTGGCTCCTCCAGCAGGCCCAAACAGCAGGGACTCAGTTTACAGACTGGCGATCCTGGACAGGCACTGGAGTAGCCAATAGTGCGACAAGGTATAGCTCAGTCCGGCTGGCTGTTTCAGGGTAAAACAGCGCTCAGCATACACTCAATCCACTGGCTCTTTCTTTTGTGACACAGCACAGCATACCTTCCTCTCCAGCAGCTCTCTGGTTGGTGCTCTCACTCTCTCCAACCTTTCCCCCTCACTTCCCAGGCTGTTCCTTTCATACCCCCCTTTACATAGTTAGTTATAGTTAGACAGGTTGAACAAAGACACAAGCCCATCTAGTTCAACCAATAAAAAAAAACTAAAAAACAAATTATACAATCCCATATACACAATCCTTCACCCACAGTTGATCCAGAGGAAGGTGAAAAACCCCAGCAAAGCATGATCCAATTTGCTACAGCAGAGGAAAAAATGTCCTTTCTAAACCCTGAGAGGCAATCAGATTTTCCCTATAGTATGTGACGCAGCGTTCAGAAGTGGGTCAGTAGTAAGTGAACCAGAGTTCAGAGGTAAGTAGTAAGCGAGGCAGCGTTCAGGGGTCAGTAGTAAGTGAACCAGCGTTCAGGGGTCAGTAGTATGTGAGGTGGAGTTAAGGGGCCACTAGTGAGTGAGGCGGAGTTCAGGGGTCTGTAGTAAGTGAGACAGAGTTCAGGGGTCAGTAATAAGTGGGGGAAAGTTCAGCGGTCAGTAATAAGTGGGGGAAAGTTCAGGGGTCAGTAATAAGTGTTGCAGAGTTCAGGGGTCAGTAATAAGTGGGGAGAGTTCAGGGGTCAGTAGTAAGTGAAGCAGAGTCCAGGTGACAGTAGTAAGCGAGGCATAGTTCAGGGGCCAATAGTAAGTGGGGGAGAGTTCAGTAATAAGTGGGGGATAGTTCAGGGGTCAGTAAGAACTGGGGGGAGAGTGCAGGGGTCAGTAATAAATCGGTGAGAGTTCAGGGGTCAGTAGTAAGTGGGGGAGAGTCCAGGGGTCAGTAGTAAGTGAGGCTGAGTCCAGGGGTCAGTAGTAAGTGAGGCATAGTTCAGGGGTGAGTAATAAGTGTGGGGGGGTTCAGGGGTCAGTAATAAATTGGGGAGAGTTCAGGGGTCAGTAAGAACTGGGGGAGAGTTCAGGGGTCAGTAATAAATCGGGGAGAGTTCAGGGGTCAGTAGTAAGTGAGGCAGAGTTCAGGGGTCAGTAATAAGTGGGGAGAGTTCAGGGGTCAGTAAGAACTGGGGGAGAGTTCAGGGGTCAGTAATAAATCAGGGAGAGTTCAGGGGTCAGTAATAAATCGGGGAGAGTTCAGGGGTCAGTAACAAATCGGGGAGAGTTCAGGGGTCAGTAATAAATCAGGGAGAGTTCAGGGGTCAGTAACAAATCGGGGAGAGTTCAGGGGTCAGTAATAAATCCGGGAGAGTTCAGGGGTCAGTAGTAAGTGGGGGAGAGTCCAGGGGTCAGTAGTAAGTGAGGCTGAGTCCAGGGGTCAGTAATAAATGGGGGAGAGTTCAGGGGTCAGTAATAAGTGGGGGAGCGTTCAGGGGTCAGTATTAATTAACAGAGTTCAGGTGTAAACTTATAGCGAGGTATTGGTTGTCTACCCAAATTTTGGCGAGCAAGCAATGGATCAAAGCAGTTAACAATATTCTTATAAGTGAAAAAAATACCTATTATCATAGAAAATGACCTAAGAAGTTCGAAAAAATATGGCAATGTTGGTTGGGCGCCTCAGAAGTAGCTCCTCCACAACTCGTCCTCACCAGGCTACTACAATGTTGATAGCCCAGTGAAGATGTGCTTACAGTTTAAAGAAACATGCAATGGTGGACACACATTATGGCGAGACGCAGTGGACAAGCTGCTTTTGCGGTAGAAGGTACGTATATAGCTATAAGGTCACATATCAGAAGAAGAGTACTCTGGTATAGTCAGGTTGAAATGTTTTTCCTTTTGCTTTTTTTTCCTTTTTTTAAGTTTCTGCAAAGGGCAATATGGAAGATATACTGTGAATGTATATAAGATACGGTATAAAGTCAAAATTGATACTCCCAGTATATGTTTTGCTTTTGTTACAATAAAAGCCTTTTGATTAAAACAAAAAAAAAAAAAAAACAGAGTTCAGGGGTCAGTAATAATAAACGATCAGCTTGGCTTTCAGACTAATGCTGCACTTCGCCATAGACTTCTATTATGTCCCACCAAAACCGCCTTTATAGTTTTTGTTTTCAGAAAGTGCTGAAAAACCATAGAATATAATAATAGTCTACGGCAAAGTGCTGCTAACCCACACGAAAACTGCAGGTACATTGCACTGCGACCATGCATCAGTGTGAACGCACTCTACAGGGGGGAGGGAATAACAAAAGCATTTTTTATGGGTGCAGGAAGGCTTTTGTTTTATTTAACCATCCCCTTTAAGCCCCTCCCAGTGTTAACACAATTTGGCCACACCCACCATTTGGGATGCACAACCTAATGCAATAGGCTGCAATATGCCCACAGTACTTTGTTTTCTACCACTAGATGTCCTCAGTCTGATAGCCAGTATGATTCATTCCACCTTCTCTGAGCCCAGGTGATGCCAGAGCTGCTATAAATTGTGTACTCGTCTATCTGCCTATCTTTAATTGCCATTGTCTGAAAGTAGTGTTTATTATGAAAAATAATGCACTTGTTCTAGATTAGTAAATTGGGTGTAAACTTTCATGTTTGGGGGTTATTACCTGTAAAGGGCTTCACGCATGACTGTCCTTCTCCGGAGGCACAGCATTTCTCCCCCATCTTGCAGTCTGAATCCCGGCTGCAGTTTACAGAATGACATTGGAGGGAGCCGGACTTACCGCCATCATTCCTGGGACAAACCCCCGCCGGCTCTGCAGGAAGAATTAAACATAGCACTCTGGGAATCCTTGATCATGCATTTAATATTTATTTGTAAAGCAAAGATAGTAGGGGTTGCTTTACTAAAACTGGAGAGTGCAGAATCTGGTGCAGCCTTGCATAGAAACCAATCGACTTCCAGTTTTTTTTTATGTCATAGCTTAATTGAACAAGCTGAAGTTAGAAGCTTATTGGCTACAAAGACAGCTGCACCAGATTTTGCTCTCTCCAGTTTTAGTTAATCAACTCCTATAAATCGATTAAAAAAAAAAAAAATCAATGTAAAAACAAAATTTGTTTTTTAATATCCGCTTGATTGAATAAAATAATAGTTTTTCTTCTAATAAAACGTCCACTGGAAATGCTTGAATAAAAGTGGATTAAAAAATGTCTACTGTAAATACACGAATAAAGGCGTTTTTTAAAAAATGTCCACTGTAAGTGCTTGAATAAAAGCAGCTTCAAAAAATATCCACTGTAAATGCCTAAAACAGTAATAAACCCAAAAGCAATCATTTATTATATTGCAGCTTACCAATTCTTAGATACGATGGCTGCATTATTTATGTTTTTCTTTCAAAGTGTCTTAAAAATAACCACTGTAAATGCTTGACTAAAAGTGGCTTTTTAATATTTTTTTTAATCATTTTAATTAAATGAATAAATAAATAAAAAATGAACCCCAAAACCAATATAACCTCCCTTTTTACTCCTAACGCTGTGTTCATAATTGTGATAACCCAAGCACCGATATTACTTTGACACCAACAATCTCTTCAAATATCAACAGAAAAACGTGTTGTTAAAATAATAGAAGTAATTGAGGCAGACCTTTGATAGTCTTGGGGGGTTATTTACTAAAACTGGAGCATGGAAAATCTGGTGCAGCTCTTCATAGAAACCAATCAGCTTCCAGATTATATTGCCAAAGCTTAATTGAACAAGCTGAAGTTAGAAGCTGTTTGGCTACCATGACAGTTTTAGTAAATCCCCCCCTTTGATATCTGTTGAGCAACAATTTACACAATAGGTGGTACCTGGTTCCGGGTTCCAGCAGGTCCTCCCACATATTTTGCAGCACTTCTTTGTCCCAGGGCAGTCACTGTCACTGGTACAGTTATAGGTGGGCTCTGGACGGCATTTGGCTTTTATGTCTGGACATCGTCCGGCCCTGACTGCGGGAAAGAACAGAGTGGGTGGTCAGTGATGGCTCCCTATGTTAAAGTTATTAGAAAGTTCACAGTGCTTTACCTCTGTCCGGGGGCACGCACACCAGGCCACAGTTGATGCAGCAGCATTTCTTGGAGTCGGTACACTGGCTGTCATTGTGACATTGGGAAGGACCGGGCCTGGCATAGATACAGATGGATGAATCGAAGGCTGGACATACAGGAATCAGATCTGGAGGTGGAGGCGGTGCTGCAAGATATTAGATTACAGAAATAGTTACCAACTTAGATCAGTATTGCTCAACATTTTTTCACTTGTGGGACCCTTTAACCACTTCAGCCCCGGAAGGATATACCCCCCTTCCTGACCAGAGCGTTGTTTTGCGATTTGGCACTGCGTCGATTTAATTGACAATTGCGCGGTCGTGCGACGCGGCCCCGAAACAAAATTGACGTCCTTTTTCCCCCACAAATAGAGCTTTCTTTTGGTGGTATTTGATCATCTCTGCAATTTTTATTTTTTTGCGCCATAAACAAAATAAGAGCGACAATTTTGAAAAAAACGCATTATTTTTTACATTTTGCTATAATAATTATCCCCAAAAAATATATAAAAAATGTTTTTTTTCCCTCAGTTTAGGCCGATACATATTCTTCTACATTGGTTTGTGCAAAAGTTATAGCGTCTACAAAATAGGGGATAGTTTTATGGAATTTTTATTAATATTTTTTTTTTTTACTAGTAATGGCGGCGATCAGCGGATTTTATCATAACTGCAACATTATGGCGGACAGATCGGACACTTTTGGCGCTATTTTGGGACCATTTACATTTATACAGCGATCAGTGCGATTAAAAATGCATTGATTACTGTGTGACTGGCAGTGAAGGGGTTAACCAGTAAGGGGCGCTGTAGGGGTTAAGTGTGTCCTAGGGAGTGATTCTAGCTGTGGGGGGAGGGGCTGTGTATGACACGACACTGATCACCGGTCCCGATTACAGGGAGCTGTGATCAGTGTCCTGTCACTAGGCAGAATGGGGAAATGCTTGTTTACATCAGCATTTCCCCGTTCTCCCTCTCCGTGAGATGATCGCGGGTATCCCTACGGACATTGAGTCCGCGGGGCCTGCGATCACACTCACGGAGCTCTCGCCGCCCGCGCGCGCCCGCAAGTCACTTCTTAAAGGGCAACGTACAGGTACGTTATTCTGCCTGTACGTACCCTTCTGCCGCAGTATATCTACGTGAAGCGGTCGGCAAGTGGTTAACATTGCTGTTATTGTTTTCTAATGCCATTAGAGAGGGCGCTGCCCCAGTATTAGTGTATACAAAATAGTGTATAAAAAATGTGCTAGTGTCGAGCACTACCCCTTTAACCACTTCCCGCCCGGCCCATAGCAGATGACAGCCGGACAGTGGTTCAGTTATCCTGACTGGGCGTCATATGCGGGGGCGCGCATCATGGTGATCGGTGGAGCGGTGTGTCAGCCTGACACACTGCTACACCGATCTTTACTACGTGATCAGCCGTGTCCAATCACGGCTGATCACAATGTCAATAGGAAGAGCCGTTGATCGGCTTTTCCTCACTCGCGTCTGACAGACGGGAGTAGAGGAGAGCCGATCGGCGGCTCTCCTGACAGGGGGGGTCTGCACTGATTGTTTATCAGCGCAGCCCCCCCTCAGATCACCACACTGGACCACCAGGGATCGCCACTAGGACCACCAGGGAAGGGGCAACATGTGGATGGCCAGGTATGTACCCCATGGCTATCCACATGTGCCCAATGTGCCCAATCTGTGCCAATCAGTGCCCACGAATGGGCACTGATTGGCACCAACATGTTTCAGGTCTGCCCAGCAATGCCACCAATTAGTTTATTCAGTGCCACCAATCAGTGTCATCAGTGCCACCTGTCAGTGCCCATCGGTGCCACCTGTCAGTGCCCATCGGTGCCCATCAGTGCCCACCTATCAGTGCCCATCAGTGCCACCTATCAGTGCCACCCATAAATACCCATCAGTGCCACCCATAAGTACCAATCATAGCCACCTACGAGTGCCCATCAGTGCCGCCTATGAGTGCCCATCGGTGCCACCTATGAGTGCCCATCAGTGCCACATACCAGTGCCACCTATCAGTGCCCATCAGTGCCACCTATCAGTGCCCATCAGTGCCGCCTATCAGTGCCCATCATCAGTGCCTGTCAGTACCACCTCATTGGTGCCACCTCATCGGTGCCCATCAGTGCCGCTGTATCAGTGCCAGTCAGTGCAGCCATATCAGTGCCCATCATTGAAGAAGAAAACGTACTTATTTACTAAAAATTTTAACAGAAACAAAAAAAAACTTGTTTTTTTTCAAAATTTTCGGTCTTTTTTTATTTGTTGCGCAAAAAAATAAAAACCGCAGAGATGATCAAATACCACCAAAAGAAAGCTCTATTTGTGGGAACAAAATGATAAAAAATTTGTTTGGGTACAGTGTTGTATGACCGCGCAATTGTCATTCAAATTGCAACAGTGCTGAAAGCTGAAAATTGGCCTGGGCGGGAAGGTGTCTAAGTGCCTGGTATTGAAGTGATTAAATAATGTGCTAAGAAAAAATGATATTGAAGTTGATGAATCAGAGCCCAATGAATATGTATGATTCTGTGAAACAAACAATAAGTGGAAGAAAATAAATGGCAGTGGTGATGTAAATCCCATCTTATTCTCATATAAAGCCTGGGTTCATCCAATGAGATTTCAAAGTGCGGTAGTGTCCAGTAAATTTCATATATGCAAAAAGTACTGTGCAGCAACATTCATGGATATGAAAATGAATAAAGATAAAAATAAAAATGATTCAATGATTTTTCGATTTTTATCTTTATTTATTTTCATATCCATGTATGTTGCTGCACAGTATTTTTTTTCACATATGAAATTTTGTTTGCTGAGCACTACCGGACACAACAATACCTAATCACACGCAAGGAAAAAAAAAAAGCATTTTTGCTTGCACTTGATTGGATGATGGAAGTCAGCAGAGCTTCTGCTCATTTAACAAGCTGCGGAGCAACTGCTCTTGCAGAGTGCAACTGCGTAGTGTATTTGCCTTTAGTGAATAAACCTCATTGTTTATTGAACTGTGATTGACCTAATCCTTCACTTACTCTTTTATGTACATACTGCTATTTACTTTAGCTTGTGACAATATATTGGGTTCATTTACCACTAACAAGTCTGATATTTGCATTTGATACTGAACTTTGGTTGTGTGCAGTGTATCTATATTTGTGCTCCCAAATACAATGCAGTATCAATTGTTTAACCTGGTGTATTAGAGGGGCCAAGGTTGTTCACCAAGTCGAGGCAAAAATACAGAGAACCCAATCTGCCAAGTGGCTCCTGAGGGGGCAGCGCTACATTTACATCAGAGGCCTCCGATGACTCCAGAGGCCCCCTATCACATCAGAGCTCCCCATCACATCAGAGCCACCCTTCACATCAGAGATCCCCCCTTCACATCAGAAGTTCCCCATCACATCAAAGCCCCCCTTCACATCGGAGCCCTCCCCCCAATCACATCAGCAGTCCCTCATCACATCAGAGCCCTCCTTTACATCAGAATTCCCTCCTTCATATCACAGACTCCTATCAGATCACAGCCCCCCTTCACATATGAGGTTCCCCGTCACATCAAAGCCCCCCTTCGCATCAGAGGTTCCCCATCACATCAAAGCCCGCCTTCGCATCAGAGGTTCCCCATCACATCCTAGCTCCCCTCATATCACAGGCTCCCATCGGATCACAACCCCCTTCACATAAGAGGTTCCTCATCACATCAAAGCCCCCCTTCACATCAGAGCCCCCCCCATCACATCAGAACCCCCCTCATATCAAAGACTCCCATCAGATCACAACCCCCCTTCACATAACAGGTCCCCCATCACATCAGGGCCCTCTATCACATCAGAGCCCTCCTTCACATCAGAGCTCCCCCTTCACATAAGAGGTCTCCAATCACATCAGTGGTCCCCCATCATATCAGAGCTCCACATTTATATCAGAGTTTACCCATCACATCAGAGGCCTTCAATCACATCAGAGCCCCCCCTTCACAAGAGAGGCCCCCCATCACATCAGAGCCCCACCTTTACATCAGAGTTTACATCAGAACACAGCCCCCTTCATATAAAAGGTTCCTTATCACATCAGAGGCCTCCAATCGCATCAGAGCATTCCTCTTCACATAAGAGGTCCCCAATTACATCAGTGGTCCCTCTATCACATCAGAGCCCCACATTACATCAGAGTTCCCCCTTCACATAAGAGGTCGCCAATGACATCAGCGGTACCCCATCACATCAGAGCCCCACCTTTACATCAGAGTTCCCATCAGATCACAACCCCCTTCATATAAGAGGTTCCCCATCACATTAGAGTCCTTCAATCACACTAGAGCTCCCCCTTCACATAAGAGGTCCCCAATCACATCAGTGGTCCCTCCATCACATCAGAGCTCCACATTACATCATAGTTTGCCCTTCACACAAGAGGTCCCCAATGACATCAGTGGTACCCCCATCACATCAGAGCCTTATTTTTACAAGAGTTCCCATTAGATCAAACCCAACACTTCACATAATAGGTTCCTCATCACATTGGGCCCTGTATCACATTAGAGCCCTACTTCACATGAGAGACCTCCAATCACATCAGAGCTTCCCCTTCACATAGGAGGTCCCCAATCACATCAGTGGTCCCCCCTTCAGATGTCCCCCATAACATCAAAGCCCTACCTTCACAGCAGAGGCCCCCAATCACATCAGAACCCCACCAATACATCAGAGTTCCCCTTTCACATCAGAGGCCCCAGTATAGAACAAGTCCAGTTGAATGTGACTATCTACTACTAGCTATACTTCTGCTTTCCAGAGAAGTCACCATCCCTTCTGCAGTTGTAGGTAATCTAACCATCGAGCATTTGACTTTCATATCTGCACTATTTCCAGGTCTGACTGAGGAGAAAGGGCAGAGAGCCCAGACAACACTGTACCCAACACACACAGGATATTGTACCAGTGGGAGTGCAGAGGGACTTTCATATTTGATTGTGGTTGGTGAGTGGCATAGTCTAGAAGGCAATAAACAGTAAGTTTAGGCCACAGAGGATCTGCTGGCTATCATGTGAACCTTTTACTTTAACCTAAAAAGGGTTAACTTTTTGGAGAAAGGTCAAGTAACTGGGCTGTCAGAGTTGTGTAAATCTCAGGAGTCACACAGATTAAACCTACAAATCATTTGGCAGGTAAAGTGGCTGCACTCCATGTATTTCATCTATGTATTTGGCTGCTTTCCTGGACATCAGCTTTACCAGGATATGGGCTGACTTGGTCTATACGCAATGTAGGTTCCCTGAACATGCTATCATGAATGCCTTTTGGAGATATTCTGTGATTGCTCTATGGGCAGATATATGCGGCTGTAGGCGTCATTTGTGATGGCCTTTAGTTCCGGGTTCCCTATTGTGTTCTTTTTGGTCAGTAGTGGCTTTGGCCTTGAACTCTCCCATGGATGCCATTTTTGCCCAGTCTCTTACTGTTGAATCATGAACACTGATCTTACCTAAGGCAAGTGAGGCCTGCAGTTTTTAGATGTTGTTCTGGGTTCTTTTATGACCTTCTGGATGAGTCGTTGTCATGCTCTTGGAGTAATTTTTGTGGGCTGGCCACTCCTGGGAAGGTTCACCACTGTTCCAAGTTATCTCCATTTGTGGATAATGGCTCTCCCCGTCTTTCACTGGAGTTCCAAAGCCTTAGAAATAGCTTTGGAACCCTTCCTAGACCACCAATACATGTACACTTCTTTGTTTCTAATCTGTTCTTGAATTTTTTTTAGATTGTGGCGTGATGTGCAGCTTTTTATGATCTGTTAGCGTGCTTCACTGTGTCAGACAGCTTCTATTTATGTGATTTCTTGATTCAACTTGCCTGGGTGTGGCAAATGAAATGTATCTCAGCGTTCCAAAAAATTGTGGTTAATCACAGTTCATTCATGATTCAGCATGGGAGGGGCAATTACTTTTTCACATAGGACCAGGCAGGTTTAAACAGCTTTTTTTCCCTTAATAAATGAAATAATAATTAATAAAACTGCATCTTGGATTTACTCAAGTTATCTTTGTGTAATATTAAAATTTGTTTGATCTGAATCATTTAAGTGTGAGAAATATGCAAAAAAATAAAAAATCAGGAAGGGGTCAAATACTTTTTCACAGCACTGTATATCTTTTTGCAATAATAAAGTTTGTACATTTAAATGCTTTAATTATCCCTACAAAGTTCATTTTTTCTTTTCCCTCGGTGTTCATAGATAATTATTAGGACGTGGCATAGCACACTTTCTGGTTGTCCACCACAGTACCACCCTGTGTTGACACCATTTCTTTATTTACTAATGATATTCTGTGATTAGATGATGTTAATGGTAACCGCATGAATGAGACTTTTTGTATTTTTTTGTAAGCTATAGCCTACCTAAAGGATTCTCTTTTGTGCAGGGATTTACGCTACTCCATATTGCTTGAGATAAGACATTTATTGTGGTATGGGAAAGTAAATGATTTATGTAATGATACCTACTGTACTGGAAAAATGGGTAATGATGCCTTTCTGTATTCCTTTACTGAGGTCGTGACAGGCATATAGGTCCTCTTTTCATCATGGTGGAGGCTTAGGTCCTCTTTCTGTCACGGTGGAGGCATAGGTCCTCTTTCCATCAGGGTGGAGGCATAGGTCCTCTTTCCATCATGGTGAAGGCAAAGGTCCTCTTTCCATCAGGGTGGAGGCATAGGTCCTCTTTCCGTCACGGTGGAGGCATAGGTCCTCCTTCCATCACGGTGGAGGTATAGGTCCTCTTTCCATCACGGTGGAGGTATAGGTCCTCTTTCCATCACGGTGGAGGTATAGGTCCTTTTTCCATCATGGTGAAGGCAAAGGTCCTCTTTCCATCACGGTGGAGGTAAGGTCCTCTTTCCATCGTGGTGAAGGCAAAGGTCCTCTTTCCATAACGGTGGAGGCAAAGGTCCCCTTTCCATCACGGTGGAGGCATTGTTTAACTATTGGTAAGTGCTTGGATATAGTTTTTTTCTCCAGTAGCATAGTATGAGTCTATATTAAAGGTGAAGAATTGCTTCCTTGTGTGATGGTTGTTTGCAGTACAGGAAGGGGAAATGGGACTTTATATGAAACACATCACTAGGGTAGAATGAATCAATCAATATTAGTAAATACAATATTTGTTAGTATAGATGAGCATAATGCAAGGTAACAAAATATTAACTCAATAAGTAAAATACAGAATTATAATAAACATGATTGGTAAATCACATAATATTAAAAATGATTGCATAGTATAACATTATTCCATGTAGTTCATAATAGAATAGCAGTGCAAATAAGTACAAACATGGTTATTAATATATAATTCATGATTCAAACAAGATAAAAACGCATGATAGACGCATGATAGCTGTGACATAGCACCAGTAAAATCTTGACGCGTTTCGTCAATAATTTCCACTCATCAGGAGCAACTGTACACTTGAAGTATCTATAATAAAATGTAAACTGAGCAGGAAGAGAGGGAACAAAAAAACTGTGGTTCCAACACTCTTACCTATGGGTAGAAACAAGGTAAAAAAGGCATAGATAATGTTATTATCAATTGGAGGCACTGTGGGGGAAGCATCCCCCCCGAAGCTGAGGTAATAGCACGGTGGCGGCAGAACGGCAAGAACCATCGGTGAATAGACATCTCATAAGAAGAATTATGTGATTTACCAATCATGTTTAATTCTGTATGTTACTTATTTTATTACCTTGCATTCGGGTCATCTATACTAATAAATATTGTATTTACTAATATTGATTGATTAATTCTACCCTAGTGATGTGTTTCATATAATGTCTCATTATCCCCTTTTTTCCCCATTTCCCCTTCCTTTACAGGTAACAGGGATGGAGACATATGTACTATTATAGTCGTTGCCTCATATAAAGTCCCAACATTCCCTTTTTTTCTTCAATAATATTAAGGAATGGAAACACACACTCATGTGTTTTGTTTACAGCATTATTTTCTGTGACAAGCATCATCTGCCAATATAGGTTATATTTTTTATTGGGTTAGTCCACTTTGTCAGGTTTTTGTAAGAGCCCTTGCACACTTGGGCGGTTTGCAGGCGCTATTGCGCTAATAATAGCGCCTGCAAACCGCCCCGAAAGAGCCGCTGCTTTCATTCCAGTGTGCAAGCGGTACACTGCTTTCATTCCAGTGTACCGCCGACGCCGCCCCCCACCCCAGTGTGCAAGGGCTCTGAGGTTAGTGCTGGGGTTGTTTTCCATTCATTTCCGGGAGTTGCAACGTGCATCGGGGCTGTCCCTCACTTCCCCGATCTTATTGAACGTGGGATTGTGGGCATGCACTCGCTGCCTCGTCAACCCCATGCCTACACAACGCATGAGTGACATCATTCTCGACGCCGCGTGCTGACTTGATGCTCCTATTTACGAGCATTAGCCGCTCGGTTGTGGTCGCTTCCTCTCTACCAGCACGTAGCGTGACCTTGGTGGGGCTCTGTTGCAATGCTGGCTGCCATTCGTTACCGTTCTTGATGAAGCATACACTTTGTTCACCTACGTTCTCCTGTTACACCTATATACTACCTTGGACCATATGCTTTATTTCAAGTCCCTGGTAATCTTAATGCAGTGGTTTCTTTCACTGGTTCTGTGGTGGGTTTCTACCTTTCTTTACGAATCATTCACTTTCTTTCGGGGACACATCTAATTTCTCCATTGCACACTTGAGATCTCTCTTCATGGCCTACTTTACTTTTCACATATTGGTTCACTTCCCCCCCTCCCCATTAACTTTCATCAGCTTAGTCAATTATTTTTGGGAGAGTGGTCTACATTATATGTATATTATTTTTCCACAGAAGCCCCACGGGCTCATATCCAATATCATTCACTACCATAGCTTTTGATGGGGGATTCCTTCTTATGAGATGTCCATTCACCGATGGTTCTTGCCGTTCTCCCGCCAGACATTATCTATGCCTTGATTCTACCCATAGGTAAGAGTGTTGGGACCATAGGTTTTTTGTTCCCTCTCTTCCTGCTCTAGTAATTATTATTTACGGTCAATTTACATTTTATTATAGATAGATACTTCCAGTGCACAACTGCTCCTGATGAGTGGAAATTATCCAATTATGAACTACGTGGAATAATGTTATACTATGCAATCATTGGTAAATCAAATAATATTAAAAATCATATTTATTATATTTCTATATGTTACTTATTGAGTTAATATTTTATTACCTTGCATTATGCTCATCTATACTAATACATATTGTATTTACTAATATTGATTGATTCATTCTACCCTAGTGATGTGTTTCATATAAAGTCCCATTATCCCCTTTTTTCCCCATTTCCCCTTCCTTTACAAGTAACAGGGATGGAGACATATGTACTATTATAGTTGTTGCCTCATATAAAGTCCCGACATTCTCTTTTTTTCTTCAGTTGTTTGCAGTACCTATTAGGAAACCTTGGGCCCTCTCTGTGTTTGCAGTCCTTGTCCATCTGGTACATGGGGTTAATGTGACCTGTGGAATATCTTGGACTGACTCCAGACCAGTTATCTCCAAACTACGACCCGCAGGCCAAATCTGGACCACTGCAGGATTATATCTGATGTAAGGGGGGGGGGGGGGAACCATGATGTAAAGGAGGACTCTGATGGGAATTCTCATATGAGGAGGACTTTGATGTAAGGGGGATTTTGATGGGAACTCTGATATGAGGGACTCATATGGAGACTCTCATCTAAGAAGGATGTTGATGTAAGGGGGACTTTGATGTAACGAGGACCCTAATATATAGGGAATTTGATCTGAACTCTAATGGGGACTCTCATGGAAGGGTGACTCTCATTCAAAGGGGACTTTGAAGGGGATTCCATTATAAGGAGGCTTTGATGGGACTCTGATGTAAGTGGGGAAATATTTTTGGAATTTCTAAACAAAACAGAAAATAAATCCTCGCAATGCAGGCACTAACTAAACATTTCAGGAATCGAATGCCCTGTACACACGATAGGATTTTCTGATGGAAAATGTGTGATAGGACATTGTTGTCAGAAATTCCGACCGTGTGTAGGCTCCATCACACATTTTCCATAGGAATTTCCGGCACACAAAGTTTGAGAGCTTGCTATAAAATTTTCCGACCACAAAATCCGTTGTCGGAAATTCAGATCGTGTGTACACAAATCCGACGCACAAAGTGCCACGCATGCTCAGAATAAATTAAGAGACGAAAGCTATTGGCCACTGCCCCGTTTATAGTCCCGACGTACGTGTTTTACGCCACCGCGTTCAGAACGATCGGATTTTCTGACAACTTTGTGTGACTGTGTGTATGCAAGACAAGTTTGAGCCAACATCCGTCTGAAAAAATCCATGGATTTTGTTGTCGGAATGTCCGATCAATGTCCGACCGTGTGTACAGGGCATAACTCACAAGTGACCCACAAAACAAAGATAATGCAAACCTTTATATAGTGTATGCATTATACCTATCTATCCAGCAGGTAGCACTGTAGTTTGTATCTATGGTAATGTATTTAGAGGAAGTGTTATTGTTCCTCAGTGCATGTAGTTGTATGCTCCTTGTTTCTGTCTACATGATGTAAAGCCATGATAAAGATATCCTCCATGAAAGTAAAGGTGTTCTGCTGTATACAAAGGCGAAGGTAACAAAGGAATGAACCAGGCAATTTAAATAGCCAGAAGGGGCTGGCTGACGAGCAGGAAATTATCACCAGGTGAGCCACTGTGGAATGATGGGTGCTGGCAATTTACTGACAGCTGAGCACTAAGAAGGGAGGGTTGATCCCAGCACTGAAAACCTTATAGTGCCATCTGGCTTTGGGACTAACACTGTGGGACTTGACCAGTCACTGTGGGACTCCTCTATCACGTCCAACTCTAACATGTTCTTTATTTCATTTGCAACTGAAAAAACAGAAAGGTTTCTTCACAAGAGTAAGAGCTGTGAAAAAATGTGGACTCCCTCCAGAGGGGGTTCTTGCCAGCTCAGTAGATTGCTTTAAAAAGGCCTGGATTCTTTCCTAAATGTACATAACCTAACTGGGTACTGACATTTATAGGTACAGTTGATCTGGGGAAAATCTGATTGGCTCTTGGAGGATCAGTTTCAGGGTCTTGGCAATCTTCTAATAGCCTAGGCCATCTTTATGTAGATTAACAATCCTCTTTTTCAGATCCTCAGAGAGTTCTTTGCCATGAGGCGCCATGTTGAACTTCCAGTGACCAGTATGAGAGAGTGAGAGTGATAACACCAAATTTAAAAACACCTGCTCCCCATTCACACCTGAGACCTTGTAACACTAACGTGTAACATGACACCGGGGAGGGAAAATGGCTAATTGGGCCCAATTTGGACATTTTTACTTAGGGGTGTACTCGCTATTGTTGCCAGTGGTTTAGACATTAATGGCTGTGTGGGGACAGCAAATTTACACTGTTATACAAGCTGTACACTCACTACTTTACATTGTAGCAAAGTGTCATTTCTTCAGTGTTGTCACATGAAAAGATATAATAAAATATTTACAAAAATGTAAGGGGTGTATTGTAAGACACTGTATTGATTTTATGTAATTTTTCCAAAGAAAAATTGGAAAGAATGTGTATACATTGGGGGTCAGTGGGAAGAATGTTTCTTACATTGGTGGTCAGTGGGAAGAATGTCTATACATTGGTGATCAGTGGGAAGAATATCCCTTACATTGGTGGTCAGTGGGAAGAATTCTCCTTACATTGGTGGTCAGTGGGAAGAATGCCCCCTACATTGGTGGTCAGTGGGAAGAAGGTCCCTTGCATTGGTGGTCAGTGGGAAGAATGTCCCTTGCATTGGTGGTCAGTAGGAAGAATGTCCCTTGCATTGGTGGTCAGTTGGAAGAATACTCCTTACATTGGTGATAAATTGGAGGAATGCTCCTTACATTGGTGATCAATTGGAGGAATGCTCCTTACATTGGTGATCAGTGGGAAGAATGCTCCTTACATTGGTGGCCAGTGAGAAAAATGCTCCTTACATTGGTGATCAGTGGGAAGAATGCTCCTTACATTGATGGTCAGTGGGAAGAAGGACCCTTACATTGGTGGTTAGTGGGTAGAATGTCCCTTACGTTGGTAATCAGTGGGAAGAACTCTCCTTACATTGGTGGTCAGTGGGAAGAATGACCCTTACATTGGTGGTTAGTGGGTAGAATGTCCCTTACGTTGGTAATCAGTGGGAAGAACTCTCCTTACAATGGTGGTCAGTGGGGAGAATGCCCCTTACATTGGTGGTCAGTGGGAAGAATGACCCTTACATTGGTGGTTAGTGGGTAGAATGTCCCTTACGTTGGTAATCAGTGGGAAGAACTCTCCTTACAATAGTGGTCAGTGGGGAGAATGCCCCTTACATTGGTAGTCAGTGGCAAGAATGCCTCCCTTACAGACAGTTGGCCTTGCTGAGTAGTCTTAGTGCTGGAACTACACAGGAAGCATGACAGGAGGTCAGTCCACCACTGCTCAAAGAACATGTAACCATCTCTGGAGGACCCCTGTGATGAAGAATGATTAAAAAAAAGAGCCTTAAAATATGGAACAGAAAATAAGTAAAAGTGTGAAATTATTTTAGATAAGGCCTCATGCAAACACACACACATTTAATAGCTCCTGTGTGCTCAAACCTAAAAACCATGGCAAATTTCTGTGCCTGGGGAGGCGCAGGTATTGTGTACAGCCAGTAATACAAGTGAATGGCTGTACATGGCTGTACTTGTATGAATGTCAATCGCTTCTGCATTGGTATTTACTCATGTATGCACGTATGATGTATTTCCCAAAATGTAACACTTTTGCAGTCAGGAAAATATGCTGCAGCTGCATGGGGCTCTTTGGCCGCAGATGTTATGCTTGAGGACAAGGAAGCTATTAAATGTCCATGCATGAAGCCCTAATGTCAAAGTTATAACTTCCTGAAGATATGCTATAAACTATACACTGCTGCTGCTGCCACTGACCTGAAGATGGGTTTGGTGTTCCAGTACAAACTGTGCAGAGGATGAGAGCCAGGAGGATGGGGAGACCAACTGAAGCCATATTGTCTCTGGATCTGGTTGTCAGCTCTTCTGATTACCAAGTTTAACACCGACACAGCTGGGTGCAAACATATATAAAAACATCCTGTACCTGACACCCTCCCCCACCATCACAGTGACACCATCCCAGGATTGTAGAACACTGTGCAATGTCTGGGAACACAAGGGCGGTGAAGATGGCAATGTACCAGGGGGGGTTAACCCTTTCATTGCAGCGTACAGGCCAAGTAAAGGCAGTTCAGGTACCCTCCCATGGGGACAACTTTTGTCCTATAATTTAGATCGCAATTAAAACAGAGCTTTACTATAAATGTTTATATGTATATATACAGCATATACAGAACTTTGCAAAAAAATTTAGGCAGGTGTGAAGAAATGCTGTAAAGTAATGCTTTCGAAAATATATATTTTAATTGTTTATCTTTGTCAATTTACAAAATGCAAAGTGAACAAACAGAAGAAAAATCTAAATCAAATCAATATTTGCTGTGACCACCCTTTGGTTTCAAACCAGCATCAGTTCTTACACTTGTATAAAGTCTAGGATTTTGTAAGATTCGAGTCAGGTGTATGATTAATCAATTATGCCAAGCAGGTGCTAATGGTCATCAAATTCATATGTAGGTTGAAACAGTCATTAACTGAAACAGAAACAGCTGTGTAGGATAGGAGGCTGAACATTGGGTGAGGAACAGCCAAACTCTGTTACTAAGGTGAGGTTGTGGAAGACAGTTTCATGTCACAGGCAAACCTGAGCACAGCAACAAGACACAAGGTAGCTATACTGAATCAGCAAGGTGTCTCCCAGGCAAAGATTTCAAAGCAGACTGGTGTTTCAAGATAGCACCACATTGTCCCAAACAGGGGGGGACCAAGAAGAAAAGCGGGGCTCAAAGGAGAGGCAAACTCAATATGTAATAAATACGAAATTACTATTTATTGGTACAAAATTGATAAACATGGAGATATGTGCACGAGCATAACCCAAATGTGACCCTGCCCTAATAAAATTGATCAATATCTAAATTGATCAAACACAAACCATACACAGACATGGGGAACATAAAACATATGTGGATTGACAAAACAAGACAAAAGCGTCCGGACGTCTTGGCTATTGATGTCTGCACAAACCACCAAATAATGGAATATACAGCAATGCTGAATACGGTTTGTGGTGCAGGCATCAATTCCCGCGGGGGAGGGGCGGCTCAGGGCAAAAGGTACAGGGAAGGGGAAGCTAGGAAAAAGGGGGGGGGAGGGGGGAGGGGATGGGAGGAGGGAGGGGAAAATGGGAAGGGGGGGGGAAGGGGAGGGATGGGGAACCTGGGAGAAGATGATCAGCCGTGGAGTGGGGTGCTGATATGAGGTCTGTGATCAGACATCAATGCATCCTGTGGGTGGGAGTATATTGGCCATACATGTGTGAATATGGAATCACTGTTCCCAAGGTCCAGGGTGGTGTGTTGCAAGATGTACAGTTATCCAGTATAGGTAGACTCTATGCAGAAGTATGCTGTGGTAAAGTCAATGGGTGACAGGTATAGGCAGGAATACAAAGAAGGTTGCCTGGTACGTTACCGCTTCCGGGTCCCGTCTGGGAATCCTGTGATACTTCCGGATAGCGGTGGCTCCAATATTGTAAACAGTCCCTCCTGTCACTGTGTACAATGCCGTACACTGACCTGGGCAGTTCTCCGTAATTCACTACACAGGGTGTGTAGCTTCATCTGGACGTCCAGATGAAGCTACACACGTCTGTTTTGTGAAACGCGTCGACGTCACTGCGCCCAGACGTCACGCCCGCTGTCATCCCTCGGTGGGGCTAGCCGGCTCGCTTATCGAGGGAGCGTCCCGCTCCATGGTCTGGAGCAGCCGCGTGGAAGACGACAGGTGCACCTGAATGACTGGCCACATGCTTACATCAGCGGTACATAAGTAGTACCCCGTGAATTACGGAGAACTGCCCAGGTCAGTGTACGGCATTGTACACAGTGACGGGAGGGACTGTTTACAATATTGGAGCCACCGCTATCCGGAAGTATCACAGGATTCCCAGACGGGACCCGGAAGCGGTAACGTACCAGGCAACCTTCTTTGTATTCCTGCCTATACCTGTCACCCATTGACTTTACCACAGCATACTTCTGCATAGAGTCTACCTATACTGGATAACTGTACATCTTGCAACACACCACCCTGGACCTTGGGAACAGTGATTCCATATTCACACATGTATGGCCAATATACTCCCACCCACAGGATGCATTGATGTCTGATCACAGACCTCATATCAGCACCCCACTCCACGGCTGATCATCTCCTCCCAGGTTCCCCATCCCCTCCCGTCTCCCCCCCCCTTCCCCCCGCGTCCCATTTTCCCCTCCCTCCCCCCCCCCCTTTTTCCTAGCTTCCCCTTCCCTGTACCTTTTGCCTTGAGCCGCCCCTCCCCCGGGGGAATTGATGCCTGCACCACAAACCGTATTCAGCATTGCTGTATATTCCATTATTTGGTGGTTTATGCAGACATCAATAGCCAAGACGTCCGGACGCTTTTGTCTTGTTTTGTCAATCCACATATGTTTTATGTTCCCCATGTCTGTGTATGGTTTGTGTTTGATCAATTTAGATATTGATCAATTTTATTAGGGCAGGGTCACATTTGGGTTATGCTCGTGCACATATCTCCATGTTTATCAATTTTGTACCAATAAATAGTCATTTCGTATTTATTACATATTGAGTTTGCCTCTCCTTTGAGCCCCGCTTTTCTTCTTGGTCCCCCCCTGTTTGGGACAATATGGTGCTATCTTATTTATGTGGGTTGGAGGGCAACCATAGTTTCATGGTACTGAATCTGTTTACATGATAAAACAAGCCTCATTATACCCCACTTGTTTCATGGTGTTTCAAGATATGCTGTTCAAGCTCTTTTGAAGAAGCACAAAATAACGGGTAACGCTAGTGTAGACGCAGTGGTCAAGGAAACTTAATGCAGCAGATGAAAGACACATCATGCTTACTTCCCTTCAACATCGGAAGATGTCCAGCAGTGCCAGCAGCACAGAACTAACAGAAATCAGTGGGATCCAGGTACACGCATCCATTGTGCAGAGAAGTCTGGCCGGAAGTGGTCTTCATGGATGAATTGCAGCCAAAAAGCCATACCTCTGATGTGGAAACAAGGCTAAGTGACTATGCAGGAAAACATAGGAACTGGGGAGCAGAAACATGGCAGCAGATACCCTGGATTGATGAGTCAAAATGTGAAATATTTGGCTGTAGCAGGAGGTTCAATTAACAGTTCCATGTTCAGTTTGTAACTAAGCTAGTCTCGTCTGGTTCTTGGTTACAATATATAATATAACAAATAATTCTGCGCCACCCAAACCACAAGCAGCTTACACAGCTAGTAGGATATAAGCAAAAACAAAATAACAAAAATAGTGTAGCGCTAATGTGAAACAACTATGTGTTGTATAATGTAAAGAACAATGAATTTCTCAGATACACATATCTCATATGTAAAAAAGAACATAGAAGGATGGAAAAGTTCAAAAAGTCCACACAGGATGTGTCTTGGGAATTGATAGTGGTCCTCAATATGTATATGACCTCATATTGCACGTATCCACAAGCAAAGAAACATCTGGTTCAAAAATGCATCACCACCAACATTAAGAAGGCTTACCGGAAGGTGTGGACCCAATAAAACCTACGTTAAACTGGGTAAAAGGGGCTTAGGTCCACAACGGCTGATGGACTTCCGTGGAGGATGAAAGCAGATCCAAAGATGGTGTATGGAGCGGTGTAAGCTTTAGGAGTGATGTCCTCAGGAGGTTGGTTATGATGGATGTGTCTCTGGTGTTCCGTGGTGTCTGCAGCAGCAGTGACACCTATGCCAAGATGGGGAGATGGGTCTCCTCCAGCTCCTCCCACCTCAGGTCTCATGAGTCAGCTGACTCAGACTTTAGGGGGGGCAGACTGTGGCCAGTAGAAGTGGACATTTTCCTTGCTTCAGTGGGAGTAAACATTGCCACATTTGGTATAGGGTAGAAGAATAGTGCCCCATCATTGGGAGGCCCATTGTTGGTGTCAGTGAGAGAAATGGGGCCCATTGTTGATGTCAGTTGGCAGAATAGTGTCTCATATTAGTGGGAGAATAGTGCCTCAAGGGTCGGATAATGGCTAGCAAAGGCCCCGGGCCACAATTTGGAGACCACTGCACTAGAGGCAGATGGGACAGAAACAGGCGAGGCTGGAGTTACACTTTAAGTGTTTCAATTTTCTTGCATAGCTAATAAAACAAAAGGTTTATTCAGCATTTATAGCAATGGGTGGAGATGAGCAATTAAATATTTTGCACCTTAGCGGTCATCTGCTACTACACACTGTAGTATGTAAATATAGAAAGTCAACTTTAACAGAGACAAACTTGGAGCATCTTAGACATAAGAGAGAATGTGCCCCTCTTGTGGCTTTGTGGGGGTTCCAGGGTTTTCCTTTATTCCTTCTTGCCCAGCCCTGGCATCCCTTTTACTGGGTCTTTACGCCTGGGGGGCGTGTAAGACTGCCTGATCAGTGACTGGCTGCCACAGTGCCCACATGATCAGGAGCCAGTCCTGCTAGCTTCCAATCATTTCTAGGGACCAGGAGCTGTCTTTGACAGCTTGGTCACTGTGCTGGGAGTTTGCAGTGAGTGCACTCTAAGCACAGAAACCTCGGCCATCCATGGACGCATATGTGCTGGGCATGGGTGTTAGAGCCCATACTCTTTGTTACAAGAGGTTAACAGCCTAGGTTAGGCTATAAAACAGGAGTAGTGGGTAGATTAGGGATAAAATAACCTACAATAGGATAAAGTGGGGAAAAGGTGGATCCTCCATCTTGCTTTACTGCTACCTGAGATTTTATTGGAGAGATTCACCCTCATGTCCTGTTCCAGTAACAAGAGAAAATGATGAAAAAATCTAACCAAGGATCTCTATTTCTCTCCATCATATCCAACGTGAAAGCCCAACTTCAGCCAAAACGTTTTTGTTCTTGTTTATTATGTTTTCAATCAGGTAAACGTATTTAAAGGGTTAAAATCGTTCATGGGAGTACAAGCTGTGCTCATCGTTAACATCAAGGATATTACACATATTGGTTTACAGATTGCTGCACCAGAAGAATGTCAATAACAGGAAATTATATTATGCAAGAGAAGACTGTTATGTAATGTACACGGCTTGAGGAACATATGTCATCATTAGGACAAGAAGGTGGAAAGGTGGAATGGAGAAGGAGATTGGAAGGGTGGAAGAATGAAGGGATCAGTGGTGAGGGTTATGCCATATACACACGAGCAGATTTCTCATCGGACTGAACTCCAAAGGACTTTTAGACGGAGTTCCGATGGAGTTCCAACGAAACTGACTTGCCTACACGCGATCACGCCAAAGTCCGATCGTTTCGAACGTGATGACGTACAACCGGACTAGAATAAGGAAGTTCATAGCCAGTAGCCAATAGCTGCCCATGCGTCGTTTTTGGTCCATCGGACTAGCATACAGACGAACAGATTTTTCGATAGGAATCAAGTCCGTCGGAATGATTTGAAACATGTTCTATTTCTAGGTCCGTCTGAATTTTCGACACAAATGGTCCGATGAAGGTCCGATGAAGCCCACACACGATCGGATTGTCCGTCGGACCTTTGATGCCGAAAAGTCCGGTCGTGTGTATGCGGCAATAGACCACAGGTAACAGTTGTTCTAAACTGAAATTAGGTCCATATTGAAACTTGGTGGGAAGGAAATTTGTAGTCCAAGGCTGCCAGGTATCTGTATTTTTTGCCCTTTTTCAGATATTTTAGCTTCAACTTTTTCATGCAGCTTTACCTGAGTAACTCTGGATCTAGTTTTAGCTATATGAAGATTCCTACTTTTCCTGGCTTTAGTGATAGTCTGTACTATTATACTCTGGGGGTATTAGTACTTCAAAGAGCAATCAAATAAATAAATGGCAATTACTCATAACAAAAACATTATAACATTCTAAAAGAGAAATTATAGTGACAAAATGTGCATAGAAAGTAAAAAATTAGTCCTTTAAAGCAGAGGTCATCAACCCCCGGGCCACAGCCCAACACCGGGCCGTGGCGCCTCTGCTGCCAGGCCATGCGGCGAAGGAGACTCTGTCAGCGTGCGGCGGCCACCCAGAGAGATGATTGCATCTCTCATTGCCCACACTGCTGTTCCGCCCTTACATACAGGACCGTGAAGACGGCTCTACACAGAGGAGCAACTGTGGCCGAGCAGAGAGAGAGAATGATGTCATCTCTCACCACCCGCCCTCAGTCTGGGACAGTACCGCTAGCTAGCTTACCCGCACTGAGGAGTGGCTGTCAGGAGAGGCTGTCAGGACCTGTACTGTACTCTGCAATGCTGGGGGGAGCATGAATTTACATTTAAATGATTTAGTGACAAGCTGCTATTATTTGGTGGCAGGTAACAGTGACAATCCACATCCGGTGGCAGGTAACAGTGACAATCCACATCCAGTGGCAGGTAACAGTGACAATCCACATCCAGTGGCAGGTAACAGTGACAATCCACATCCGGTGGCAGGTAACAGTGACAATCCACATCCAGTGGCAGGTAACAGTGACAATCCACATCCAGTGGCAGGTAACAGTAACAATTCACATCTGGTGGCAGGTAACAGTGACAAGCTGCATCTGGTGGCAGGTGACGTGGCAAGTGATAAGCTGAATCTGGTGGCAGGCAATGTGACAAGCTGAATATGGTGGCAGGCAACATGACAAGCTGAATCTGGTGGCAGGTGTCGTGGCAAATGACAAGCTGAATCTAGTGGCAGGCAACGTGACAAGCTGCATCTGGTGGCAGGTGACGTGGCAAGTGACAAGCTGAATATGGTGGCAAGTGACAAGCTGAATCTGGTGGCAAGTGACGTGGCAAGTGATAAGCTGAATCTGGTGGCAGGCGATGTGACAAGCTGAATATGGTGGCAGGTGAAGTGGCAAGTGACAAGCTGAATCTAGTGGCAGGCGACATGACAAGCTGAATCTGGTGGCAGGTGTCGTGGCAAATGACAAGCTGAATCTAGTGGCAGGCAACGTGACAAGCTGCATCTGGTGGCAGGTGACGTGGCAAGTGACAAGCTGAATATGGTGGCAAGTGACAAGCTGAATCTGGTGGCAAGTGACGTGGCAAGTGATAAGCTGAATCTGGTGGCAGGCGATGTGACAAGCTGAATATGGTGGCAGGTGAAGTGGCAAGTGACAAGCTGAATCTAGTGGCAGGCGACATGACAAGCTGAATCTGGTGGCAGGTGTCGTGGCAAATGACAAGCTGAATCTAGTGGCAGGCAACGTGACAAGCTGCATCTGGTGGCAGGTGACGTGGCAAGTGACAAGCTGAATATGGTGGCAAGTGACAAGCTGAATCTGGTGGCAAGTGACGTGGCAAGTGATAAGCTGAATCTGGTCGCAGGCGATGTGACAAGCTGAATATGGTGGCAGGTGATGTGGCAAGTGACAAGCTGAATCTAGTGGCAGGCGACGTGACAAGCTGCATCTGGTGGCAGGTGACGTGGCTGGTGACAAGCTGCATCTGGTGGTAAGCGACGGTGGCAAGTAACATGATCAGGGCTTCCGATTCTACATTATGGTGAGTTGAATTATTTCATTCTATATTACAATGTAAAAATTGAAATAATGCGCCTCAAACCTCCTGACACCATTACAACCATATTGCCGTGATGACTGAAATAAATACCTGTAATAAATAAGTAATGCTGGCTTTACACATAGCACATTTAAGAACATGCACATTGGGTAGGTTAGACGTGTCTGCGGTGCACTTCACATCTTTATATACCAACAAAATCCTATCTAGCAGAGAATCAAGGGGGATCGATCTTGATGGAGTTTTTTATATTCTTTTCAGTTCTGTCCCCAAAATAATGTCTTAATAAAAAATGGGCAACTAAACTGCAACCGAGCCCACCATAATTAGGAGAATTATACTGTCTTTGGCTGATCATCTCATACAAATCTGGCAATCAGATGGGTTAAACCAGATTTTTATTGCGGTCAGGAAATCCTTCAGGAAAATTCACAGCAGTTTCACAAGAAAGCATATCTCCAGACAAACTCCTCACTGACACTAATACACAAGATGTGCAACAAGTGGTGTAACAATAGCCATAGCAGCCCACACTATAAAGGCATCAGCAGAAGGCACCAACTAAGTGCAATATATAGGAAAAGACTTTATTAATAAGTCACACGTGGTAACTCACAAGATGTACAGTATAGGGATAAGAGCATGTAATCCACCCCGTGCGATTTTCTGTTGGGTCTCAGTGTGTCTTCAGGAGTCAGGAAGCAGATGCCACTGTCAGGAACTGTGTAGGACACCAGAAACAAAGCTGGAAATCCTGGAGTGTAAGGACTGCGCAGAATCGGAAAGGATGTCACACCTGGGAGGGCTGCAGCAATCCCCACATGGCATGGCTACATGTTTCTGAGCGTAACGGCTCCTTTTTTTTAAGGTTGAATATAATTTTATTATGAACAATTTTTTAAGTAAAGCAGTAGGCGCTACATAATAAAGAAAGAGAAGAGGTGGGGGTTAATGGTAGACATATATCATCGTGTTAATATTACACTTAGTTAGGTCATTTAAAAGTAATTAACATTACATGAGGATTGCAGTCAATATCCTAAGCACGTAGTGTATTCAATCGAGTACATACAATTGTATATAAACCAGGGTTAGGGAAGGAAGGGGGGAAAGGCATGGGGGGGGGGGGGTGAGGTATGAAGGGGGTATAGATATACAGTTAGTGTGATTATTATTTTTCAAACTCGGTTCGAACAGGGTTGGATGCTTAGAGGGCCGGTCACTGGGGTGTGGTCGTCTACTCTTCTGGACCACTTACTCCAGTGATGTTCCGGCTCTGGGCACTAAAGGTATCTCTCGGCTCATCTTCTAGTTATTCTGTTCAATAATCTAATGGAGGTTGAGTAATAGACCCAGACATACCATAGTTTAAGGTGTTTATCCCATTTGTCTCCCTCCCTAGCCTGCATCTCCTCCATGAGCATGACGTCATTGAGGATGGCAATCTACCTGTGGAAGGGGGGGGGGGGGGGGTAGTTTCAGATTTCCAATATTTTGCTATCATCTCCTGAGCTGCCGACAGAAAAAATCTAAGGAGGTTGTTTTTCTGGGATTCGACTGATCCCAGGAGGATAGATAGTAGGGCCACCCTTGGGGAAAGGGCAAGAGAGTCATCATACATTTTGTTATAGATCTCAAATATACCTTTCCAGAAGGGGCAGATTTGATTGCATTCCCACCAGATATGGAGGTATGTTCCTTTTTCTCCGTGACAGTGACAGCAAGAATCCAAAGCGTCAGGGAACATCCCATGGACCAAGACCGGATCCCTGTACCATCTGGAGAGTAGTTTGTAGTTTTTCTCCTGTGTGAAGCTGGAGATTGAATATTTGTGGGTGAATGTGAAAGAGGTCTGCCACTCGCCCGGGGTGATTTCTTCGCCCAGGTCTCTGCACCATTTGTGTGTGAATGTGGAGAGGATGTTATGTGTGTGGGAGAGAATTTCCTTGTATATTAGGGATAGCATGTGTCTGGGAACCTGGGAGAGACCACACATCTCCTCAAAGGTCTTTGGGGTCCTATGTATTTGGCCTGATAAGTGTAAGATTGAGCAGAAGGTCGTCAGGGACAATGTGGATAACCAGTTTGTTGAAGGGGGTTGGTTGCTCTCGTGTGGTATGAATTTGCCTGTTGTCGATTGGACAAAGGAGTGTGCTGTAGGCCAATCTGCTCGCTCGTAGCCACCTATCCGTCCTGAGGTTTCATAGTTGGGAAGTGTCGGGTTGTCAAATATCGGTGTCAGGGGGCTAGGATCAGTGGATAGGGCATAGGTCACTTGTCGGCGGTACCACAAAGCCAGCGCCGCCTCTGTCAGTGGGGAAAGCATTGGCATGGTACGCTTTTTGAGGTGGTATCCCAAAGCAGAGCCCGCAGGTCTACCTGTGCCATATCCTGTTCTATCAGTGTTGCTGGTTTGGTCAATGGGCGTGAGAACCATTCCAGTAATCTAAAGAATATGGCCGAGTCGTGATATATTTCAAAATCAGGGAGGCCGGTGCCGCCGGTTTGTTTGTGGGAGCATAATATTTTGTGTTTCAGTCTGGAGGGGTGATGTTGTCATATAAATTTAATTGCTAGGGATCGTAGCGCTTGATAGAAGGACCTTGGGAGGGTGATTGGGAGTGCCTGGAACAGATAAGTTAGCTTGGGGAGGATGTCCATCTTGAGTACATTGATGCGTCCGAGCCATGGCAATTTAAGGTGGTGCCACGAGTCAAGTAATCGTCGGATTTTCGTCAGTAGGGGGCTGAAGTTCAGGGGGTAGAGGTCGTGGAGGTTACGTGGGATCTCAGTTCCTAGGTATTTGATCAATTTAGTTTGTCAATGAAAGGGAACATTTTGTTGGACTAGCGAGACAGTGTGGGTGGGTAAAGATATGTTCAGGGCTTCTGTTTTGTTTATGTTCAGTTTAAAGTTGCTGTGAGCGCCGAATTGAGCTAGTTCGTGAAGCAAGGAGGGGATGCTGATGTGTGGTTGCTTCATGTAAAGCAGTAGGTCAGCATATAGGGAGAGCTTACAATGGGTTGAGGGGGTGTGGATGCCATGTATGGAATTGTGACAGATTGCTTGGGCCAGATGTTCAATGATGATAGCAAAGAGGAGGGGGGACAGTGGTCAGCCTTGTCTGGTCCCATTATTGATCTCAAATGTCTCTAAGTGTTCACCATTAGCTAAGACTTTCACAGAGAGGTTGGAATAAAGGGACATAATTTTGGCAAACTAGTCCAATCTGTTGAAGCGGTTAAGAAATGGCCAGCTGTCAAATGCTTTTTCTGCGTCGCATGCCAACAGGCAGGCAGGGATGTGTTTACGTTGAGCGTAGGTGATTAAGTGGAGGGTTTTTTGTGGTGTTATCTCTGGCCTCACGGCCCAGGACGAATCCTACTTGGTGACTGTGTATTAGATTGGTTAGTATGGGGCTGAGACGATTCGCGGGGGAGAGGGAGTGAGCGTCATCGACTTCTTCAAAGGATTGTACCATGATTGGGGCTAGTTGTTGGGTAAACGTCTTGTAGAAGCGAGGTGTGTAGCCATCTGGACCTGGGCTTTTCCAGTTTTTGAGGTTTTTGATCACGAGTATTTAGTCAGATGTGGTGATGGGTGCTTCAAGTCCTCAATGGCGTCGGTAGGAATCGTGGGCATGGCTGTCTCTAGAATGTATTTAGTCATGTCGGTGGCGCCTGGTCTGGGGGTTGTATCTAGGGTTGGGGAGAGGGGTAGGTTGTATAGTAATGAATAATTCTTCATATAAAGTCCCACCTTCCTTTCTCTTTCTCCTTGTTGGAATGTGTTTTATGATGGAATATAAACTATCATTATTGAGCTATGTGCCTATAAATGTAAATTTATGAATTTATGTATTTTAATAAAAATTGCTACTTTACTCTAGTTATATCTTTGCTCCCGTGTGCCTCATTCAAAGTCCCGCATCTGTTCCCCTTTTTACTTTAATATTGAACCGGGATGGAGGAGGGGTTTTGAACGGCCCCACTATCCTCATTTAAAGTCCCATTTTTGCATTTCTTTTCTCTTATTAATCATCCAGATGGGGATATGTGGGACTTATCGGTAGAGGAATCCAGTCTCGGTACCAATGGGATGTTCGGGTCACCTCCCAGGATCAGATTAAGGGTTCCAAACGCCTCCAGACGCGCTGCCATGGAGGATAGGAAAGTGAGTTGATCCCGGTTAGGGAGATAAACATTAGCCAGTGTGAATATTGTGTGCATGTACTTCAGTTTCAAAAACAAGTAGTGCCCTAATGGATCAATATATGAGTCTAGGACCTCTGGGGTGAAGGAGTTATGAAATGCTATTGAGACTCCCTTTGGCTTAGCAGAGGGATTTGTGCTATGATACCTGGTTGTGAAGTGTTTATTTGGGGGGGGGGGGGGGTATAGCGTCCGACCTAAAGTGAGTCTCCTGGAGAAATAATATCTGGGTATGGGCCTGTGGAAGTGATAAAGCAGTTGCCTGCATTTCTCTGGGGTACTAAAGTCTCGGCAATTAAGCAAGGAAACCTGAAGAGCTATGGTGGATGCGATGGTAGAGGAAGTATGCAGTGGCTTGTCATGCGAGAGATTCGACCTCTGTATGTCGAGAGCTAAAGACTGTATATCAGACAGAAGGGGAGGGTGAAGGTAGGGAGGGAAGGTGGAGGGGGGGAGAGAGAGGGTACAAAGAGAGAAAGAGACAATCGTTACCAACAGTAATGTAGTGTGTTTTCTTACAGGTTTGTCAACCTGATACAGTGGGTTGATCAGAGAAAGTATCTGAGTTGGCCCAGCTGTTGGGAATCTGTGGATTGATCTCTAATAAGTGGGGGAACGATGCCCTCTAGTGACCGTAGGGGGGGGGGGGATACCATAGATCTCTAGAAATAGGCATAACTAGGTTAAACATTGAAAACAGAATCAGTAAAGACTCTGTGAATCCTAGTGTGGGGAACGTGGCACATGTAGGGGTCTGCCCGCCCCGGCCTAGAGATAATATAAACCTTCTAAATATAACGCATATGTTAACAGTTAAATCTGCAGGGACCCCCCTGTGGCCCCAAGGGAGGCCTCCGGGGGTATCCCGGGTGATCTGGGGGGGATGGCCTCTAATCGAGAGGGTCCCTCTCAGTCACCTACTGAAATGCAAATCGCAAGGTGAAGTGTAACAGTTTGAAGTAAAAACAGTTGTAAACTAAACTAAGAACAGTGCTGATTAAAGCATAACGGTTCTTTCGGCAGCACACTTTGCTTGTCCCAGGGGGACTCTGTCTAACTTGGGTCAGGCAACCAGTTGTAGGTTGCTAACCACATGCAGGGCCCCCGTGGTCAGGAGAAAGGAAAGAGCCTGTCCCACCAGCTGGTGGGAGCGTGGGAAAGTTCATCCTGCTGGAGATTTGGATGCGGTGGAGCGTGAGCGTTGACTTCTTTGTGAAGGTTGTCCATCCGGTGGAGAGGGGTAGGCGTGGGGTCGCTGCTTGCAGGGGCCAGTCGGGTATGCAGATCTGGGGGAGTTCAAAAGTTCCCAAAAAATTAGCCAGGTCTCCTAGTGTGTGGAAGGTTGCTGTCTTGCCATTTTGGGATGCTGTGAGCTGGAAGGGGAATCCCCATCTGTACTTGATTTTTTTAGTTTGCAGTGCATCTATGACGGGTTTACCCGCTTCCCGACTGCCTCACGCAGATATACTGCGGCAGAAGGGCACGTACAGGCAGATTAACGTACCTGTACGTTGCCCTTTGAGAGGCGCCGCACGCCCGCCGGGAGCTCCGTGACCATGATCGCGGGTCCCGCGGTCTCGATGTCCGCGGGGATACCCGCAATCGTCTCGTGGTGAGGAAGAATGGGGAGATGCTAATGTAAACAAGCATCTCCCCGTTCTGCCTAATGACACTGTCACTGATCACCGCTCCCTGTAATCGGGAGCGTTGATTAGTGATGTGTCACACACAGCCCCCCAGTTAGAATCACTCCCTAGGACACACTTAACTCCTACAGCGCCACCTAGTGGTTAACCCCTTCACTGCCAGTGACATTTTTACAGTAATCAATGGAATTTTTATAGCACTGGTTGCTGTATTAATGCCAATGGTCCCAAAAATGTGTCAAAATTGTCCGATGTGTCCGCCATAGTGTTGCAGTCACGATAAAAATCGCTGATCGCTGCCATTACTAGGAAAAAAAAAAATCAATAAAAATGCCATAAAACTATCCCCTATTTTGTAGACGCTATAACTTTTTGCGCAAACCAATCAATAAACGCTTATTGCGATTTTTTTTACCAAAAATATGTAGAAGAATACGTATCGGCCTAAACTGAGGAAAAAAAAAATGTTTTTTTATATATTTTTTGGAGATATTATAGCAAAAAGTAAAAATGAATGCGTTTTTTTTTACAAAATTTTTGCTATTTTTTTGTTTATAGCGCAAATAATAAATACACAATAATTCTGCGCTCCCACAAAGAAAGGAAGGACACAGCAGCTAACACAACCAGCAAGTGTAAATAATGTCCAAATAACAAGAAAAGTGTAGCGCTTGAAAAGGTCCCAAAATACAGTCTATGGATTAACAATTCAAAGGTCATAAGTTATCAGAGACCATCACTGGAGAGAAATATAAAAGTCCTCTGGAACAAATCTCCACAAGAGAATGAATCATCCGTAACAAAGGTCCATGGTGGTGTGTGGACCTTTGTTACGGATGATTCATTCTCTTGTGGAGATTTGTTCCAGAGGACTTTTATATTTCTCTCCAGTGATGGTCTCTGATAACTTATAGCGCAAATAATAAAAACCGCAGAGGTGATCAAATACCACCAAAAGAAAGCTCCATTTGTGGGGAAAAAAAGGACGTCAATTTTGTTTGGGAGCCACGTCGCACGACCGCGCAATTGTCAGTTAAAGCGACGCAGTGCCGAATCGCAAAAAGTGCTCTGGTCAGGAAGGGGGTAAATTCTTCCGGGGCTGAAGTGGTTAAGGGCTTTCCTCACCAGCAGGGTTTGTTTAGACAGGTCAGTTAGCAGCATGACTGGGGTGTCATTAAAGAGAATAGAGTCCTGTGTGCGTGCAGCTTGCATGATGTCTGTCCTGACACTGAAGAAATGGATCCTGCAAATGACGTCCCGAGGGTAGGCAGGGTTGGGATTGCGGGGCCCAAGTGATCTGTGGTCTATTTCGATCGGGGAGTCCTTAAGTTTAGCAAGGATCTGGTTGAATATGGCTGCAACTGCAGCTGCTAAGTCCTTCGGTTCTACCGTTTCTGGCAGGCCACGGATTCTTATATTATTGCGTCTGCTTCTGTTTTCTTGGTCGTCCAGGCCATAAAACAGTTGTTGGATTTGTATGGTATGTTCGTGGAGAATCTCCTCATGTTCAGTGAGTTTTGTAACCGAATCTTCCACTGGGTGTTCAAAGTCCTCAATGCGGTGACCAATATCCCTGCGTAGGTTAGTCAGCTTCTGTTTATATGATCTCTCCAGTCTGCTGACGTAGGATTCTATGTCATTTTTTTGTGGTTAGTGCTTTCATGTAAGCTTCCATGTCCCAGTCATCTCTGGAGATGTGAGATGTAGGTGAAGGGCTACCAGAACAACGAGAGCCGTGGTCTGATCCCCGTGGGGATTGCGGTGTCTGTCTGGGGTGTACCTGAGAGGCAGCCTAACGCCTCCTTTTTTAAGCCACTTGAAAAAGGAGCAGTTACACTCAGAAGCTTCCTACCGTACGCATCTTTTAAGTTGTCACTTGTGATTTTTTAAGAAAAAGTATTTTCCTACAGTGCCTTGCAAAAGTATTCACTCCCCTTGGCTTTTTACCAATTTTGTTACATTACAGCCTTTAGCTGAATGTTTTTTTAATCTGAATTATATGTGATGGATCAGAACACAATAGTCTAAGTTTGTGAAGTCAAATTAGAAAAATATATACATAAAACTTTTTTTCAGAAATAAAAAACTGATAATTGGCATGTGCGTATGTATCCACCCCCTTTGTTATGAAGCCCATAAAAAGCTCTGGTGCAACCAATTACCTTCAGAAGTCACATAATTAGTGAAATGATGTCCACCTGTGTGCAATCTAAGTGTCACATGATCTGTCATTACATATACACACCTTTTTGAAAGGCCCCAGAGGCTGCAACATCTAAGCAAGAGGCACCACTAACCAAACACCGCCATGAAGACCAAGGAACTCTCCAAACAAGTAAGGGACAATGTTGTTGAGAAGTACAAGTCAGGG
Organism: Lithobates septentrionalis; assembly: GCA_037952835.1. Classification (NCBI taxonomy): domain Eukaryota; kingdom Metazoa; phylum Chordata; class Amphibia; order Anura; family Ranidae; genus Lithobates; species Lithobates septentrionalis. The sequence goes on from JBBDGP010002809.1 coordinate 363,019, forward strand.
TTAGGTTATAAAAAATATCCAAATTTTTGATGATCCCTAGGAGCACCATCAAATCTATCATAACCAAATGGAAAGAACATGGCACAACAGCAAACCTGTCAAGAGATGGCCGCACACCAAAACTCACGGACCGGGCAAGGAGGGCATTAATCAGAGAGGCAGCACAGAGACCTAAAATAACCCTGGAGGAGCTGCAGAGTTCCACAGCAGAGACTGGAGTATCTGTACATAGGACGACAATAAGCCGTTTGCTTCATAGAGTTGGGCTTTATGGCAGAGTGACCAGAAGAAAGCCATTACTTTCAGCAAAAAATGGCACATTTTGAGTTTGCGAAAAAAGGCATGTGGGAGACTCCCAAAATGTATGGAGGAAGGTGCTCTGGTGTGAAAAAACTAAAGTTGAACTTTTTGGCCATCAAAGAAAACGCTATGTCTGGTGCAAACCCAACACATCACATCACCCAAAGAACACCATCCCCACAGTGAAACATGGTGGTGGCAGCATCATGCTGTGGGGATGTTTTTCAGCAGTCAGGACTGGGAAACTGGTCAGTTGAAGGAACAGGGATATTCTGGAGCAAAACCTGTACCACTCTGTGTGTGATTTGAGACTAGGACGGAGGTTCACCTTCCAGCAGGACAATGACCCCAAACACACTGCTAAAGCAACACTTGAGTGGTTTAAGGGGAAACATGTAAATGTGTTGGAATGGGCTAGTCAAAGCCCAGACCTCAATCCAATAGAAAATCTGTGGTCAGACTTAAAGATTGCTGTTCACAAGCGCAAACCATCCAACTTGAAGGAGCTGGAGCAGTTTTGCAAGGAGGAATGGGCAAAAATCCCAGTGGTAAGATGTGGCAAGCTCATAGAGACTTATCCAAAGCGACTTGGAGCTGTGATAGCTGCAAAAGGTGGCTCTACAAAGTATTGACTTTAGGGGGGTGAATAGTTATGCACATTGACTTTTTCTGTTATTTTGTCCTATTTGTTGTTTGCTTCACAATAAAAAAAAAAATACAACATCTTTCAAGTTGTGGGCATGTTATGTAAATTAAATGATGCAAATCCTCAAACAATCCATGTTAATTCCAGGTTGTGAGGCAACAAAACACAAAAATTGCCAAGGGGGTGAATACTTTTGCAAGGCACTGTATATACTGCACTTAGTTGGCACCCTCTGCTGTTTCCCTTATATATTGCTGAGATTACTTCAGTTTTATTGAGGAGCTGCTGCAGCTATCTTTGGACCTTTGGACTTTTTAGTATAATCCTGCACCCCCACAGCACATTCATTTTTATGATTATGTTGTTACAAAGTTACATTAACTCACTGGCCACTTATATTATATACACCTTGCTAGAATCGGGTTGGACTGCCTTCATTCCTCATGGCATAGATTCAACAAGGTTTGGGAAACATTCCTCTGAGATTTTGGTCCATGGTGACATGACAGCATCACGCAGTTGTTGCAGATTTGTCAGCTGCACATCTATGATGTGAATCTCCCATTCCACCACATCCCAAAGGTGCTCTATTGGATGAGATCTGGTGACTGTGGAGGCCAATGGAGTACAGTGACCTCATTGTCATGTTCAAGAAACCAAAGGTGAGATGATCTGAGCTTTGTGCCATGGTGCATTATCCTGCTGGAAGGAGCCATCAGAAGATGGGTACACTGTAGTCATAAAGGGATGGACATGGTCAGCAACAATACTCAGGTAGGCCGTGGTGTTTAAACAATGCTCAATTAGGTATAAGGGGCCCAAAGTGTAGCAGGAAAATGTCCCCCACACCATTACACCACCACCACCAGACTGAACTGTTGAAACAAGGCAGGATGGATCCATGCTTTCATGTTGTTTACCCAAATTCGGACCCTACCATCTGAATGTCACAGCTGAAATCGAGACTCATCAGACCAGGCAACACTCTTCTATTGCCCAATTTTGGTGATCCTGTGCGAATTGTAGCATTTCCTGTTCTTAGCTGACAAGAGTGGCACCCCGTGTGGTTTTCTGCTGCTTCAAGGTTGGATGTGTTGTGCGTTCAGAGATGGTATTCCGCATACCTTGGGTGTAACGAGTGGTTATTTCAGTTACTGTTGCCTTTCTATCATCTTGAACCAGTCTGACCATTCTCCTCTGATATCAAACGAGGCATTTTCATCCATGCAACTGCCACTTCCTGGATATTTTCTCTTTTTCTGACCATTCTCTGTAAACCCGAGAGATGGTTGTGCGTGGAAATCCCAGTAGATCAGCAGTTTTTGAAATTCTCGGACCAACCTGTCTGGCACCAACAACCATGCCACGTTCAAACTCACTTAAATCCCCTTTCTTCTTTATTCTGATGCTCAGTTTGAACTTCAGCAAGTCGTCTTCACCATATCTAGATGCCTAAATGCATTGAGTTGCTGCCATGCGATTGGCTGATTAGCAGATTGTGTTACCAAGCAATGGAACAGGTGTACCTAATAAAGTGGCCAGTGAGTGTAAATAATCTGGTTGAAAAAGACCAGTTCAACCAACAGAGAGGAAAAAAAAGAAAAGAAAACCAACACCCTCAAATAGATAACCTCCATATACACTATCTTATACCCCAGTGATTCTCAAACTGTGTTACACGGCACGTGAAATTTTCAGGTGTGCCGTCTTCCCGAGACTCCGCTGGATAGACATGTTGTTCGCCGGTGGCCGTGACCGGCGCCACATGAGACTCCGCGGCTCTGCCGGCGCGGCATCCTGCTGCAGACAGTGCTGCTGAATGTGTCTGTGTAGCACTGATGCGAAGACATCAACTCTTAAGACATAAGAGTCCACCGATCCACCAATAGTATGCCCCAGCCCCTCACCTCAAATAAAGACCCCAGTGGGTCTAGTAGCACTTCTGGTAGTTATTATCCTTAATGGCAATCTCTGCTCCACTCTTCTCGTTAGAGGACCAAACCAGGCAAGGTCAAACCCTTGATAAAGTCACGTGATTAGTGACGCAACGTGTCGGGAGGAGCCGGGTGGCGTCACTTCCGGTCGCAGCCAAGACCGGAAATCCCTGAATTTATCCATGCTGAATGTTTTCATTTTAAATGTAAGTTTGCTGCTTTGAATAAAATAATTTTATATGAAATGACTGCACTATGGAGATCTCCTTTATCTTGTATGGAAGAGACTAAGGAGGACGTAATTTGCACAGTGGGAGAACACCGTTTCCCTGATTTATCTAGTTTTTATAACTTGCCTGGTTTGGTGCTCTAAGGAGAAGAGTGGAGCGGAGATTGCAATTAAGGATAACTACCAGAAGCGCTACTTCTTTTTTCTAAATTTTCAGTCTTTATTTATTTGTTTAATTGGCAAAAAATTAAAAACCTGTGATGACTAAAGCGGGGGTCCACCTAAACCGCCAAAAAAAAAAAAAAAAAAAAAAAAAAAATTAAAAGCCAGCAGCTACAAATACTGCAGCTGCTGACTTTTAATAAAATGGCCACTTACCTGTCCCAGGGTCCAGCGATGTCGGCAGGCGACGCCGAGAATCCGCTCGGTTCTCGGCAGCTGCCACCGCCATCCTAGGTGAGGGAATCAGGAAGTGAAGCGTTGCGGCTTCACTTCCCGGGTTCCCTACTGCGCATGCGCGAGTCGTGCTGCGCATCGTAACTGGTCCCCGCTATCTCCTGGGAGCTGTGTGTTTCCCAGGAGACAGCGCGGAGGGACAGGAAGAGGCATAGACTCCCATGGGAGTCTATGCTGGAAGTGGGTGCAAATACCTGTCTTAGACAGGTATCTGCACGCCCCTCCCCCCTGAAAAGGTGCCAAATGTGACACCGGGGGGGGGGGGGGAGGGTTCCGAAAAGCGGAAGTTCCATTTTTGTGTGGAACTCCGCTTTAAATACCACCAAAAGAAAGCTATGTGTGAAAAAATTATAAAAATTTAATTTGTGTACAGCGTTTCATGACCGCGCAATTGTCATTCAAAGTATGACAGCTCTGAAAGCTGTAAACTGGCCTGGGCAGGAAGGGGGTGAAAATGCCCGGTAGGCAAGGGGTTAAAAACTCTGAATGAGGTCACAAAACGCAGTGCGATTGCCAGAATTCCATGCGATGCGAGTCAGGTGTGTGGGAAAGGGTCCTGCACCATCCTGGCGCGGATGCGATTTGAGCCTTACAAAAAACGCACAGACATTGCATGTAATGTGCACAGGAATGCGGTGCGATTCCTGTGTGGATCACATGTGGTGCCTGCAATGCACAAGTGTGAACCCTGGCTCAAAACAAAACTGAATCTGAAAATGCTATTTAATTCATTTTTGATATTCAAAACACCTTCCCCAGTATTTCTAGCCACAGCCATCTTGAGTAAGGGCAGATGATTCAGGTAGCACTTCCCTACTGGAAACCAAACAAATACATTATTTTATTAATAAAAGGCAAATTAACCACTCACATGTAGTCAGATAAACCGTGTATATCATGTAATCACAAAGCCATCATCCATGGAACCCGGGCATGGCAGAGGCAACCTGGAGCAGTGTTGGTTGTAGGAAGACAGGCTTGAGAAAGAGGCGCTACTGCTTCGAAATGCGTAGGCACACCCCCGGCATCTGACGTTAATCAGAAAGGTTCCCATGCTGTCAGATTGGCTCCTATGCCTGTGTGTCATCTGATGGTTGTGGTTCTGCTTTCTCCTGCTCGGGATTGCCTCTGCCATGCCCGGGTTCCATAGATGACAGCTTTGTGATTACATGATATGCACTGTTTTATCTGACTACATGTGAGCGGTTAATTTGACTTTTATTAATAAAATAACGTATTTGCTTCACTTAGATGCGCCCTCTTGCGTCTCTTTGCATCATTCAGAGAACTACTTGCATTTTTCACAATACAAGGCATTCTCTGATTGGACCAAGTGGAAATTGTGATGTCAGTTTCCGCCTGTCCATCTAGTCCCTGAGACCTGGAAGACAGCCGTGATCACTGTTGTAGTGGCGGCTACTACAGCGATTTTCTCTTCCAGTACGGAATATGTATACTAAAGCTGGCCATAGATGGATGGAAACTCGGCCGGTTCAGCAGGATTTTCGATCCATCTATGGCCATTGATGTTGAGAGGAGTCAATCTAATGACTGAAACCTCCTGAAAGGGACTGTTGCTATATTTTCATTCGATCAGCACTTGCAGCTGCAGTGCTAATCAATGTATTCCGACAGGGGAGGAGTCCCATTGTCAGAATGCAGTAGCACAGTGGGGAGGATCCCCGTTCCCTTGGTTTTTTTTTTTTTCAATCAACCCGCTGGCTGATCAATGTACGGACAGCTTTTCATTGATTTACACTAGACAAATGCAATTACAAACTAATTAAAGTGGATCCTTAAGCGGGTGGGTAAGTGGGCGATCCAGCGTTGTCCTGCTGAGATCCTCTTAGTCCCACGCTGACAACATCTACCTGGTTCAGGTGGTACGCCCTCCTCCTTTCTGAATGAAGCGATATTCCTCCTGGGATCTGTGATGTGCATATCCCAGGAGGCAAAGGGAGGACAAGGAGGCGGGGCTGACCTTTTTTCTTTGCGTTAAAAAACCTTAGTTAGACTTACCGGTGACGGTATTTCTACGAGCCTTTCAGGACAGCACCTTGGAGAGAGCGTAGCTCCACCTCTTAGACAGGAAACACTGCGTGACAACGCCCCTTTAAAAGCAGCTGCTTCCACCATGCCGTCAGTTGTTACCGAGAAATCCTCCGACATGCTGGAAAATATAATCAGACAATTACCAGGTCCTATAACTATACTTTACATATGATAACCAAGGGAGGGAAGTAGGCTGCTGTCCTGAAAGGCTCGTAGAAATACCGTCACCGGTAAGTCTAACTAAGGTTTTCTCCCTTCGCCTTTCAGGACAGCACCTTGGAGAGGATAACCGAGAAACTTACTTCAGGGTGGGACTACTGCCTGCAAAACCTTCCTACCAAATGATTGGTCCGAGGCTGATAGTAGATCCAAGCGGTAGTGCCTTATGAAGGTCGAGAAACTGGACCATGTGGCAGCCTTGCAGATTTGCTCAGGAGATGCCCCAGCCCTTTCTGCCCATGATGCCGCCACTGCTCGAGTAGAATGAGGTAATACCCCTTCCGGAGGTTCCAGACCTAAAGATATATGTATGCCTCTTTGATGGCCTGCTTTAACCATCTTCCAAGGGTGCTTTTGGAAGCTTTACCTCCTTTGTGAGTACCTTCCATTAAAACAAAGAGTGAGGATGACTTTCTGATTTCCTTTGTTCTTTCCAGATATTTAAGCAGACACCTCCTGACATCAAGGGTATGGAAAGCTTCTTCTCCTGCTCCCGAAGGTAAAGGACAAAAAGTAGGGAGAATGATTTCCTGTGTACGGTGAAAAACTGAAGCCACCTTTGGTAGAAATGCTGGATCCGTCCTTAAGACTACCCTATCCTGTAGACATCTCATGAAGGGCTCTTTAATTGAAAGGGCTTGTAACTCACTAATTCTACGTGCGGAAGTTACTGCTACCAGTAAAACAGTCTTTAACGTCAAGAAACGTAATGATGCTTCTTCTATGGGTTCAAACGGTGCCATAGTTAGTCCCTGAAGAACTAAAGATAAATCCCATTTGGGAAAACTAACAACAGGACTAGGCTTTACTTTTGCCATTGCCCTAAAAAATCTGATTATTAAAAGGTTCCCCTGACAGGGTTCTTTCCAAAAAAAACTGATAAAGCAGCTACCTGCGTCTTGAGCGTACTTGCTGCTAACCCCTTCTCCAATCCCTCTTGAAGAAATTCCAAAACTGAAAATGTGGTACGAAAATCAAAGTTTTTACTGGAACACCAAGAATTATAGATCTTCCAGACTTTAAAGTAAATGTCTCTCGTCACTTTTTTTCTACTTGCAAGAAGGGTAGAAATAAGCTTCTCTGATAAACCCTTCAGTCTTAAGATTTGTTCTTCAGAAACCAAGCTGTTAGTTTGAGGTAAGCTGGATCTGGATGGAGAATTTGGCCCTGACTCAACAGGTCTGTCCTGATTGGTAATCTCCAAGCAGGTTTCACTGAGAGGTTCATCAAGGTTGAAAACCAGGGTCTTTTTGGCTAATAAGGAGCTATTAATATTAGCTCCGTGGACTCCAATTTGAATTTGGCTAACACCTTTGGTATCAGTTGGAACGGGGGAAAAGCGTAGGACAGATGGAAGTCCCATTTGTGAGCTAACGCATCTACTCCGAGAGCTTGATCCTGTCTCTGAAGAGAGAAGAAGACTGGTATTTTTGCATTTTCCTGTTTTGCAAAGAGGTCCACTTGGGGATAACCCCAACTCTTGGAAATCTTTTCGAATAATTCCTGATTGAGAGACCACTCTGCTTCCCTTATTTCTTTCCTGCTGAGGAGATCTGCTAAGGTGTTTTCCGTCCCCTTTAGATGGACTGCTGATAGAGAGGCCACATTGTTCTCTGCCCATCTTAGGATCTGATGCGCTAGACCCATTAGGGTTTTGCTTTTTGTGCCCCCTTGCTTTGTTAAATATAATACTGTCGTCATATTGTCTGACAATATTTGGACATGTTGATTCACTAGAAATTCCTGGAGGGAGAGGAGGCTTAAGTGAACAGCCTTTAACTCTCTCCAATTTGAAGATCTTCTTGCTTCTGGTTTGGTCCAAACTCCCTGAACCGTTTTTTTCTTCCAGATGAGCTCCCCATCCCCAGGCGCTGGCATCTGTAGTCAGCCTTCTGGTTACCGGAAAGACCCAAGGAAGCCCCTTTGAAACATTTCCTAGGTTCCTCCACCACCAGAGAGACCTTTTTGCTCTCGCCCCCAAGTTGAATTTCTTCTCCAGAGGTTCCTGGTATGACCAATTCATCAGGATATCCGATTGCAGAGGACGGGAATGCAACCTGGCCCACTGTACCGAAGGAATTGCTGCTGTCAACAGTCCCAGGGCAGACATGGCTTGTCTTACAGAGATCTCTGTGTTGGATTGAAGTGTTATCAGGGTCAACTGCATCTTCTCTATTTTCTCCTGGGGTAGAAAAATTCTCTGTTCTATCGAGTCTATTTCGTACCCCAGAAACCTTACCCTTTGAGATGGAATTAAGTTTGACTTCTGAAGATTGAGAAGCCATCCCAAACCTCTTAAATGTGTTTGAACTGTCTGTAGGTTGACCTCTACCTGACCCCTTGAGTCTGCAAACAGTAGCAGGTCATCCAAATAGGGTACTATTGAAATCCCCCTCAGTCTCAGGGGCTCCAAAGATTCCGCCATCACTTTTGTGAATACCCTGGGAGAAGAGGAAAGACCGAAAGGCAGAGCCCGAAACTGCAGGTGCCAAATCTCCCCTCCCCCCACATTGACTGCAAGACGCAGGAACCTTTGTGATGGGGGCGCTATTGGTATATGGAGATAGGCATCTCTCAAATCGATGGAAGCCATATGACATTTGGGGGTTAGCAAGTTCCTTACTGAGAAAATCGTATCCATCCTGAATTTTTTGTATTTTATGGATCGATTTAGAACCTTTAAATTGAGAATCAGGCGGAACTTTCCTGATGGCTTTTTGACCAGAAAAATGTGGGAGTAAAACCCCTTCCCCTCTTGATCTTTCGGAACCTGGGAAATGACCTTCTGTTTCATCAGTTCCTGTAACAGAGACTTCATGGCCAGAGCCTTTTCCCGATCCTTTGGCAGGTTTGTGATGTAAAACCGACTTGGGGGGCTTTGTGAGAATTCCAATTGATAACCCTTTTTGATTAACCCCAGAACAAAAAGGACTCTTTGTTGTTTTTTCCCAGATTGGTAAGAAGTCCTGTAGTCTCCCCCCTACTAGATGGTCATTGTTTTTTAGGGGTTTGTTCTGGGGTTCTAAAGAGTACCCCACCTCTACCTCTTCCTCTCTGAGAAGACCAGGGTCTCTTCTGTGTGTGGTCCTTTTCCTTATCGGTTTGTCGAAAAGGACGAAAATTTTTCCTCTGCTGTATCGTTTTCTTCTTCTGTGGGAAAGCTTTCTTCTTGTCTGCTGTCCTGTCAAGGACAGTCTCTAGTTCTGGCCCAAACATCAGGTCTCCTGAAAAGGGAATTCCGCACAGTTTTACTTTAGAAGCTGAATCCCCTGACCAGGTCTTTAGCCAGAGTGCTCTTCTTGCTGAGTTAACAAGCGCAGAGGACCTGGCTGACATCCTGATAGATTCTGCAGAGGCATCTGCCATATATTTTACTGCCTTAAGCAGGGTAGGGAAGGACTCCAATAAGTCTTTTCTGGAGGTACCTGCCACAACATGATTTTTAAGTTGCTCTAACCAGCACTCCAGATTTCTAGCCACAACCGTAGCCGCCATTGCTGGCTTAAGATTAGCTAGAGATGAGTCCCAGGCTTTCTTCAGTAGCCCATCTGCCCTCTTATCCATAGCATCTTTGAGAATACCAATGTCCTCAAAAGCTAAATCAGTCTTCCTAGATACTTGAGAAAAGGCAGCGTCTATTTTTGTTTTTTTTATTCCACAATAGTTCCTCATTCTCCTCAAAAGGAAACCTCCTTTTGAGGGTTTTAGAAAAATACTGTCCTCTCTCTGGATTCTTCCATTCCTTTTTAATAGTGTCTGTTGACACTTTATGCACAGGGAACACCCTGTGTTTAATTTCCTCCAGCCCCAGGTACATCTTGTCATGCACGGACAGCTGAGCTTTTTCTTCCTGGATCTCCAGGGTAGTATAAATTGCCTTGAGTAATTCATCCACCTCCTCAAGTGACAGCTTATATCTAGATGATCTTGACTCCTCTTCCACCTCCTCCTCCTCAGAATCAATGGTTGAGGGTGGAATGCTTTCCCTTTCCTCCTCCGACTCACTTTCCACCTGTCTGGAAGTGGACTGAGGGAAACTGGAGTGAGAACTCTGCTCTTGGCTGGAACTCTGGCCGTGCTTTACAAGGGAACGCACTGTCCCTAGGGCCTCTGCTAACTCCTTCCTCACAGAAGATAAGAGCTCTTTGCACTCTTGTGAGGATTCTTCTTTTACTAAATCCACAATGCAGGATTTGCACAGTGGTTTGGGCCAAGAGTCCCTTAAAGGATTTTTGCATGAGGGGCACTTTCTCCCTGTTCTCTCTGATTTGGCAGTAGCTTTCTGAAACAGAGAAACAAGAAAAAGCCAGGTCCTTTAGAACTAAGGCTTCAGAGAAAAGTAGTACCTCCAGCCGACACCCTAAGTGCCCAGAGTCTCACTCCTTTGCTGAACTGCTAATGGAAACTGTTACCCCATAGCAGACAGCAGCAGGTTTTGAATAACCACATCAAAGATAAAAACACCCAGTGATATAAAAGGAAAGAGGTGCCACCGCCCCTCTCCTACCTGGGCCTGGCCGGGAACCTGGGCGCCTGCATCCGCCATTGCTGCTGACGATTCCGCTGTCTCCATAGTGCAATCCGCAGCTGCTGCACTGTGTACTAGGCTCCATGTGCCAAACAAAAGGAAGTCCCGGCCAGAGGACCCGCCCCTTCCTCCTGCGTTCCAGCAGCAGGAACCAATCGCTGCTACGCCCCGCCGGAAGTATCCGCCCACCGGAACTGACATCACCTGCTGTCCGGGATTCGGCGCCGCCATGCAGAGGCCTGGCATGGACGCTCTTACTGAGCACAACCGCGGCCCCCCCGAACACCCCGGGTGGAAAACTTCCGGCAGACCATTACTCCTGTGAGCCGGAGAAGGAAGGGACACCGGAGCACCCTCCTCACGTAAGGGAAGGAGCTGGGTTGGTCTGAGTACCCAAACGTGGAGGTCCTGCCAAAACCCTCTCCTTGGAGAGAGCGCAGCCCCTCTGGTTCCCCAAGCAGTGCTTCCACCATGGCGGAGGAAACACTAAAACTGACGGCATGGTGGAAGCAGCTGCTTTTAAAGGGGCGTTGTCACGCAGTGTTTCCTGTCTAAGAGGTGGAGCTACGCTCTCTCCAAGGTGCTGTCCTGAAAGGCGAAGGGAGAAAAATGACAGCTCTATTCTGGCAGCGGAGGGGGTGGAGAAGAGGGAAATCTCTAATGAGGGTGATGACCCACTTTAATAGAGGACACAGAATTCACAGAGCACTGTGGGTTATCCAGTAAGACAAGACAGCAAAAAAGGTTCCTTCCAACCAGGTCTTTGCGATTCAAACATCACATTAGGCTTTAAATACAGGATGAACTGCAGCCCTGATCGCTCATTCAACTTCAAACACTTACCCTTGCAGACACATTTTACAACCCTGTGGTTAGAAGAAACTGAAAAGCAGCCGAGATCTCCACCCTGTGACCAGATAAAAAGACTACAGTTTGTAAGAAAAAAGAAGCAGAGAGCTACACCCTGTGGCCAAATAAAGGATTACAGCTTGTGACAAGAAGCAGAGAGGTCCACCCTGTGGCCAGATAAAAGACAGCTTGTAAGAAAAAGGCAGCAGAGAGCTCCACCCTGTGGTCAAATAAAAAAAAAGGACTACAGCTTGGGACTACATACTATTAAAAAAATATATTCACCTCAAATAACTACTTCCCACCCAAGGCGGTCATATGACATCCTGGACTTTGAATGGAGATATCTGAATGATGCCTACAGCTTCAGGTGGACCAGATTGTCCCCGACAATCTCTATGATCTTTGGAGGCCGGGCGCAATGTTATGATGTCACATCCGACCTAGGCAGATGTGAACACTGCCATTTTTTTCTTTACCTGGAAAGGCTGAGATCGCTTTTTTTTTTTTTTTATTTTATTAAATTTTTTTAAATCTCAGACTATCCAGCCTAGAGGAGAGATGCGGGGTCTATAAGAGGACCTGTCGTGCCCTATTCCTCTTACAAGGAATATTTATATTCCTTGTAAGAGGAATAAGAGAGAGTGTATAACAAAAAATAAAAATATTTAAAAAAAAAAAAAAAAAAAAAAAAAAAAAAAAAGAAGAAAAAGAAGAAAATCAGGCTGATGTTAGTGTTTTTTTTTTTTTTTTTAAATTCATGAAAGGTTTTTTTTCCCAAAAACTGCGTTTGAAAAATTTCTGCGCAAATACCGCGTGACATAAAAAGTTGTAACAACCGCCATTTTATTCCCTAGGGCAGAGATATGCAATTAGTGGACCTCCAGCTGTTACAGAACTACAAGTCCCATGAGGCTTAGCAAGATTCTGACAGCCACAAGCATGACACGCAGAGGCATGATGGGACTTGTAGTTTTGCAACAGCTGGAGGTCCGCTAATTGCATATCCCTGCCCTAGGATCTCTGCTAAAATAATAATAATATATAAATAAATAAATAAATAAATAAATAAATGTTTGGGGGTTCTGAGTAATTTTCTAGCAAAAAAAAAAAAAAAAAAAAAAGGAGGATGATGATTTTTACACGTAGGAGAGGAGTGCCAGAATAGGCCTTGGCTGGAAGCAGTTAATAAAAAACCCTACACACCTTTTATTAGTTCTGACTGCAATAGGGTCTTTGTTTGGAACCCCAATCAGCACATTATCTGCATGGGGACATGCTGGTAGGTGAATTGACTCCGGTCTACATTGGCCCTAGTATGTGAGATAGGGACCTTAGATTGTAAGATTTGTGGATGTACAGCACTGTGGGAGGCGTTGGCTCCATATAAATACCTGAAATAAATATATACAATCCGTTTAATTAAAAACGCCACAATAAAATAATGTTATTGCGTACAAATGTCTACTTTTATTCATATAATGCTGGGATATTCTGCATTCATTTACAGAGAACATAAACCGTTCATGTCTAATGTCCACACAGCACACGCACGCACGCACACACGCGCACACACACACACACACACACACACACACACACACGCGCACACACACGCACGCACACGCACGCACGCGCACGCGCACACACGCACGCACGCACGCGCACACGCACACGCACGGGGCAGTTCAGAAACATTTGCAGATGCTTCAGTAATACAGAACAGAATGAAAACTCTGCTGAGGATAAAGAAAATTCATTCTTCTACTTGTCTGTGGCCCTCTGCCACACAACGGCCAATGGGATGCGTCTCCCACTGCACCGGTCTGAGCTTCCTTCGGGTCCTACTTGCGGTTAGGGGTCGTCTACATCTTCCACCTGTACCACGTTCCTGTCTGCTCACTTCCCTCCATCCCTTCCACTTCCATTTTTAGATCGTGGATGAAATGGGGCACAGAAACCCCAAGATGCTATCACCTTTATTAGCCAGAGAAGTAAGAAGTAAGGGCACCCAAACACCAGAGGCCCATAGGTGGGCTCTTGAACATGCGATTAATGTGACTGGCTGTCACCACAGTGGTCATGTGATTGCGAGCCCATGATATCAGTTGTTGATTGTAAAATAGTAATTTGGTAGCAGTTCGTCAGTGCTGGGGGGGGGGGGTTCCAAACACGTGTGCTCCCAGCACAAAACAGTGGCACCAGCTGTACACACATGTGGTATTTTGATGTTAAAGCGATATTAAAGCTCCCGTTTAAAAAAAAAATTAATTAAAATAACAAACATGTTGTACTTACCTGCTCTGTGTAGTGGTTTTGCACAGAGCAGCCCCGATCCTCTTCTTCTTGGGTGCCCCCACCGCCACTCCAGGCTCCGCCCACCCACAGTGCCCCCTTAGCAAGCTGCTTCCTATGGGGGCACTCATGCGGGCTTGCTTCCCAGCCATCCAGTCTGCGTCTTATGACACAGATAGGGAGGGTCGGCCCCGCCCCCCTCATCATAGGATTTGATTGACAGGAGCGGGAGCCAATGCAGGAGGGGAGAGCTTCTACTCTCTGGATCTGGATCAGAATCGGACTCAGGTAAGTATAAGGCGGGGTTGAGGGGGTAAAGATCCTTTGCAGCAGAAGAGTTTTTTTTACCTTAAAGCATCAAGGTAGAAAAACCTTAAGACTGTAGAATCACTTTAAAAGGCCAAAAGCGTGCTACCACACGTATATGCATACGGCTGGCAGGAAGGTGTAAAGCACCACCAATGACAGCAACCCCCCAATAAGCCTAAATTTAGACTTTCGTCTGAATTACCGCTCCTCTGAAAAGGGATCCAAAGATCGCATTTCAGAGGCATTTAAAAACGGCAGTGAGAAGGCAATGTGGAGCCTTCTCACCATCTGTTTTAACCCCATGACTGCCACAACACCCCCCACAACCACCCCCCCCCATTCACTGGAATGCGATTAGAAGGCATAACTTTTTGCCGCCAGTTAGAAGCAAGGCATCGCATCCGCTGCATGTTAACACCCCTCATCCTCTGCTTTTGCAGCTTAAAGTGATTTTTTTTCTTTTGTTAAATAAACAAAGTTAAAAAGTGGTTGTAAAGGTACAGTTAAAAAAAAAAAAACAAAAAAAAAAAAAAACCACACGTCTTACTTACCTCCACCGTGCAGTTGGTTATGCACAGAGTGGCCCCGGCCTTCCTCTTCTGGGGTCTCTCCGCGGCTCTCCTTGCGTGTCACGCCGGAGAAGCGCTCTCCGACGGGACACCCGTGCGGGCGCGCTCCCGTGTCCTGCTGCTGCGTCTGTAGACACAGACAACAGGGCTCGGTTCCGCCCCCCCCCCCCGCGTCACTGGTTTTGATTTACAGCATCGGGAGCCAATGGCTGCGCTGCTATCAATCAGAACATGAGACACCGGCCGGAGCTGGTGTGTTCGCTCCCGTCATGGGAATTACGGGGCTCAGGTAAGTAGAAGGGGGGCTCGTGGGCACTGCTGCAGCACAGGATCTTTTTCACCTTAATGCATTAAGGTGAAAAACGGCGAGGGTTTACAGCCCCTTTAAACCTTTACAAACATTTTATACTTACCTGCTCTGTGTAATGGTTTTGCACAGAGCAGCCTCAATCCTCTTCTTCTCGGGTCCCCCCCCCCCCCCACTGATGCTTCTGGGCCCCTCCCCACCATAGCAAGGCGCTATGCTATGGGGGCACTCGTACATACTCATTCCCGAGCCGAGTCCATAAGGCAGAGCTCAGACCCACCCCCTTCCTCACTGGCTGTGATTGACAGCAGGAGGAGCTAATGAGCCAGTGAGGAGAGAGAGAGAGCTACAGCTCGTGTGCAAATTGCTGGCTGGAGATTGGGCTCAAGTAAGTATAAAGGGGGCTACATGCAGAAGGCGTTGTACCTTGATGCAGAGAATGCATTAAGGTAAAAAAAAGTTCTGCCTTTAGAACCACTTTGAGGGGGAGGGGTTGGGGGCGGCTCTCTAGAACCGCAGCTCAACCACACATTTTTTTTACTGTAAGTCTGAACGAGGAGAGGGAGGGAGGGGGAGGGGGGAGCTCTTTTTCCGGCTAATAAACATAACAGTTGCCATCTTATGGGGTCTGCTTTCAGAAAGGGCATCTGTTGAAAATGGTACACAGGTGCACAATAAATCTCCAGCATCCACTAAAAACAGAACGGTTACTTCTGGGTGGATCTACGCATACAAATACGATGGTTCAATTTTATTAAGAAAAAAAAAAAAAAAAAAAAGCGCCTTACAGAAATCGCCTGCGCCAAATGATGACTTTGACAAGTAAACAATAAATGGAACAATCCCTCCTGGTGGTAAAATCTGATCGCATTTAACCAGATGGATAATTTATTAGAAGCGTCAAACGCTCGTTTTTGAGCAGAGAATTTTTTCATTATTATTATTGCATCTCTGATCGATCGTATGACGCTGCATGTATTATCAGAGTAACTGTCTAAAGCAGGGGTCTCAAACTGGCGGCCCTCCAGCTGTTGCAGAACTACAAGTCCCATGAGGCCTTGCAAGGCTGACAGTTACAAGCATGACTCCCACAGGCAGAGGCATGATGGGACCTGTAGTTCCACAACAGCTGGATGGAGGGTCGCCAGTTTGAGACCTCTGGTCTAAACCATTCAGGAAGGATGTGTGCTCCACGCATAGCAATAAGTGTTTTTTTTTTGTTTTTTTTGTTTTTTAGGGCTTGTGTCCATGGGCTCTGCTGTAAAATGTTAGCCTTTATTTTTGAACAGGTGCAACTGAACGCAAATCGCTGCATTTTATCTGCAGGAGTGCACACACATATCAATAGGATGTGCTGCGCCCAGAGAAAAGCAACACAAAGCTGGAAGTAAAATGGTTTCTCACATGGCACCAGACATGCAAAGTACAGGCCGCACGCAATTTTTAAATTTTTTTTTCTTCTAAACCCCAAAAAGCTTTGACACCAGGCAAGCCAGCAAAATAGCAAGCAAAGTCACTTAGACATATTCTGCCCCGTCTGAAGGGACTTTGCCTTGACGCGTTTTGCCAACAACATGGGCTTAGTCACCCCTATAGCCAAGTCCATACAAATAATTCTGAGCAACCTTGCTTGTTCTTTTGCTCCTTTGCCTGGTGTCAAAGTTTATTGCGATATAAAAAACAAAAAACCTTGAACATAGCATGTACTGCAGGGAGAAGGTGGATCCCAGAAGGCCAAGCACCCGTGGTAGCATCACGATCGGCAGGCCAGAATAAGTCTGAGTGACCTTGCTTGCTCTTTTGCTCACGTGCCT
Organism: Lithobates septentrionalis; assembly: GCA_037952835.1. NCBI lineage: Eukaryota > Metazoa > Chordata > Amphibia > Anura > Ranidae > Lithobates > Lithobates septentrionalis. Next base: position 379,526 of record JBBDGP010002809.1, read on the forward strand.
GTTGTCAATAAAGCTTGTCCTACTGGGAGGTCATAATTGATTACCGCACCATTAAGCTAAACGGGAATCTGCTAACCTTGTTGCCCATGGGCTTAGTCACCCCTACGTTTAAGCCCATACTGTAGATGAAATGCGTTTGTAGTGGTGTCACATTGGGCAGCGGAAAATAAGTCAGAGTGACCTTGCTTGCCTAGTGTCAATAAAGCTTACGGAGATTTAGAAAAAACAAAAAAAAAAACACGGCATGAACTTGGCATGTGCTGCCAGGATGGGCAGTTGCTCTATGGAGGTCACCATTTGTTGCTGCACCATTGAGCTCAATGGGAATCTGCTAACCTATGATTAACGTGCCATGCATTTAGAATGCACCTCAAACACGGGAAGACGATGCCCGCATACACAAGCCCCAAGGCCAATCGGTGACCTGTCCTCTGAGATCGGGCCAGCTCTCTGTACTTTAGTCGCTCACTCACACTCAAGTGTCTACACACATCTAATCAGCTCTTCTCTACATAAAGGCAGATATCAAAATAATAAGTGCTAACGTTTTATCGAGTTCATGTCACCAGCCCCTCCAATGGCCTTGGTACAGTCCAGCCTAGGATTGATGAGGGAGCTTCAAGCGGATTAGTCCATGTACGTGGGGTACAGGAGTGATGATACCAGAGTGAAATCTCATTTATTGTACTGAAGGCAAGTCTAGAGGTGACATGTATCCCTCTCGTGATAAATCTAGGACTCTGCATAGATATCACTCCGAGGACAGGGGTCAGTCTATTTCCAGAATTCCAGGCGTGTTCCTGGATTAGCCCCTTCCCAGTAATGTAGGAATGTCCTGAAAGGAATCTCTCAAGATCAGCAAATTTCAGGACCAAAAAAAAAAAAAAAAAAAAAAAAAAAAAAAAAAAACCCATTTAGCGAATAACCCCAGCACTGGCTGGTCCACAGGGGCCTTCATGGATCAGTCTATGAGGAACTTACATATGTAACTGGATCATCAGTTTACATAACACTGCAGGGGATTCCCCAAAGCCGGTCTACCATCCGCACCGCAGAGGTGTCCTTGGATCAGTTCAATAATGTAGTGTTGTCAAAGGATCGCTCCATTTTCTGAACAATAGGGTAGTAGTCAGGGGATCATCCAATGCCAAACTGATGTGGCAATACTGGTCCATCTCCAACAGTTAAAGGGGTTGAGTCCTTTTCAAACATTTCAGGATGGACGGTCCACAGAATTAACAAGACCACAAGGCGGTGCAGCACTCTGTCCGGGCACTGACACCTGGACAACAAAGACACAAAGGGGACGTCATCAGAATAGAATACAATGCAAGCTGTAGGCTGAAGCTGCAAGCTAGCTGGAGTGATTCTTACCAATAGAACTTTGGGGGTCTAGGCACACTTAAGTCATCCATTGGGACGTGTTACCATACACTGCATTAAAGTGGAACTTTACACTGCACCCAAAAGTGGAACTTCTGCTTATCCGATTCCTCCTCCCCTCCGGTGCTACATTTGGCACCTCTCAGGGGGAGAGAGTGTATCTGTTTTTGGAAAGGTACCCTGTCCCTACTTCCATCGGACCTTGCCACGGCTCCTCCTCCTCCTCGGCCAGTTGGAGAGCGCAGCACATTAGGGGCCCGGCCGTGAAGCCGCAAAGCTTCACTGCCGGGTTCCCTTACCGGCAATGGCGGCGGCAGCACCAGACGGAAACATTGGCTGGGGCGCCGACATTGCTGGATTCCAGGGCACATAGGTGTCTGAATATTAAAAGTCAGCAGCTACAGTGTGTATATTTGCTTTAAGGCAGCCCATTCATTATGAGTGGCCTGCAAACACACCACAGCAGACAAAAAATAAACCACATGACTATTTTGGCAAAGCAGGGCACCGCAACGGATGGTATGTTTTTGTAGTATGTGCATTGTGATGCCTCAGGCATGGTGCCCCATTACTGGCATCAGTGGGGGAGGACTGGCGTCCCATCACTGGCGTCAGTGGGGGGGGAGGACTGGCGTCCCATCACTGGCGTCAGTGGGGGGCAGGACTGGCGTCCCATCACTGGCGTCAGTGGGGGGCAGGACTGGCGTCCCATCACTGGCGTCAGTGGGGGGCAGGACTGGCGTCCCATCACTGGCGTCAGTGGGGGGCAGGACTGGCGTCCCATCACTGGCGTCAGTGGGGGGCAGGACTGGCGTCCCATCACTGGCGTCAGTGGGGGGCAGGACTGGCGTCCCATCACTGGCGTCAGTGGGGGGCAGGACTGGCGTCCCATCACTGGCGTCAGTGGGGGGGGAGGACTGGCGTCCCATCACTGGCGTCAGTGGGGGGGGAGGACTGGCGTCCCATCACTGGCGTCAGTGGGGGGGGGGGGGGGGAGGACTGGCGTCCCATCACTGGCGTCAGTGGGGGGGGGGGAGGACTGGCGTCCCATCACTGGCGTCAGTGGGGGGGGGGGGGGGGGGGGGAGGACTGGCGTCCCATCACTGGCGTCAGTGGGGGGGGAGGACTGGCGCCCCATCACTGGCGTCAGTGGGGGGGGCGGGGGGAGGACTGGCGTCCCATCACTGGCATTTTGGAGCCCACTGCTCTTCGTGGTTGATTTGCTAAAGCAGTGAAGTTGAGTTTGCAAAGCCATAAAGACTGAAAAATGGGTGCTCCTTTGCCCACTTTAAAACACGGATATTACAGAAAAATTGAAGCACCTGTCGGCACCCCACTGCCCAACCTTTTCCTATCTGAAAATCAAAAGGTGCCAGCCGAACAGTGACTGCATCCAACCAGATGCAGCTGCTGTTTGGGTATTCTGACATCAGTGGTTGCTGGCTGTCATGGATTGGGGAAATCAATAGGATTTCTTTAATTTAGCCCGTGACAAGTCACCCTGCCAATTCTCTTCAAACACATCATTGATAAAGTCATTAAACTGTTACCTCCCGTGTCCTCCATCCTCGCATGAACTCAAATATTATCCACAGAAAATCTTCAAAATAAAAATTTCAAGCAGACCGTCTTCAAATTCAGGAGAGTTTCTGGGAAGAAAAAAAAATAAATAAATAAAATGCAGAAATTGTTAGAAATAGTCGCCATAAAGCGAATAATTCATCACGCGGAGAACTTCAAGTATGTGCATTATATGGGGGTAAAGTATCAGACCCAGGGAGCTCCAACTGTAATAGTGAAAAATTCATGTCGATACCACCCCCCAAAAAATAAAAATTTTATACATACATACATACATACATACATACACACACTAGGAGACACTAGGGGTCTATTAGACCTTTAATGCATGCCTCATTTGGTCTCTGATTAAAGCCAAGCTGCTTATATTTGGCCTTTGCTGGTCCTGGCTTAGAAGCGAACCGCGATTGCGGCTGCCCGGTGATCGCTATGCAATCACATGATCAAAATGTCAAACAAAGCTGTTACAAATTACGGTAATTCATTCATAACAGCTGCGTTGCCTATGCTGCGATTGGCCCACAGCTATCACATAGTACCTGGGTCAATTACAGCACCCTGTACCATGTGATTAGCTGCAGCCAATTACAGATTACTAGTGATCACAGCTGTCATGGTTAACCCATTCACAGTGGAAAGCTTTGCTGTTACAATGCCCCTTTGTTCCAGTGAAGGGAACTCTTAAGACGTCACCATACCAAGACATTTTGGACAATTTCATGCTCCCAACTTTGTGGGAACAGTTTGGGGATGGCCCCTTCCTGTTCCAACATGACTGAGCACCAGTGCACAAAGCAAGGTCCATAAAGACATAGATGAGCAAGTTTGGGGTGGAGGAACTTGACTGACCTGCACACAGTCCTGACCTTAACCTGATAGAACACATTTGGGATAAATTAGAGCAGAGACTGCGAGCCAGGCCTTCTCATCCAACTTCAGTGCCTGACCTCACAAATGTGCTTCTAGAAGAATGGTCAAACATTCCCATAGACACACTCCTAAACCCTGTGGACAGCCTTCCCAGAAGAGTTGAAGCTGTTATAGCTGGAAAGGGTGGGCCAACTCAATATTGAACCCTATGGACTAAGACTGGCATACCAATAAAGTTCATGTGTGTAAAGGCAGGCGTCCCAATACTTTTGACAATATAGTGTATATACACCATATCTTTCACTCAAATCAGTAAATATACTTTACTATACTATTTTTTGGTATTTTGTTTACCAAAAGACATGTAGCAGAATACATTTTAACACAAATTTATGATGAAAGTTGATTTTATTGGATATATTTTATAATAAAGTAAAAAATATTTTTTTTTCTCTAAAATTTTCCTTTTTTTTCTCGTTTATATTGCAAAAAAAAAAAAAACAACCCAGGAGGTGATCAAATTCCACCAAAAGAAAGCTCTATTTGTGTGAAAAATAGAATATACATTTAGTTTGAGTACAGCGTTGTATGACCGCACAATTACCAGTTAAAGTAGCGCAGTGCTGAATAGCAAAAAATGCCCTGGTCATGAAGGGGTAAAAGCTGAAGTGGTTAAACCCAGTGACATCATCACTGCTTCTCTATGCAATGTAGGTATATCATGGCGGGTGGGAGGGGCCACCAGGGGCTTCCTGAAAACATCACAGCCCCCTGCCTCAGTATTCCTCTCAGGAGCCCTCAGCCTCGATTCAAGAAGTGGGCTGGCTCTTGGGAGGAGTTATGCAAATATCAAAATGCCTTGGATAACCGGCTACCAGTCTGGAGGAGTTGGTGCTCCTAGGCAGGCTGACCACCCTCAGTAATGGCCACATGCGATGCCGAGCATCCATGGTTGAATGAACTGAAAGCCAATGAATGAAAGTGGCAGGCCAAGGACACTTGGCCAAGGATGTCCTCCAGCCAGGAAACGAGCTGTACTCTATGGCCTCATGGGAGCTTATACAAGGACTTTCAACAGACTACAACTCCTCTTTAACCAGGAATAGCACTTACAGGAGAAGTATTGTTCGATCACCCTGGCGCGGACATCCTGAGCGTTTCCTTTCGGAGGTGGTTGGAGCTCTGGCATTGGCTTCCTCTTGCGGTTGGAGGGCTCCTCTGTCTTGAGCGGAATGTTGTGAAGGATGGAGATGTTGTGTAGGATGCAGCAGGCCACGATGATGTCGGACACTTTGGTGGGGTCGTACTGCAGGCCGCCCCCCGACTTGTCCAAACATTTGAACCGGCTTTTCAGTATCTTAAAGGTTTCGTCTATGATATCGCGAGTCCTGTCGTTAGCCTCGTTGTAGGCGGTCTCGGCTGGGGTGCTGGGTTCTGGGACTGGCGTCAACAGCCATGGGCGGCATGCGTACACAGGACCACCTGGAAACACAAGACATATTGGAGGCTATACTAATCAGTGGTGAGATGTTCATGCAGTAGTTTGTGTCTCTGCCCCTCCCACAATGGTGAGATTTTTTGCAGTAGTGTCTCTGCCCTTCCCACAATGGTGAGATTTCCTGCAGTAGTGTCTCTGCCCCTCCCACAATGGTGACATTTCCTGCAGTAGTGTCTCTGCCCCTCCCACAATGGTGACATTTCCTGCAGTAGTGTCTCTGCCCCTCCCACAATGGTGACATTTCCTGCAGTAGTGTCTCTGCCCCTCCCACAATGGTGACATTTCCTGCAGTAGTGTCTCTGCCCCTCCCACAATGGTGACATTTCCTGCAAGAGTGTCTCTGCCTCTCCCACAATGGTGAGATTCCCCTTGTAATCTGTGTCCCTGTCCCTCCCACAATGGTGACATTTCCTCTCAGTAGTTTGCATCTCTGCCCCTCTCACATCGATGAGGTTTCCTGCAGCACTTAGTCTCTGCCCCTCCCACAATGGTGAGGTTTCCTCTTAGTAGTTTGTGTCTCTGCCCCTCCCACATCGATGAGGTTTCCTGTAGCACTTTGTGTCTCTGCCCCTCCCACATTGATGAGGTTTCCTGTAGCACTTTGTGTCTCTGCCCCTCCCACAACGGTGAGGTTTCCTGCAGTAGTGTCTCTGCCCCTCCCACAATGGTGAGATTCCCCTTTGTAATCTGTGTCTCTGCCCCTCCCAGTTCGATTATACAATTATGAGTTATGGTACATTCTGGGGAATCCATTTGGGGAGGGTGGCAAAATAGTTAGGCCACCGCACTTGCAATCGATTCTAAAACAAGCTCATGGCTGCCATCTTCAGGCTCTGCTCTCATATGTAGAAGTGATAAGGGAGGTTGTAAAGCTGCCTGATCATTTTCTATGGGATGCAGAAGTTGGCCTCAGTATATTCCAATTCACTGACTGGGAACATAAATGCAGATTAGGAGTCTTGAATCTGCTATGGCTTCACTTGACGCCTGCTTGTTTCAGGTAAATTGTCAAATATCGAGGCCAGAGACAACCTGGCAAACTGCCATTTTTTAGGAGACCGGCAATGGCCACCTCTGGATAGGATGGGCTCCACTTTTATACCAACAGTAATTGTGAGGTTTGGTCAAAATAAAAACGAACGGTGAAGACTTACCCAACAGCCAGCCACCGCTCAGCCGACCGCTCTCGAACCCCTCGTACACCGAGGACTGTCTCAGGATGGAGGAATTCTGGGAACTCCCAGGAAAGGCAGAGAATAGGCTGAGAATTTTGCAGTTGCTGTCGACAATCATCTGCACGTTGACCGAATGGTAGCCCTCTTTATTCCTATAGATTTCCTCCCTCTCGTGCGGTGCCGATACCGCAATGGGCATACAATCCAGAACTCCCATAACATGTGGGACACCGGCCACTTCATAGAAGTCGCTTTTCAGTTTCTGCCACCCGGCCTTGTCTTTGGGAAAGCTGATGAAGGTGTGCACGTGTTTCTTCAAGGCCTGGATAACCGGCACCAGGAACCGAGAGAAAGTGGACTGTGAGACACCACCGATGGCCGAGGCTTTGGTTTGAAATGATCCGGAAGAGAAGAAGTGTAGACAGTTCAACAGTTTCACGATCCCAGGAATGGCGTGGCTCCTCTGGGTCAGCGGGTCAATGTCGGACCTTATTAACTCGTACAAGTCTATAATGGTGCTTTTGGTGAGTCTAAACCTTTCAAAGACCTCCTCATCCGTCAGTCCTTCCATCCCTGTGCGCTCCCTAAATATCCTTGGCCGCCTGATTCCAAGCACCTGAGGCTTGGGTGCCGGGGGCCGTTTCGGCTTAGGCCGAGGTTTTTCTACAGGTGGCGGCCTAAGGTTCTTTTTCGGCTTTGGTTGGGGTTTGTCATTCTTTTCGTTCTCCTGGACTTGGAGCAAGTACAGCATGACCGGCCCAAAGGCCTCCATGGTATCCCCTGGAGATGTTTTACAAGATGGTAGATGTCGTCTTACTATCTCCACTCCATTGTCGAGGCAGCAAGGAGGCTCACAGGATGACGCAGGTCACACAACTCATCAGGACTGAATACCATGCCAGAGATCCCTGCCAACAAACTCCGGAAACACAATCAACAGCTCCTGTCTCACCAAGAGAAGACGTTGCCCTCCAGTTGATACCAACTCCTAGAAGTCCTCAGGAAGTCCTGTGAACAAAAAGGAAAGGTTAAGAAAATCAGCCAGTGAGGTCCTTGAATTCTAAAAAGGTGTCTACACAATTCTGATGAGTCAACATATAATATAAACTCAATGGCCAACAGGATGTGGACCCCTCTCCAAATGAGGGCGTCTCCAGCGAAGGCTACTCTTAATGATACAACATACCAAGACATTATAGACAATTATGAGCTTCCAACCTTGTGATAACAATTTGGGAAAGGTCCTATCTTTAAGCAGGACTGTGTCCCCATGTACAAAGCCAATTTTAACCACTTGCCGACAGTCCGAATACTGCGGGCAGTCGCACAGACAGGCTGGATGACATTCAAAGTACGCCCGGGGACGCGACACCCCTCTGTAAAGAATAGTCTGGGGACACGACATCCTTCTGCAGGGGCCTTGACTCCTCCCCCCAGCCTAGAGGCGTCCTTCCTCAGCAGAGCCCAGGGACATTGCGCCCCTATAAACAGCAGACAAGTATCACCTCCCCATCACCCTGCTTCCTCCCAATCCGGGGAGTACAGAGATGTGGCACCCCTCTATAGAGAACAGCCCAGGGACCTGGGGCAAGCCCCCCCATAGAGAACAGCCCGGGGACCTGGCGCGCGCCCCCCATAGAGAACAGCCCGGGGACCTGGCGCGCGCCCCCCCCCGTAGAGATCAGTCTGGGGACCTGGCGCGCGCCCTCCCCCCCGTAGAGATCAGTCCGGGGACCTGGCGTGCACCTCCTCATCACCCTGCTTCCTCCCAATCCGGGGAGTACAGAGATGTGGCACCCCTCTATAGAGAACAGCCCAGGGACCTGGGGCAAGCCCCCCCATAGAGAACAGCCCGGGGACCTGGCGCGCGCCCCCCATAGAGAACAGCCCGGGGACCTGGTGCGCGCCCCCCCCCGTAGAGATCAGTCTGGGGACCTCGCGCGCGCCCTCCCCCCCCGTAGAGATCAGTCCGGGGACCTGGCGTGCACCTCCTCATCACCCTGCTTCCTCCCAATCCAGGGAGTACAGAGATGTGGCACCCCTCTATAGAGAACAGCCCAGGGACCTGGGGCAAGCCCCCCCATAGAGAACAGCCCGGGGACCTGGCGCGCGCCCCCCATAGAGAACAGCCCGGGGACCTGGCGCGCGCCCTCCCCCCGTAGAGATCAGTCTGGGGACCTGGCGCGCACCCTCCCCCCCGTAGAGATCAGTCCGGGGACCTGGCGTGCACCTCCTCATCACCCTGCTTCCTCCCAATCTGGGGAGTCCAGGGACGTGGCACCCCTCTTTAAAGAGCCCGGGGAATTGGATTGCGCGCCCCCCGTAGAAAACAGCCCGGGGATGTGGCGCGTTCCCCCCGTAGAGAACAGTCCGGGGACGTGGCGCGCACCTCCTTATCACCATGCTTCCTCCCAATCCGGGAAGTCCAGGGATATGGCCCCCCTCTGTAGAACAGCCCGGGGACGTAGCGTCCCCCCCCGGTAGAGAACAGCCCGGGGATGCACAGATTCTTATCTGCTATTATATGACTGTTGGTCGGGTGGAAGGGTTGGGGGGGAGGGAGAGTTTAAGTATGTTTAGATTGTTATTTTCGGCCCTGCGAGGTCTGCTTCGATTGATACGTTGCCGGTAGTAGTATGTTTGTGTCTGTTTGTCTTTAAAATCAATAAAAAGAATAAAAAAAAAAAAAAAAGAAGAGAGAACAGCCCGGGGACGTAGCGTCCCCCCCCGGTAGAGAACAGCCCGGGGACGTAGCGTCCCCCCCCGGTAGAGAACAGCCCGGGGACGTAGCGTCCCCCCCGGTAGAGAACAGCCCGGGGACGTAGCGTCCCCCCCCCGGTAGAGAACAGCCCGGGGACGTAGCGTCCCCCCCCCGGTAGAGAACAGCCCGGGGACGTAGCGTCCCCCCCCCGGTAGAGAACAGCCCGGGGACGTAGCGTCCCCCCCCCGGTAGAGAACAGCCCGGGGACGTAGCGTCCCCCCCCCGGTAGAGAACAGCCCGGGGACGTAGCGTCCCCCCCCCGGTAGAGAACAGCCCGGGGACGTAGCGTCCCCCCCCCGGTAGAGAACAGCCCGGGGACGTAGCGTCCCCCCCCCGGTAGAGAACAGCCCGGGGACGTAGCGTCCCCCCCCGGTAGAGAACAGCCCGGGGACGTAGCGTCCCCCCCCGGTAGAGAACAGCCCGGGGACGTAGCGTCCCCCCCCGGTAGAGAACAGCCCGGGGACGTAGCGTCCCCCCCCCGGTAGAGAACAGCCCGGGGACGTAGCGTCCCCCCCCCGGTAGAGAACAGCCCGGGGACGTAGCGTCCCCCCCCGGTAGAGAACAGCCCGGGGACGTAGCGTCCCCCCCCCGGTAGAGAACAGCCCGGGGACGTAGCGTCCCCCCCCCGGTAGAGAACAGCCCGGGGACGTAGCGTCCCCCCCCCGGTAGAGAACAGCCCGGGGACGTAGCGTCCCCCCCCCGGTAGAGAACAGCCCGGGGACGTAGCGTCCCCCCCCCGGTAGAGAACAGCCCGGGGACGTAGCGTCCCCCCCCCGGTAGAGAACAGCCCGGGGACGTAGCGTCCCCCCCCCGGTAGAGAACAGCCCGGGGACGTAGCGTCCCCCCCCCGGTAGAGAACAGCCCGGGGACGTAGCGTCCCCCCCCGGTAGAGAACAGCCCGGGGACGTAGCGTCCCCCCCCGGTAGAGAACAGCCCGGGGACGTAGCGTCCCCCCCCCGGTAGAGAACAGCCCGGGGACGTAGCGTCCCCCCCCCCGGTAGAGAACAGCCCGGGGACGTAGCGTCCCCCCCCCGGTAGAGAACAGCCCGGGGACGTAGCGTCCCCCCCCCGGTAGAGAACAGCCCGGGGACGTAGCGTCCCCCCCCCGGTAGAGAACAGCCCGGGGACGTAGCGTCCCCCCCCCGGTAGAGAACAGCCCGGGGACGTAGCGTCCCCCCCCCGGTAGAGAACAGCCCGGGACGTAGCGTCCCCCCCCGGTAGAGAACAGCCCGGGGACGTAGCGTCCCCCCCCCCGGTAGAGAACAGCCCGGGGACGTAGCGTCCCCCCCCCCGGTAGAGAACAGCCCGGGGACGTAGCGTCCCCCCCCCGGTAGAGAACAGCCCGGGGACGTAGCGTCCCCCCCCCGGTAGAGAACAGCCGGGGACGTGGCGTTCCCCCCTGTAGGAGTTCGGGGATGTGGCGCCCCACTGCAGGAGCCTGGGCTTCTTTCCCCCAGTCGGGAAGTGTCCCTCCCATGCGGAGTCCAGGGACATGACACACATCTGCAAGAACCTGGACTCCCCTCCCCCAGTGGTGAAGTGTCCCACCCACGCGGAGCCGAGCCCGGGGACACGCCGCCTCCTGTATATAGCAGACAGATATCACCTCCCCGTCTCCCGGCTTCCTCCTCCCCTCCCCCCGCTCACACACAGTACACAGTCGGCTCTCTGTACGATGCCCCCCCTCACACACACAGAACACACACCGCCCCTCTCCATCATCCTCCATCACATCACCATGGTCATCCCAGAACACTCACCCGCTGGATTCATCTATGTAACAAAAGATTCTCTCCTTACGCACTGCGCATGCTCTTAAAGCCGGCCGACAACACTACGCATGCGCCGAGTACCGACCTGATCTCTGCGCCTGCGCACTGCCTGCATCCGCAACTCATACCACGCGATGTGAGGGCGGGACTTTCGGCGGCTGTGCTGGAAGAGCATGATGGGATATGTAGTCCGCTGTAGAGCCACGATGTGGTTGGTGGAGGGGTTACAGTCCTCATTCTGTGGAGCTGTACAGTGCATGCTGGGACTTGTAGTTATAATACAGGACTGCATACTGGGCTGTGTACTTGGTTAAAGAGCTGCATGACGGGACTTATAACTATAATAATAAAGAACTTCATGCTGGGACTTGTACGTAGAGAGGTGCATGCTGGGACTTGTAGTTAGAGAGGTGCATGCTGGGACTTGTAGTTAGAGAGGTGCATGCTGGGACTTGTAGTCAGAGAGGTGCATGCTGAGACTTGTAGTCAGAGAGGTGCATGCTGGGACTTGTAGTTAGAGAGGTGCATGCTGGGACTTGTAGTTAGGGGGATACATGCTGGGACTTGTAGTTAGAGAGGTGCATGCTGGGACTTGTAGTTAGAGAGGTGCATGCTGGGACTTGTAGGTAGAGAGGTGCATGCTGGGACTTGTAGTTAGAGAGGTGCATGCTGGGACTTGTAGTTAGAGAGGTGCATGCTGGGACTTGTAGGTAGAGAGGTGCATGCTGGGACTTGTAGTTAGAGAGCTGCATGCTGGGACTTGTACGTAGAGAGGTGCATGCTGGGACTTGTAGTTAGAGAGGTGCATGCTGGGACTTGTAGTTAGAGAGGTGCATGCTGGGACTTGTAGTTAGAGAGGTGAGTGCTGGGACTTGTAGTTAGAGAGCTGCATGCTGGGACTTGTAGTTAGAGAGGTGCATGCTGGGACTTGTAGTTAGAGAGGTGCATGCTGGGACTTGTAGTTAGAGAGGTGCATGCTGGGACTTGTAGGTAGAGAGGTGCATGCTGGGACTTGTAGTTAGAGAGGTGCATGCTGGGACTTGTAGGTAGAGAGGTGCATGCTGGGACTTGTAGTTAGAGAGCTGCATGCTGGGACTTGTAGTTAGAGAGGTGAGTGCTGGGACTTGTAGTTAGAGAGCTGCATGCTGGGACTTGTAGTTAGAGAGCTGCATGCTGGGACTTGTACGTAGAGAGGTGCATGCTGGGACTTGTAGTTAGAGAGGTGCATGCTGGGACTTGTAGTTAGAGAGGTGCATGCTGGGACTTGTAGTTAGAGAGCTGCATGCTGGGACTTGTAGTTAGAGAGCTGCATGCTGGGACTTGTACGTAGAGAGGTGCATGCTGGGACTTGTAGTTAGAGAGGTGCATGCTGGGACTTGTACGTAGAGAGGTGCATGCTGGGACTTGTAGTTAGAGAGGTGCATGCTGGGACTTGTAGTTAGCTGCATGCTGGGACTTGTACGTAGAGAGGTGCATGCTGGGACTTGTAGTTAGAGAGGTGCATGCTGGGACTTGTAGTTAGAGAGCTGCATGCTGGGACTTGTAGTTAGAGAGGTGAGTGCTGGGACTTGTAGTTAGAGAGCTGCATGCTGGGACTTGTAGTTAGAGAGCTGCATGCTGGGACTTGTAGTTAGAGAGCTGCATGCTGGGACTTGTACGTAGAGAGGTGCATGCTGGGACTTGTAGTTAGAGAGGTGCATGCTGGGACTTGTAGTTAGAGAGGTGCATGCTGGGACTTGTAGTTAGAGAGGTGCATGCTGGGACTTGTAGTTAGAGAGGTGCATGCTGGGACTTGTAGTTAGAGAGGTGCATGCTGGGACTTGTAGTTAGAGAGCTGCATGCTGGGACTTGTAGTTAGAGAGCTGCATGCTGGGACTTGTAGTTAGAGAGGTGCATGCTGGGACTTGTAGGTAGAGAGGTGCATGCTGGGACTTGTAGTTAGAGAGCTGCATGCTGGGACTTGTACGTAGAGAGGTGCATGCTGGGACTTGTAGTTAGAGAGGTGCATGCTGGGACTTGTAGTTAGAGAGGTGCATGCTGGGACTTGTAGTTAGAGAGGTGAGTGCTGGGACTTGTAGTTAGAGAGCTGCATGCTGGGACTTGTAGTTAGAGAGGTGCATGCTGGGACTTGTAGTTAGAGAGGTGCATGCTGGGACTTGTAGTTAGAGAGGTGCATGCTGGGACTTGTAGGTAGAGAGGTGCATGCTGGGACTTGTAGTTAGAGAGGTGCATGCTGGGACTTGTAGTTAGAGAGGTGCATGCTGGGACTTGTAGGTAGAGAGGTGCATGCTGGGACTTGTAGTTAGAGAGGTGCATGCTGGGACTTGTAGGTAGAGAGGTGCATGCTGGGACTTGTAGTTAGAGAGCTGCATGCTGGGACTTGTAGTTAGAGAGGTGCATGCTGGGACTTGTAGTTAGAGAGGTGAGTGCTGGGACTTGTAGTTAGAGAGCTGCATGCTGGGACTTGTAGTTAGAGAGCTGCATGCTGGGACTTGTACGTAGAGAGGTGCATGCTGGGACTTGTAGTTAGAGAGGTGCATGCTGGGACTTGTAGTTAGAGAGGTGCATGCTGGGACTTGTAGTTAGAGAGCTGCATGCTGGGACTTGTAGTTAGAGAGCTGCATGCTGGGACTTGTACGTAGAGAGGTGCATGCTGGGACTTGTAGTTAGAGAGGTGCATGCTGGGACTTGTACGTAGAGAGGTGCATGCTGGGACTTGTAGTTAGAGAGGTGCATGCTGGGACTTGTAGTTAGCTGCATGCTGGGACTTGTACGTAGAGAGGTGCATGCTGGGACTTGTAGTTAGAGAGGTGCATGCTGGGACTTGTAGTTAGAGAGCTGCATGCTGGGACTTGTAGTTAGAGAGGTGAGTGCTGGGACTTGTAGTTAGAGAGCTGCATGCTGGGACTTGTAGTTAGAGAGCTGCATGCTGGGACTTGTAGTTAGAGAGCTGCATGCTGGGACTTGTACGTAGAGAGGTGCATGCTGGGACTTGTAGTTAGAGAGGTGCATGCTGGGACTTGTAGTTAGAGAGGTGCATGCTGGGACTTGTAGTTAGAGAGGTGCATGCTGGGACTTGTAGTTAGAGAGGTGCATGCTGGGACTTGTAGTTAGAGAGGTGCATGCTGGGACTTGTAGTTAGAGAGCTGCATGCTGGGACTTGTAGTTAGAGAGCTGCATGCTGGGACTTGTAGTTAGAGAGCTGCATGCTGGGACTTGTACGTAGAGAGGTGCATGCTGGGACTTGTACGTAGAGAGGTGCATGCTGGGACTTGTAGTTAGAGAGCTGCATGCTGGGACTTGTAGTTAGAGAGCTGCATGCTGGGACTTGTACGTAGAGAGGTGCATGCTGGGACTTGTAGTTAGAGAGGTGCATGCTGGGACTTGTAGTTAGAGAGGTGCATGCTGGGACTTGTAGTTAGAGAGGTGCATGCTGGGACTTGTAGTTAGGGGGATACATGCTGGGACTTGTGGTCAGAGAGGTGCATGCTGGGACTTGTAGTTAGAGAGCTGCATGCTGGGACTTGTAGTCAGAGAGGTGCATGCTGGGACTTGTACGTAGAGAGGTGCATGCTGGGCCTTGTAGTTAGAGAGCTGCATGCTGGGACTTGTAGTTAGAGAGGTGCATGCTGGGACTTGTAGTTAGAGAGGTGCATGCTGAGACTTGTAGTTAGAGAGGTGCATGCTGGGACTTGTAGTTAGAGAGCTGCATGCTGGGACTTGTAGTCAGAGAGGTGCATGCTGGGACTTGTAGTTAGGGGGATACATGCTGGGACTTGTAGTCAGAGAGGTGCATGCTGGGACTTGTAGTTAGAGAGGTGAGTGCTGGGACTTGTAGTTAGAGAGGTGCATGCTGGGACTTGTACGTAGAGAGGTGCATGCTGGGACTTGTAGTTAGAGAGCTGCATGCTGGGACTTGTAGTTAGAGAGGTGCATGCTGGGACTTGTAGTTAGAGAGGTGCATGCTGGGACTTGTAGTTAGAGAGCTGCATGCTGGGACTTGTAGTTAGGGAGCTGCATGCTGGGACTTGTACGTAGAGAGGTGCATGCTGGGACTTGTAGTTAGAGAGGTGCATGCTGGGACTTGTAGTTAGGGGGATACATGCTGGGACTTGTAGTCAGAGAGGTGCATGCTGGGACTTGTAGTTAGAGAGGTGAGTGCTGGGACTTGTAGTTAGAGAGCTGCATGCTGGGACTTGTAGTCAGAGAGGTGCATGCTGGGACTTGTACGTAGAGAGGTGCATGCTGGGACTTGTAGTTAGAGAGCTGCATGCTGGGACTTGTAGTTAGAGAGGTGCATGCTGGGACTTGTAGTCAGAGAGGTGCATGCTGGGACTTGTAGTCAGAGAGGTGCATGCTGAGACTTGTAGTCAGAGAGGTGCATGCTGGGACTTGTAGTTAGAGAGGTGCATGCTGGGACTTGTAGTTAGGGGGATACATGCTGGGACTTGTAGTTAGAGAGGTGCATGCTGGGACTTGTAGTTAGAGAGGTGCATGCTGGGACTTGTAGGTAGAGAGGTGCATGCTGGGACTTGTAGTTAGAGAGGTGCATGCTGGGACTTGTAGTTAGAGAGGTGCATGCTGGGACTTGTAGGTAGAGAGGTGCATGCTGGGACTTGTAGTTAGAGAGCTGCATGCTGGGACTTGTACGTAGAGAGGTGCATGCTGGGACTTGTAGTTAGAGAGGTGCATGCTGGGACTTGTAGTTAGAGAGGTGCATGCTGGGACTTGTAGTTAGAGAGGTGAGTGCTGGGACTTGTATTTAGAGAGCTGCATGCTGGGACTTGTAGTTAGAGAGGTGCATGCTGGGACTTGTAGTTAGAGAGGTGCATGCTGGGACTTGTAGTTAGAGAGGTGCATGCTGGGACTTGTAGGTAGAGAGGTGCATGCTGGGACTTGTAGTTAGAGAGGTGCATGCTGGGACTTGTAGTTAGAGAGGTGCATGCTGGGACTTGTAGGTAGAGAGGTGCATGCTGGGACTTGTAGTTAGAGAGGTGCATGCTGGGACTTGTAGGTAGAGAGGTGCATGCTGGGACTTGTAGTTAGAGAGGTGCATGCTGGGACTTGTAGGTAGAGAGGTGCATGCTGGGACTTGTAGTTAGAGAGCTGCATGCTGGGACTTGTACGTAGAGAGGTGCATGCTGGGACTTGTAGTTAGAGAGGTGCATGCTGGGACTTGTAGTTAGAGAGGTGCATGCTGGGACTTGTAGTTAGAGAGGTGAGTGCTGGGACTTGTAGTTAGAGAGCTGCATGCTGGGACTTGTAGTTAGAGAGCTGCATGCTGGGACTTGTACGTAGAGAGGTGCATGCTGGGACTTGTAGTTAGAGAGGTGCATGCTGGGACTTGTAGTTAGAGAGGTGCATGCTGGGACTTGTAGTTAGAGAGCTGCATGCTGGGACTTGTAGTTAGAGAGCTGCATGCTGGGACTTGTACGTAGAGAGGTGCATGCTGGGACTTGTAGTTAGAGAGGTGCATGCTGGGACTTGTACGTAGAGAGGTGCATGCTGGGACTTGTAGTTAGAGAGGTGCATGCTGGGACTTGTAGTTAGCTGCATGCTGGGACTTGTACGTAGAGAGGTGCATGCTGGGACTTGTAGTTAGAGAGGTGCATGCTGGGACTTGTAGTTAGAGAGCTGCATGCTGGGACTTGTAGTTAGAGAGGTGAGTGCTGGGACTTGTAGTTAGAGAGCTGCATGCTGGGACTTGTAGTTAGAGAGCTGCATGCTGGGACTTGTAGTTAGAGAGCTGCATGCTGGGACTTGTACGTAGAGAGGTGCATGCTGGGACTTGTAGTTAGAGAGGTGCATGCTGGGACTTGTAGTTAGAGAGCTGCATGCTGGGACTTGTAGTTAGAGAGGTGCATGCTGGGACTTGTAGTTAGAGAGGTGCATGCTGGGACTTGTAGTTAGAGAGGTGCATGCTGGGACTTGTAGTTAGAGAGCTGCATGCTGGGACTTGTAGTTAGAGAGCTGCATGCTGGGACTTGTAGTTAGAGAGCTGCATGCTGGGACTTGTACGTAGAGAGGTGCATGCTGGGACTTGTACGTAGAGAGGTGCATGCTGGGACTTGTAGTTAGAGAGGTGCATGCTGGGACTTGTAGTTAGAGAGCTGCATGCTGGGACTTGTAGTTAGAGAGCTGCATGCTGGGACTTGTACGTAGAGAGGTGCATGCTGGGACTTGTAGTTAGAGAGGTGCATGCTGGGACTTGTAGTTAGAGAGGTGCATGCTGGGACTTGTAGTTAGAGAGGTGCATGCTGGGACTTGTAGTTAGGGGGATACATGCTGGGACTTGTGGTCAGAGAGGTGCATGCTGGGACTTGTAGTTAGAGAGCTGCATGCTGGGACTTGTAGTCAGAGAGGTGCATGCTGGGACTTGTACGTAGAGAGGTGCATGCTGGGCCTTGTAGTTAGAGAGCTGCATGCTGGGACTTGTAGTTAGAGAGGTGCATGCTGGGACTTGTAGTTAGAGAGGTGCATGCTGAGACTTGTAGTTAGAGAGGTGCATGCTGGGACTTGTAGTTAGAGAGCTGCATGCTGGGACTTGTAGTCAGAGAGGTGCATGCTGGGACTTGTAGTTAGGGGGATACATGCTGGGACTTGTAGTCAGAGAGGTGCATGCTGGGACTTGTAGTTAGAGAGGTGAGTGCTGGGACTTGTAGTTAGAGAGGTGCATGCTGGGACTTGTACGTAGAGAGGTGCATGCTGGGACTTGTAGTTAGAGAGCTGCATGCTGGGACTTGTAGTTAGAGAGGTGCATGCTGGGACTTGTAGTTAGAGAGGTGCATGCTGGGACTTGTAGTTAGAGAGCTGCATGCTGGGACTTGTAGTTAGGGAGCTGCATGCTGGGACTTGTACGTAGAGAGGTGCATGCTGGGACTTGTAGTTAGAGAGGTGCATGCTGGGACTTGTAGTTAGGGGGATACATGCTGGGACTTGTAGTCAGAGAGGTGCATGCTGGGACTTGTACGTAGAGAGGTGCATGCTGGGACTTGTAGTTAGAGAGCTGCATGCTGGGACTTGTAGTTAGAGAGGTGCATGCTGGGACTTGTAGTTAGAGAGCTGCATGCTGGGACTTGTAGTTAGAGAGCTGCATGCTGGGACTTGTAGTTAGAGAGGTGCATGCTGGGACTTGTAGTTAGAGAGCTGCATGCTGGGACTTGTAGTTAGAGAGGTGCATGCTGGGACTTGTAGTTAGAGAGGTGCATGCTGGGACTTGTAGTTATGGAGGTGCATGCTGGGACTTGTAGTTAGAGAGGTGCATGCTGGGACTTGTAGTTAGAGAGCTGCATGCTGGGACTTGTAGTTAGGGAGCTGCATGCTGGGACTTGTACGTAGAGAGGTGCATGCTTGGACTTGTAGTTAGGGGGATACATGCTGGGACTTGTAGTCAGAGAGGTGCATGCTGGGACTTGTAGTTAGAGAGGTGAGTGCTGGGACTTGTAGTTAGAGAGCTGCATGCTGGGACTTGTAGTTAGAGAGGTGCATGCTGGGACTTGTAGTTAGGGAGCTGCATGCTGGGACTTGTAGTTAGAGAGGTGCATGCTGGGACTTGTAGTTAGAGAGGTGCATGCTGGGACTTGTAGTTAGAGAGCTGCATGCTTGGACTTGTAGTTAGAGAGGTGCATGCTGGGACTTGTAGTTAGAGAGGTGCATGCTGGGACTTGTAGTTAGAGAGGTGCATGCTGGGACTTGTAGTTAGGGGGATACATGCTGGGACTTGTAGTCAGAGAGGTGCATGCTGGGACTTGTAGTTAGAGAGCTGCATGCTTGGACTTGTAGTTAGAGAGGTGCATGCTGGGACTTGTAGTTAGGGAGCTGCGAGGGCCCGTTTCTTCTATATACACGAGGATACCCCACGGATTAGGTGACCGTTCTGGATACTGCAGACTATACCTGACTACATGCACTTTACCCCTGTAGGGATACAAGGATCTGGGGCGTGTGGAACTGAAGGGGAGCACAAATGTCACTTCCTGCACAGCATTCGGGATTAAGTGTATGCACAAGTCACTTGGGAATACTGCTTTATACACTAAGGACTGGACTTATTTATATATTTGCCTGTATAGATCACCTACATGTAGAAAAGGGTTTTTTGATTTTTGCATTTTTTTTTTTTTTTTTTTTTTCATTTTTACAGATTCAACTTTTTTTTTTTTTAAATTTTGTGTGCTGTGAATATATACTGTATATGCATATTTTAGTGATTAAGCCCTAAATAAGTATCTATATTGATGTGAAACGCGTTAGCCTGTCTGTACCTTCCATCACCATGTTGTAACTGATTTTGGATTTTCTACACTGTTTTGCCAGGAATAAAAGGTGTTATTCGGAGGGTGGCCGTTCAGCTGTTCTCTTCAATTCTCGAAAAAAGTGCACCACATAATATTTTTGCACGTTTTAAAGTTTATTTAAAGTTTTATAAGGTTGACAACACATCATGTACATATGAGGTTCTAATATTTATATCACCGGTACGTAACACTCCCTGGACACATTCATTTAGCACTTGCACTTTTACTTGAGAAGTGTAACTCACCTTTGAGGGTTCACTTTTCAGGTGACGGGCAGCGCCACCTACCCCCCTATTCTTCAATCCTCAACCATTGCTCCATCATTCCCCAAGAGAGGCAGCAGCCCAGCCTATACCTAAGTGCGGAACCTTCCTAAACATATACTGAAGGTTATGTGTATTGTTCCCAGTATATATCTCATACATGTTATACATTTCCTTCTTTTCTGGCAGAAAGACTTTCTTTTACCTTTTTTCTTTTCATAAATAAAAAAAGAAAGATTTTTCCTGCAAATGTACAATAAAGACAAAAAGTTCAAAAATGTTAAATGTCTATACCTAGCTTTACACTTACTCTGTTATTTCTGTTACACTACTGCCACCTAGTGACCAAATAGGAAAGTGCTCATTATAGCCGTGATTTGTTTCTTCACTTTACTAGCAGTTTATTTATTACAGGTTTTTATATAGTGTCAACATTTTACATATATTGTACATTTACATCAGTCCTGGTCCTCAAATAGTTTGCAGTCTAAGGTCCCTATCTCACATTCTAGGGCCAACTTACTACAGGCAGTGCCGGGACAAGGTCACCTAGCGCCCATGGTGAACTTGCCAAACTGCCCCCCCCCAAAAAAAACGGAAAATTGTATCATACTTACCGTAATTTTCCTTTCCTGGTGCCTATCCATGGCAGCATACTAGTGATAGAGCTCCGCCTCGACTCCTCCCTCAGGACCAGTGAATAGCATAAATTAAAGACGTAGTCCCTCCCCCAACATTCTCCGTAAAATAGAATACCGAGGGTGGGAGCGTATGCTGCCATGGATAGGCACCAGGAAAGGAAAATTACGGTAAGTATGATACAATTTTCCATTTTCCTGGTGCCTCCATGGCAGCATACTAGTGATAAATAACTAGCTGACACGGGTGGGATAATGCTTAACAATAAATGTTTAATTAGAATGGGACATTGCAGCCTGAACTGCCCTTCTCCCGAACTCAACCGTTGTGAGAGCTCCTGGGTCGATACGGTAGTGTCTGAGGAAAGTATTGCGAGAAGACCAGGTGGCGGCCCTGCACACCGTCTCTAATGACACGTTAGCCTTTGCTGCCCAGGAGGTTGAGACTGCCCTTGTAGAATGAGCACTCACTCGGGATGGAGGTTCCATATTCTTTATCCTGTAGGCCTTCTGGATTAGTTTTACCACCCAAGATGCCAGAGTTCTGATGGAAGCTTCTTTGCCCCTGTATTTACCGAATGGAACAATCAAGAGTCTTTCCGAGTTCCTGAAGGATCTAGTGGCCTCTAGGTAGGCTCTGAGCACTCTGGATATGTCCAGTTCGTGACATGCTCCTGAATCTGCTTCAGCAAATACTGGCAGTGCCCAGGGCTCCAAAAGGTGGCTTGGAGTAGTGACCTTAGGTGTGAACCCCCGAATGGGACGAAGTTCTACTCTATCGTGAAAGAAAGAGATGTGGTCATCACCTATTCCCAACGAGTGGAGTTCTGAGATCCTCCTACCAGATGTAATGGCTAACAGAAAAAACGTTTTCAGAGTTATGTTCCATATTGTCAGTTGTTCCACTGGGGTAAATGGATGGTCAGAGAGGACTTCAAGGACCAGGGATAAATCCCACTTGGGAAAAGACCGTCTGGCAGGTGGCCGGATCTTCAGCACTCCTCTGAGGAAAGTGACTACTAAGGGCTCTTCCGCCCATCTTTTATTTGTTGCGGCAGAAATTGCTGCTACTTGCACTTTGAGAGAACTTAGGCCAAGGCCCAGATCAAGTCCTGATTGGAGGAAGCCGAGAACACCTGATGTAGAAGGAGAGATTGGATTAAACTCATTTGAGGCAGCAAATGACAAGAACTTGTCCCATATTCTAGAATATATAGCATTGGTTGCTGGTTTCCTGGCTCCTAGGAGGGTTGTTATGACCCCTGGGGAGCATCCTAGGGACTCGAACCTTCGCCTCTCAACCTCCAGATTCGAAGGTTCAGCTTCTGAGGGTCTGGATGAACTAAACTGCCCTGCGTCAGAAGTTGCGGGAAAGGATGGATCCTGATTGGAGCGCTCACACTGAGACGCATAGCTAGAGGAAACCAAGGTCTCTTCGGCCAATATGGGAGTACTGCCAGTACCTGGACTGTTTCTCTGAGAAGTCTCAGAAGGAACTTGAATATTAATGGCCGGGGGGGAAGGCGTATGCGGTGGTGAACCTCCAGGGGCATGACAGGGCATCTACTTCCTCCGCTTGCGTATACGGAAGGCGAGAGAAGAACCTGGTCAGTTTGGCATTCCCCGGGGTGGCAAATAGGTCTACTTGAGGGGGATCCCAGAGGCTGGCGATCTGATGGAAGACCTGGGGATGAAGAGCCCACTCGTTGTTGTCCAAGAATTTCCTCGACAACGTGTCTGCTTCCGTGTTCAACCTTCCCGGGAAATACATCGCCCTGAGGTCTAGGACGTTCTTCTCTGCCCAGAGCATAATCGGCTCCACTTCCCTGAGGAGTGATGTGCTGCGAGTGCCCCCCTGCCTCTGCAGGTATGCGACAGCTGCCCTGTTGTCCAGGCGTAGAAGTACTCTCTGGCCCCTGACCTGAGAAGCCAATGAAGTTAGTGCCAAGAATGCTGCTCTCATCTCTATTATGTTGGATACTACTCCCTGGGTGGAGCAGGACCATCTCCCCTGTATCCTGATTTCCCCGCAATGGGCTCCCCAGCCCTGTCCACTTGCGTCGGACGTAACTGTGATCCAGAAGAGGGAACCCAGATAGCGAGGTTTTGAGAGGTTTTCCGGCAGAGTCCACCAATGAAGGCTCCTGCGCATTGCTCCCGTCAGCAGAATTGTCTGAGAGAGTTGCTGTTTCTTCCACTGCGCCAAGAAACCCGTCTGAAAATACCTCAAATGCCAATGGGCCCAAGGAATCATCGGTATGCAAGCAGACATTGTGCCAATGAGGCTCAGACATTGCAATGCCGTTAGATACCGGCTCGCGATGGTTTTGACCATCTTCTGGATAATAATCCTCATCTTCAGGGATGGTAATGACACTGTCCCCTCCCGGGTGTCGAACATCGCACCTAGATAGATCATCCGCTGTGTAGGTGCAAGCTGACTCTTCTCTGAGTTTATCAGCCATCCTAGTTCTCTCAGGGACTGGAGAAGAATGTCTCGGTGATACACCAACTGACCCGGACTGCTTGCTAGGAGGAGGATGTCGTCCAAATAGTGGTATATCCTCAAACCCCTCTCCCGCAGGGGAACCAGAGCGGATATTAGAATTTTGGTGAACACCCTGGGGGAGGTGCACAGACCGAAGGGCAGGGCTTGAAACTGCAGGTGGAACCGACCTACTGCGAATCTGAGATACTTCTGAAAGGCAGGCAGAATTAGCACGTGTAAGTACGCATCCTGCAGATCGATTGAGATCATCCAATCTGTTGGCTGTACTGCCTGAATAATTGTTTGTAGAGACTCCATCTTGAAGCTTTCTGGGTGTATGTGCCTGTTGAGTCTTTTTAGATCGATCACAGGCCTCCATCCACCCGTTCTCTTTGGAACCAGAAATAGAGTGGAATAGAAGCCTGCGAAGCGCTCCGCCAAAGGAACCGGCACAGCTGCTCCCTGAAGTTGGAGTGACGATACGAATTGTCTTAGGGCTTGAGCCTTCAGCAGAGAGGATGGAATTTCCGTTCGTGTGAATGAATTTTGAGGTGGAGGATGAGAGAAACTCCAAAAGTGTCCCCATTGGATTGTTGAGAGAACCCAGGGATCCTGGCATTTGCTGGCCCAGACTGGAAGAAAGAATTTTAGTCTGGCTCCCACCGGGAGTGTCTGGCGTCAAAAGGACTGCTTCTGCTCATGTGGAGTCTGAGGGGCCTTCGACTTTCTGCCCAAGAAAGACGCCTGAGTGCCCCTCCAGGGTCTTCTGCCATCTCTGAACTGCCTTGCTTGTCTGAAATCTTTAGGGTTTGACTGGCGGAACCTGGAAGAACCCCCTCTGGATCTTCGCATCCTTCTGTCTTGGGGGAGCATACCTGACTTTCCTCCTGACAGCCTAGATATGGCTTTATCCATTTTGTCTCCGAATAATGCCTTCCCGTCGAACGGGATTTTGCACCAATTTTGTTTGGACGCCAAATCCGCCGTCCAGGGTTTTAACCACAAGGCCCTTTTTGCCATTACTGAGTGCAGCATAGATCTTGCTGAACACCTAATCGTGTCAATAGCTGCTACTCCAACGAAGTCTGCTGACAATCTAATTTCTTCCAGAGCCTTAATTATGTCTTCCTTGGGGACATCCTGGCGTAGAGCTGTTTCAATGTTATCCGTCCAAGCTCTAATGGCATTAGATACGGAGGTGAGGGCGATCGCTGGCTTACATGCCGCTCCTGCAGCTAAATAGCTCCTCTTGAGATCTAGATCGATTCTTCTGTCAAGAGGATCCTTGAAAGAAGCGGAATCTTCCATAGGCAGGGTAATATTCTTTGCGAGTCGCACCACTGATGCGTCTACCACTGGCATGGAGTTCAGTGACTGTGTTCCCGACTCCGGTAGGGGATACAATTTATTGAAACGGCCCAATGACAGTTTTTTATCAGTTCTTGACCATTCGTTTTGAATGATTTGCGTAATTTCTCCCATCAAAGGGAAGAAAGCCTGTTTCCTTTTGAGGAATGGGAAGTAGCTTTTTGCTTCCTGGGGAGGTTCTTCAGCGTCCTCCCAAGCTATTGCGGCTCTTACTGCCTGGATGAATGGCTTTACCAATGAATGGCTGAAGCCGGAAGGATCTGACTCATCTGACGAATCGCCCGAAAGGTCTTCAGGTGGGGAATCTCTGGCCAGTCGGCCTGATGGAGGTAGAGGCGTACTGGCTGCGGAGGGACCAGGAAGAACAAGTTCAACATCCTGCGCCTGGGACGTCTGCGGGACTGGCTGGGCAGGAACCAAGGCCGCAAGCTCAGAGAAGGAGTCCTTCATAGTTCTTTTGAGCAGGTCCACCACCTGTTGGTTTTCTAACTCGCGGCTGGACGCATAGTCCGCGAAACAATCCTTGCAGACTACTTTATTCGGTAGCGGACTAGCCCCACAGGTCCAGCACTTCTTTTTGTAGGATCTAGGAGAGGAGGACCGGTCCCGTCTTCTGGATCTTGATCTATGTCGCGAAGAATGGGACTCGCGTCTTGACGAGCGGGACCGGTGGCGTGAGGAGCGAGATCTGCGACTTGGGCTGTCGTCATCGTGGTGCCTTGAGGATTTTTCGGTCCTCTTGGAGTGGGCAGGGCTATGATTTAAGAAAAATCATGTCAGGCCAACGAGCGCACTTTTTTTTTTTTTTTTTATACTCACGTATAGGTGGTCCCATACCTAACGGAGGTGTGAGGATCTTTGTTACGAGATGAGTGGCTCATTTCGGAGTTGGGCACAAGGATCAGCTGCCGAAACAAAAAGAAAAGGAAAGAAAAAGAAGGTTTTTTTTTTTTTTTTTAAAAAGGTATATATTTAACTTCCTCTTTTTTTTTTTTTTTTAACTTACCACAGCGTAGCTCAGAGAGACCTTTAGCAGGGCAGCCGAGGAAACTCTGACCACCCGTCCCCAAAGCTGATGTTAAATAGCCCAAGGGTGGGTGGGGTAGTTCCCATAAACCCCCAGACTCTCTGTCCCCTCTTTTTTTTTTTTTTTTTCTTTTTTTTTTAAGAAAAAGGGCAAAATTGGCCCTTTTTCCCATATCCAAGATGGCCGCCGCGGCGTCGAGAGACCGCGCACGCGCCCGCGCATGCGCAGTAGAACCGCCGCCGAGCCACCGAGAAGATGCCGGGAAGCCGAGAGCGACGGCTACTTAGCTTCCCTGCTCGCGCATGCGCAGCACCACGAAGAGGACGCCGAACCACGCTGCCTGCAAGGGGGAACGAACAGCCACACTGTCCCCACAGTAACAGGAAACCTTATTGTTACCTGAAAAAAGACAGGTAACAAAAGCAATATGAAACATCCTATATCCCTAATCCTCATTCAAGGGAAGGCAAAGAATAACATAAAGGGGAGGGGGGAGAAGAGAAAATGCAACTTTCTTATACTTTTTCTTTTTTTTTTTTAAAGAGATTAAAAGAGAATGTAAAATCACAGGCCTGGCAGCTGATCCTTTTTCGACTCCTCCGCCATCATCATAGGATATGGTGGCAGACTGCGTTCCAGTAAGGAAACTCTGCAAGAAGACCCCAACAGATCCACAGAGGGGTTCCCAGTCTTATTAGCGCTGTGAGCGGCCCAAGAACAGGGACTGCGCACGGGAAAGGCTAAACCCGGCGGACGCTGCCGACTGCAGAGGTATGGACATACTGCTACTCTTCACCAGCACAAGAGGTATGAGGAAAAAAAGGAGAATGTTGGGGGAGGGACTACGTCTTTAATTTATGCTATTCACTGGTCCTGAGGGAGGAGTCGAGGCGGAGCTCTATCACTAGTATGCTGCCATGGAGGCACCAGGAAAATAATTTATGAGCATTATGTGTCAGCAAAACTCCACCCCCCCCCAAAAAAATGTATGAGCATTATGTGTCAGCAAAACTCCACCCCCCCAAAAAAAATGTATGAGCATTATGTGTCAGCAAAACTCCCCCCCCCCCAAAAAAAATGTATGAGCATTATGTGTCAGCAAAACTCCCCCCCCCAAAAAAAAATGTATGAGCATTGTGTGTCAGCAAAACTCCCCCCCCCCCAAAAAATGTATGAGCATTGTGTGTCAGCAAACCCCCCCCCCCCCCCAAAAAAAATGTATGAGCATTGTGTGTCAGCTAAAACTCCACACCCCCCCAAAAAAAATAAAAAGTAGGGCACCAATCCACATGCTTTCCGCCTAAGCATACATTCCCCCTCCTACCAGTACAAATTCACCCCCTCCATCCCCCAAATCATCTCAGCACAAATGCCCCCCCCCCCCCCACCCACGCAAAAAAAAGCACTACTCCTAGCACAAATACTCTAAGTACACCCCTCCACTCCAAATCCCCCCTCCTAGCATAAATACCCCCCCAATCCCCTCTACTAGCACAAATCCTCCCCCCACTTCAAATCCCCCCTCCTAGCATAAATACCTCCCAATCCCCTCTACTAGCACAAATCCTCCCCCCACTTCAAATCCCCCCTCCTAGCATAAATACCCCCCCCCCCAATCCCCTCTACTAGCACAAATCCTCCCCCCACTCCAAATCTCCCCTCCTAGCATAAATACCCCCCCAATCCCCTCTACTAGCACAAATCCTCCCCCCACTCCAAATCTCCCCTCCTAGCATAAATACCCCCCCCCAATCCCCTCTACTAGCACAAATCCTCCCCCCACTCCAAATCTCCCCTCCTAGCATAAATACCCCCCAATCCCCTCTACTAGCACATCCCCCCCACTCCAAATCTCTCCTCTTAGCATAAATATCCCCCAATCCCCTCTACTAGCACATTCCCCCCCCCCACTCCAAATCTCCCCTCCTAGCATTAACATCCCACAAATACTCCCCCCACTCCAAATCCCCCCTCCTAGCATAAATATCCCCTCCAACCCCCTCTACTAGCACAAATTCATCCCGCCTCCTAGCATAAATACCCCCCAATCCCCTCTGCTAGCACAAATCCTTCCCCCCACTCCAAATCTCCCCTCCTAGCATAAATATCCAACAAATCCTCGCCCCACTCCAAATCCCCCCTCCTAGCATAAATATCCCCCCAATCCCCTCTACTAGCACAAATCCTCCCCCCACTCCAAATCTCCCCTCCTAGCATAAATACCCCCCAATCCCCTCTACTAGCACATCCCCCCCCACTCCAAATCTCTCCTCTTAGCATAAATATCCCCCAATCCCCTCTACTAGCACATTCCCCCCCTCACTCCAAATCTCCCCTCCTAGCATTAACATCCCACAAATACTCCCCCCACTCCAAATCCCCCCTCCTAGCATAAATATCCCCTCCAACCCCCTCTACTAGCACAAATTCATCCCGCCTCCTAGCATAAATACCCCCCAATCCCCTCTGCTAGCACAAATCCCCCCCCCCACTCCAAATCCCCCCATCTAGCATAAATACCCCCCAATCCCCTCTACTAGCACAAATCACCCCCCACTCCAAATCTCCCCTCCTAGCATAAATTTCCCCCCAGTCCCCTCCACTAGCACAAATTTATCCCCCCTGCTAGCATAAATACCCCCAATCCCCTCTACTGGCACAAATCCCCCCCCACTCCAAATCCCCCTCCTAGCATAAATATCCCCCCAACCCCCTCGTGTCATCACGCCTGCTATCCCGCTTAAAGCGGAGTTCCGCCAATTTTTTTTTTTAAAAGTCAGCAGCTACAAATACTGCAGCTGCTGACTTTTAAAATATGGACAATTGCCTGTCCAGGGCGCCTGCGATGTTGGCACCCGAAGCTGATCTTTCCCTTGGCTCTCGGGTGCTGCCGCAGCCATCTTCGGTAAGGGCATTAGGAAGTGAAGCCTTGCGACTTCACTTCCTGGTTCCCTACTGCGCATGCGCGAGTTGCGCTACGCGATCTGAATGGTGACTGCTTTCTTCAGGGACCTGTGTGTCTCCCAGAAGACAGCGGGGGGGGACAGAGGAGGGGCTGGATATGGCATAGATATCCTTGGATACTGCGGCTATTTATGCCCGGAAGTGGGAGCAAATACCTGCATTATACAGGAATCTTCTCCCCCCTCCCCCCTAAAAGGTGCCAAATGTAACACCGAAGGGGGGAAAGATTCAGAAAAGCTGAAGTTCCAATTTAGGGACTGACGTACAGCTAAGGTGGTTTGCGGGAGCGTGCCGACCTGCCGCAGTATAATGACGGCGGCTGGTCGGCAAGCGGTTAAAAAACACACTGTACCAAATTGTATGGTACTGCGGCATCACGCGATCTGGTGCCGACAAACGCACTGTATTTGTGATTAACCACTTCAGCTCTGAGATATTTACCCCCTTCATGACCAGGTCATTGTTTGCGATACGGCACTGCGTTACTATAACTGACAAATGTAAAATTGATATCCCCCCCCCCACAAATAGAGCTTTCTCTCTGTGTTTTTTATTTTTTGCGCTATAAACAAAAAAGGACCGACAATTTTGAAAAAACCCCCCCAAAAAAAACAATATTTTTTACTTTCTGCTATCCAATTTTTATCCAATAAAAAAAATGTAAAAAAAAAAAATCTAATTTCTTCATCAGTTTAGGCCAATATGTATTCTGCTATATGTATTTTGGTAAAAAGAAAATCCCAATAAGTGTATTAGAATAAATATGATGTTCCGCATTAAGATGGTATAATAGCTGCTGCCCACCCCACCTAAACCCACAAATGTGGGATCAGTAGAGAGTGATAGAAAAATAGGGGGGAGGGGGGTGAAGTGGTGCTGCTTAATGTGTAATATAAAAGTGAAAAGAATAAATTGAGTAAATAAATAGTGTAATGTCACTTTAAATAGCAAAAACACACTAATGTCTCCAAAGACATGCTGGTAGGTTAATTGGATCCTGTCTAAATTATCCCTAGTATATGAATGTGAGTTAGGGACCTTAGATTGTAAGCTCCTTGAGGGTAGGGACTGATGTGAATGTACAATGTATATGTAAAGCGCTGTGTAAATTGACGGCGCTATATAAGTACCTGAAATAACTAAATAATAAACGGTGTGAAATGTGCAGGCACAATTCTGCTGTCTATTAAAGCGGAGTTCCACCCAAAAATGGACCTTCCACTTTAAGTGTTGGTGACCTCCCTGACATGCCACATTTGGCATGTCATTTTTTTTGGGGGGGGGGGGGGGGTGCGGGTACCCTGTTTTTACAGGCTCCCACTTCCTCCCCTGGCTCCGCCTCGCTGGAAGGAAGATCACCTCTCCCCCCTCCCTCCGTGCAATCTTCTGGGACACGTCACAGGTCCCAGAAGATTGCCTGGCCATTCACAGTGAAGCCACAGCCGGGCGCCCACAGTTAGAATGCCGGCGCCTCGGAGAGGAGGGGGGAAAGGAGTGGGGCTTCGTGCGCCCACATTGCTGGACCGTGGGACAGGTTAGTGTCTGAATATTAAAAGTCAGCAGCTACACTTTTTGTAGCTGCTGATTTTTAAATGGGTAGAGCTCAGTGTTGCCAACCCACCAGATTGAAATTTACCGACATGACACCCAAAATTTACTGGCACAGCCAAGTTTTTACTGGCATTTTCAAACATTATAAAATTACAGTTTTATCTGGAACTTTTAGTATTTAGGCTACACACAGTGACACTGACAGCGGTGTGCAGCAGCACAGGTGATGACACCTCACCGACACATCCCCTCCTTAGTCACAGTGACAGTCTCTCTCTTTTTAGTCCACTCTATTCCAAACAGCACTGACAGTCCCGCTCCCGACTTACCTTGCTCCCATCCTGCAGATCCACACATGAGCCTCCAGCCACTTCATTCAGCTCCCTTGCACTATGACATCACATGACATGCTCAGGCACTGCCTCCACCAGAGCCGCCCCCCGGCAGCACTGCTTGAACGCACTGTAGCAAGCACTGATGGTCTCGGCCGGCTCAGAGGGTCACAGCCAAATTTTTTACTGGCATCCTTTTCCTGTCACTGGCATTTACTGGCAGGAGAAAAGTGCCCATTTTTTACTGGCTGCCAGTAAAAATACTGACAGTTGGCAACTCTGGTGGAACTCGGCTTTAACATCAATTAATGACATAAAGTGCTCAAGTGCTAATCGTGCAATCAAAAAAAAAATTCATAATAATGTCTGTTTCTTGAAAAAAATGTTAAAAAAAAAAAATCATAGTTCATAAATTCATCATCAAAAAAGTGGCTGGTGCTTGAGTGAATACTGTAAAAAAAAAAAAACAGTGAATCTTCACGCGTGCTCCCCCCTCAGCTCCGCACTCACCAAAAAGATGTTCCCCCTGCAGGGGTAAAAATCCTCACAATGGAGTCAGCTCTTTGTCCTCTATTCCCTCCTCGTCGTTCACAATCATTGGGTGCAAACACATATTGACTCGGTTAAATTGATGATAGGCAACTCCTATCCTCATATTGATTAGTGGTTCCAAATTAATAAATAACTACTGCAGTAGGGAACAGACACAAAAGATACGCTCAGCATCTTTCCAAATTACTATTCTGCTTTATTATGACGCAATTGAAGGTTTTTATGCACATGATTAAGTAGGTATCACATTAATATTACAATTGTACGTTTATGGTAACAAGGGGCGTTACATAGGCAGGCTTATTCTAATCAGGACTCGAAAGAATGTAAACATGTACTGAAAACATTATTAGTGCCGTGTGCACAGTGAGGGCAATGTGCAATACATACAAAATACAATACAATTATATACAGAACGTACAAATTTCCATTACAGTCTCCCCTCTTTTGATTAATATTTTGATCACTAACTACACCTGCTATCACCTTTAAACTGGAACCTTCACACACTTAGGTGGAGGTAGTCCTGGCCAAAGAGGCAAAAAACTCCATTGTGGAGAAAATAATAGCTGAGCAACTTTTTCATTACAAAATTACATTTCATTGTGAAAAACAAATGATTGATAAGACATATTTACAGAGTACTGGCTGTACACTCCTGTGGCCAGAATGGCCTTCTAGCTTAATTGTTGGCATGCTGACTTATCAGCACATGTAAACACAGACAATTCTACATAAAATGGAAGACATACAAAAGACAAATATGACTTCAACATGGCTAAACTACTTTTCAAATATATATATATATCCCTTACAATTAAAGTAATTGAATCAAAAAGTACCCTAGACTGTGATCACAAGAGAGAAACAAATCAAACAGAGATTTCTTTAATTTAGTCATTTTTGCAGTGTCTGGGGTGGATCCAGGTGACTTTTCCTTCAAGTTTTGCAAAAACTGTACATGAAATAGATGCTGTATTGAGTCTCCAAACATTTCCTTATATATAAATGTCTCTTAACAATCCACAAGTCACCTGGCTTTAGTTTTAGATCCTTCCAAACTTTTAGGATCTGGAATTGGGGAGAAAACACATAAATTAGTTTGTCAAAAACCTTAAAAGATCAGCAACATTCTCTGTGAGATCCGAATGAAGGACTTCAGCTGCTGAGACAAAATATAAGCAAGCGAGTAACACACTCCCAAACAAATCCCATAGGGAGAGAGTCCACCATCCCCCTTAGGGGCTTCATAAAATATAAGAAAACATTCAGGCAAAAGTTTTCTAGTTTCTTACTCTACTTTGTCCGCTATATTGTAGACAGTAGGGGGTGTAAAAATAAAACCTCAAAACTTCTAGCAAGGACTCTCCTATAAAAAATGATTTCCTCTGTTACTCTCTGTACTTTCTGCACTCTGTATTTACAAACTACTTCTGATAACACTTTTTACTGTGGCCTTTGCAGTAGCATTTGCCACTGGACATCCAAAAAACATGTCCATACAGACAGAATGCATACTTGTAAGATCCTGACTTGGGCATCTGGATATATCTTTTTGTAATCTCTGGAAGGGATGTTCAGCTTTTGGTAACACCTTTGGTAACCGTTAAAACAAGAAGTGGTATGTTATAAAAACAACTGTGGGAACCCTGGCTCTATCCCACGCTCATTTACTAAGGCAGCCATAACTGCTTGTGACTGATGACACGGTCCATGTGTCAAGCTGGAGGGAAAAGAGTGGCTGGCAGACATAAATGATCACCTTTTCCAAAGTCCTGTGTTATAAGAAGTTGCCCCCTGTGGACCACTTGTTCTTCTCGTTCTGGGGTCCTTAAAGTTGAATTATTAATCCCAGCTATACTGGGCCAGAACTAGGGTTGAATCTGTGAGTTGCACAGACCCATCAAGTGTCCGGGGCTGTAATGCAGCATCCTTAGAGTCACCTGGTCTGCTTCCATGTGTGAGTTTTAAAGTTAATATGGCTACCTCAGCAAGAACCTGGAAGGCTGAAAACAGCCAATCAAATTAACTTGGCATGCTTGGTTGGTTTACCTGCCGAAGTAAAAACAAACTTCTGGCCCTTCAAATGGAACCAAAAGCTCTCGATATCTCGACTATCTATATAAATATATACACTCTTTTTATAGCTCACAGGCTTTGCTAAAACATGGAGCTCTGCTTCTTGAGCTGGGGAAAAAGGATCCAATGACTTTGAATACAGAGTATCCTTCTGTATACTCAAATCTACAAAAAATGTAATATCTGGGTCTTCAGGGAGTGTGTCCTGCACTGGGCTCACAGCAGCTGATTCCTACACCATCAATTTAACACATGTGTCTTCCTTTCTTTTGAATAAATGTACGCGGTTTTCATTGTTAGATTTGTACATAGACAAACTCATATTTTAAACCTTTCATTAGACAAACATTTAGTTAGCTGTATATTTGCTGCACAGAATGTCGGACCATTCAAAATTAAATGTTTGACCAAAATATCTAACTTTGTCTAATAGCAACTTTGCATAAAAGCTACAGCTCTGATATATCGGGATGAACCCTTCATTACTGGGTCCAGCTTGCATAAATATATTATAATGGCTTGTTTTCTATCACACTGTTTGTGTAAGAACTCCAGTTTCATGTTTCAAAAGACAACTTTTTCCTGGCAATATTATGATAAATGATAACAATACCCTGCGGTCATGCAGAGATGCCCATAAATCCAAAATATTCTTCTGCTTATAGCACGGCACTTACAAGGAAAATGGGCACATCATTTCACAATCCACACATTCTGCTTTGGATTTCAAAAATGAAAATAAATAAAAACAAAAGGATCAACAATCTGTATGATGGACCAGAAAGCATCAAAAACTATAAAACAACTGGCTGCACGTGGCATCTATCCTAACAGGGTGTGTGGACTTGATGTGATGGGTCTGTTATATTTAAATTTTATTTATTATTACTCTCACATCATGGACCGCACATCAAGTTATTATCAAGAACCTTGAAATTTCATTTTTGTAGAAAAACTTCTTATGTATTCCATCCATCTTGGCTTTGTTAAATATTATGGCAGCTTTATTCCAAATAACAACCTCATCCTAATCTTTTTTTCTCTCAATAAGGGCTTATTGTATAAATGTAAAACTGCACCTTCGATTCATATATAGCGCTCCTCTTGCGCTGGGCATTTTTGAGGGTCTCTTATTCTTCATTCCCTTACTTAATTCAATGCCCATAATGACTGGCCAGTCTTCTCTACATGTGCCTATACCCTCTTGCCTCTAAACTACTTTATCTAGCAAATGTAATACATATACTTGCGAACAGCACTATTCTTCCCTTTCTTATGCTTTCTGATGCTTGAGAAAGGAATGCGGCCATTCGTCCACCAATGGCAATCCTATTCTGAAACGCGTCGCATACGTGTGACGTCATCACCGGGCGCCACGCTGTATTTGCTCTCCAAGCCTCGTTTGTGATTTTCGGCTCGGCCAGCCTTATCCCTTCCTAGAGGCTTTACACCATCCAACTAGTGAGCAGCAGCACGGCTGAACGGATGCTCTGGCGTCCTACACATCTCTCCCTCCCCTTCCCTGGAACCCTTATCCGTGCATCTGGGATACAACCTGGCTCCTAACTCAGCAGGATCTGTGTTGGACTGTTTGCTGAAAGAAACTGCACCCGGCTGCAAGAACTAATCCTCTCTGGACCTGGCATGCCCTGCAGGAACCGCTGTGACCTGTAGTTCCACCGCATCTCTCCAGCCCAGCCAACTGACCGTAATGCAACTTCTCCAACTTTCACGTGAGTGGATATTGTTGTTTTAATAAAATGTATGTATGATTTATACTCAGAGGCGCCCCTCTCCTTGTCGATGGACAATAGACAGTGACAACATAACATATAACCACAAATCAATACAGTTCGATTAAGGGGAGTAAAATAGGTACCCTTTGTCCCGAAAATGCCTTACCGATCAAGGAAGGCTGATAACTCAAATGTAAGCAAAAGGCTTACCTCAGCCGGCTGATTATCAAAAATTCCTGGATTGTCTCAATCTCCTCGTTTCGGATACTCAGGGTCACCTGGAAACCCCTCCTTTCTGGCTCGCCATGCTGACTGGTTAAATTGATGATAGGCAACTCCTATCCTCATATTGATTAGTGGTTCCAAATTAATAATAACTACTGCAGTAGGGAACAGACACAAAAGATACGCTCAGCATCTTTCCAAATAACTGTTCTGCTTTATTATGACGCAATTGAAGGTTTTTATTCACATGATTACGTAGGTATCACATTAATATTACAATTGTACGTTTATGGTAACAAGGGGCGTTACATAGGCAGGCTAATTCTAATCAGGACTCGAAAGAATGTAAACATTTACTGAAAACATTATTAGTGCCGTGTGCACAGTGAGGGCAGAGTGCAATACATACAAAATACAATACAATTATATACAGAACGTACAAATTTCCATTACACCCTTAATATCCATACAAGACCCAAAGGGCCTGGTAATGGACTGGGGGGTAACCATGCCGTTTGTCTCACTGATTTTCATCCATATTGCCAGGACCCAACATTACATTAAAGCCGCAAGCAGTTTTAAATGACTTTTATTCCTTTACAAATGTCATTTTGTGCAGGTACTGTTCTAAGAATGGGAAACACGCGCCACTTTACAGGAATACTATAGACACCCCTCAGGTATGATATTTAAAGGAATCTGACAAAGTAGTAAATAAAGTCGCGCTCAATCAAATCAATTAAAGGTATAAATGGAAATTAAAAACCGGAAAATCCAATAAATACCGTATTTATCGGCGTATAACACGCACTTTTTTCCCCTTAAAATCAGGGGAAAGTCGCAGGTGCGTGTTATATGCCGATACCCTGCGATCCTGAGCTGTCAAAACTTAAAAATCGCCGACCGCGATTTGAAAATGGCGCCGCCGGCGCCGAAATACACAGAGCCGGTCCACGGCTCTTTCCGGCGGCTCTCGTTTACTTTCGGCTCCACTCGTAGTCCCGAGCGGAGCTATCCGAACCTACTCGGATAGCTCCGCCCGGGACTACGAGTGGAGCCGAAAGTGAACGAGAGCCGCCGGAAAGAACCGAGGACCGGCTCTGTGTATTTCGGCGCCGGCGGCGCCATTTTCAAATCGCAGTCGGCGATTTTGAAGCCCAGGAAGCAGGGACAGGGGATCGAAGGCTGCACTGGGGTAAGGCTGCACTGGGGCAAGGCTGCACTGGGGAAGGCTGCACTGACAAGGCTGCACTGCGGAAGGCTGCACTGGGGAAGGCTGCACTGACAAGGCTGCACTGGGGAAGGCTGCACTGGGGAAGGCTGCACTGACAAGGCTGCACTGACAAGGCTGCACTGACATGGCTGCACTGACAAGGCTGCACTGACATGGCTGCACTGACAAGGCTGCACTGACATGGCTGCACTGACATGGCTGCACTGACATGGCTGCACTGACAAGGCTGCACTGGGGAAGGCTGCACTGGGGCAAGGCTGCACTGAGAAGGCTGCAATGATGGGCATTTAAATGTAAGTTTTTTTCCCTCCTAAAAGTTTTTTTTTCCTTAAAATTCCCTCCTAAATTGGGGTGCGTGTTATACGCCGGTGCGTGTTATACACCGATAAATACGGTACTTATGTCTTAAAATCATCACTCTTCCATTACATTGGGTAACTATGGATAAAAGCAAATCAAATTTACTTCAATAAATGGATCCAAAATAACCTACTCCCAGAAACGACCATTAATGGAGCCTCACAGAGGGAAAGTAAACTTTATCCGGGAGAAAAACTTCTGATATAAAAATACTTCTAAAAACCCATCAAATTAATAAAGTGCCTACCCATAATTCATGACACAATTGTGTAAATAAATAAATAACATGAACCGAGCTAATATATAAACCCAAAAATAGGTAAATAAATAATAAACTGTAAAGTGCAAACTGTGCAACATAAATATCCAGGAATTTTTTTTTCAAATAAATAAATATCATGCAGCACTTCACAAATGTGCAAATAGATGAATTAAATTAAAAATTACAAACCAATGTATGTGCTTCAAATGGTGAAACTAAAGTGTCATAAAAAAGAGGTCCCATCGACAATGCAATCCAGATTGTGACAATTGAAACAAGTGAAAAAATAGTTCATCAAAGATTCCCAGTGCCAGCAATCAATCATATGTGTAGATAAGGTAGATACAGGGCTGAGCGATAACAGCCCTAAAAATAAATAATAGTAAAAAAATAAAATAAAAATAAATAATAGCGGAGCCGGCAGCCAGAGCTGATGGATGTGTGACACCTAAG
The DNA here is from genome assembly GCA_037952835.1 of Lithobates septentrionalis. Classification (NCBI taxonomy): domain Eukaryota; kingdom Metazoa; phylum Chordata; class Amphibia; order Anura; family Ranidae; genus Lithobates; species Lithobates septentrionalis. The sequence continues at coordinate 416,395 of JBBDGP010002809.1, forward strand.
CTCTGCTACAACGGGCGTCATCGAGCGGCTCACAGCGCATTACAACACCCCTAAAACACATCTATCAACTCCTTAGGACGTGGGGCACACAGCGGCAGCGATGTCCAAATGTAAGGACAGAGAAGCACAGAGAAAACTGACGGATTTCTATCCCCTCAGCACGGCCCGGGATTTCCAAGATGGCGCCGGCGCGGAGAGCCGCTCATCAGCCTCCACAGCACAGCCACACAGCCATCCAGTGCCATCCTCGGGTGAGTCAAACGCCAGTGACCATCCGCTGCCATCCTCCCCATTTAGCAGCCCTGCCAAGCAAAAAAGGAGGATTGGGGAAGAGGATGAGACCCGGGATAACTCAGGGCTGGAGGGGGAAGATATGGAGGAATCCTCTGCTTATACGCAGAAGCTAGATGCCTTCCCCACCTCAGGGCAGCCCATATTAGACACCACCATGAAGGAGATGTTACAAACACTAAGAGGGGCCCTCCAGTGCGATATGGCAGCGTTTATGCATACCACCAAACGCGAAGTGTCAGCAGTCTCTACCAGAGTAACATATGTGGAGAAGAAAATGGAAGAATTCACTTTGGCACATAACGAGCTAGTGGATGCACACTTTGATGTTGAGGAAGAGATCAAAACCATGCGACTCAAAAGGGCCGACATCGAAGACAGGGCCCGCAGGAACAACATCAAATTCAGAGGTGTCCCTGAGTCGGTCAAGCCGGCTGAACTTACAGCTTACCTTCAAAAGCTCATGATAACAGCCCTCCCTGCACTAGGACCTGCGGACTTAACAATTGACAGGGCCCACAGACTTCCGAAGCCATCCTTCCTGCCTGCCCAGATCCCCAGGGATGTTATAGCACGCATCCACTTCTACCATATCAAAGATCAACTGATGAGGTATGCAAGACAACACCCTGCTCTTCCTGACCCCTTTAACCGGGATTGCATTGTATGCTGACCTGTCACAAGCGACTCTTACGGCACGGCACAACCTGGTACCAATCACCAAAATTCTACGTAACCACAAAGTCATCTATAAGTGGGGCTTCCCAGCCAAGCTAATCGTGGATATGCATAATGAATCGCATGCGACCACATCACTTGACAAAGGCCTGGAGATCCTCCGCAAATGGAAACTGCTGCCTGAGAATGGTGAACTAGCAGACCCTGACCCTTTACACGGGAGGCACAGCACCCTCAACCGCCAAAGAAGAACCACCTCTCACAAGCCTCCAACCTACTCTTAAAGTACTCGGTACACCAGATATACCCTAATCTTTGTGCCTTCACCCTGCACAGCAAGTGTAATGCTCACAGATCAACTGCCCGTTGTTCGGCTGTTTTCTTTTATTTTTCACTCTTCTTTTTGACCTTCTACTCTATTACCCCAACTCAAGTTACGAGATGTTGTCCGTAACCTGTTCTCCATGTTTGATGCGATCTATACGTTATAAGATCTCACCAGTTCAAGTTTTTATGGTTCCCGTTACCACAAGTTTCACTGCTCAGCATGAAGCAGAGCTGCGGGGGGCTCCCTGCGCGCTGGACACACCACCTACGTCACCTTCACCGCTCATCTCCACCACCAGATGGCATAGTTGCACCTTCTACCACCTACATGAATCTTAAACTGATGACCTTCAATGTGAGAGGCCTGAACAGTCCCTACAAGAGAAGAGCCCTTTGGAAAACTGCCATGGAAGCGAACTGCGACATCCTGTGCGCCCAAGAGACTCACTTTTCTAGCACGAAACCACCAAAATGCACACATCCCAAATTTCAACAAGTAATCACAGCCAACAACAACACTAAGAAGAATGGAGTCCTAATAGCTATCAGGGACAGATTAACCTTTTCTCTCTTGCAGGTACATGTGGACCCTCGAGGCCGCTTTATCATCCTGGTGGCTGAAATGGACCATGTCACCTATACCCTGGTAAACCTGTATGCACCGAATGTGAGATCTCTAAAATTTATTCGTAAAGTACTCACACTGGCAAAAAAAATGCAGAAAGGTAGATTAATTGTCTGTGGCGATTTTAATATGGTTATGAATGCGGAGTGGGACACTTCTTCTGTGGCTCTTAGGCAGGGGCCTTCTTTGGGAGCCCTCTGTCATGAGGAACGGCTTTTTGACCCCTGGCGCTGCCTTAGATCCACCGAAAGAGACTATACGCACTTCTCAGCAGTCCATAACAGCTACTCTAGAATTGATTTTTTCCTTACAGATATGCACACGCTACAGAAGGTCCAAACCGCTGACATCCATAACATCACCTGGTCTGATCACGCTCCGGTGACAATTGAGGTTGTGGATGGCAGCAAGACCACTCAAAAACCACTGTGGCGCAATAACACATTTCTCCTATCGCAGCCCAAAATTAGGGATGAAATAGCAGAAAAAGTGAATGAGTATTTCAACTTTAACGATACTGGGGAATGCTCCCCAATGACAGTATGGTGTGCTCATAAGGCCTTTGCTCGAGGTTTCCTCATTCAGATTGCTTCTAGAGAGAGGAAAAAAAAAATGAACCGTATGTCACAACTCCATGACACTATAGCAGATCTAGAACTGAAACATAAAAATCCCAGTACCAGAACCAACGAGGTTCTTTCCCGGCTAACAACCTGCCGGGAGGAACTGAGACAGGAACTTAGAGCAGATTACGAATTAAAGATTACTTTAAAAGACTAAAACTTACTTACTACTCCCAGAATAATATCGCTCTGGAAAATTATTAGCAGCCCAACTAAGGAAAAAACAAGCACGCTCGAACATCACTCAAATTAAGCATCACATCAACGACACGATATTCCAAAACCCCAAGGACATAGCTAACGTATTTAAAGAATACTACGAATCCCTGTACAATCTTAACAATGACCCCACAACGCACCAGCCCACAAACGCGGAGATAGACGGGTTCCTTAACGGAATTCGCCTACCTTCGGTGGACAAAGCATCCCTCCGAAAACTAAACTCCCCCATTACACAACAAGAAGTAGAAACAGTAATAGCAGCACTACCCATGCATAAATCGCCAGGTGCGGATGGATTTTCCGCCGAGTACTACAAAGTACTCACCCAGACTCTCACCCCTGCACTAGTTAAGGTTTTCAACATAGCGGCTACATCAGGCAGCTTCCCCAGAGAGATGCTACAAGCTGTTATAGTCACAATACCGAAAAATGGCAAGGACACATCACACCCCCAAAACTTTAGACCCATATCCCTCTTGAATTCGGACCTCAAAATCTATGCGAAAATCCTAGCGAATAGATTAAAAGACATCACCCCTTCCCTTATAGGATTGGATCAGGTCGGCTTTGTCAAAAGCAGGCAGGCGCCGGACGGAACTAGACGTATGTTGAACCTCCTGAGCATGGCTGAAACCAAAAAGGTACCTAGCATATTCCTGGCCTTAGATGCGAAAAAGGCCTTCGACAGGGTCCACTGGGGTTACCTGTCTAGGACCTTGCACAAATTTGGCATCTCGGGCCTGATCCACTCAGCTATCATGTCTTTATACACGAACCCCACAGCACAAGTCTATACTTCCACGTTGCTCTCAGACCCCTTCAGATTATCTAATGGTACCCGGCAGGGATGCCCACTCTCGCCAATAATCTTCTCCTTAATTATAGAGCCACTAGCAGAATATGTAAGAAGTGATGCTGAGATAGAGGGCATCGACACTGGTCACGAATCCCACAAAATAGGACTTTTCGCTGATGACATTATCTTAACATTAACTAATTCGATTACAACCTTACCTGCTATTAACTCCCTCTTACATAAGTTTGGAAATGTTTCCTACTACAAGGTCAACACTAATAAATGCTTTGCTTTAACCATCAACATACCTGAAAAAACTAAGCCCAGACTAAAGGAAATTTTCCCATGCACCTGGGACCCGCCTTCAATTACATATCTGGGTGTGCAGCTGTCCTCCTCCTCCACCAACATCTACTCCTGCAATTTCCCTCCACTCTTGCTTAAAGTGGAAGCGGAACTAAACCAAATAATTAAACTTCCACTCACGTGGCTGGGGAGGATAGCTGCATATCAAATGCAAGTAATGCCTAAGCTGCTCTATGCCTTCAGGACCGTACCAATCCCTATCCCCCAGCAATTCTTTACACACATAGATAAACTACTTAAAAAATTTATATGGGGTGGAAAAAAACAGAGGATCGCATTAGCACAGCTTTATAAACCTAAACACCTAGGCGGAGCTGGCCTCCCCAATGCTCAACTATACTATAAAGCTGCACTAATGGACCAGATGCGCTACTGGTTCTCATGTCAAACGGACAATAGATGGTCAGATATTGAACAAACAGTGACCCCTGGTCACGATCTACCAGCACTAGCTATAGCCGCTAGCATCCATCACAAACCCAACATTCCCTCATATCCAGCCATACAAGCTACTGTTCATGCATGGTCCTCTCTAGTCAATACTAAGTTCACTGATATTCCAACCTGCACATTAAGAATACCACTAGCAGCATATGAGTACCTCATACCGAACTTCTCAGCCTACAGCTGGAAGAAACAGGGAGTACACTTCTATACTAATGACCTGGATACATTGGATGAACTTGATAAATACAAATTGCTCCAACTAAACCACTACTCACACTCCAATCCGACCCGCCCGATCATAATCCCACAGATCCTATGGGAATTCCTGCTCAATAAATCCCCACCTCCTCGCAAAGGCATCTCCTTGTTCTACACATTCGCCTCCCCTACCTATCTACATGCTAAATTACCTAATATGCATAAGTGGGAGCGGGACCTTCAAAGGGAATATCCTCTGCACCAATGGCACACAGCTATAAAATACAGCAAATCTTCCTCTTGCATAGACCACTGGGATAACGCGCAAAAATTACTACATGGTGGTACCTTATACCCTCTCGATTGAACAAGATGAAACCCTCCGTTTCAGCACTATGCTGGAGAGAGTGCCTATCGATGGGCAATCTTCTCCACATATTTTGGAGCTGTAAACACATCCAACCGTTCTGGGAGAAAGTCCAATCTCTCATCTACAATGTTACCAATACCCATCTCAAACTTGAACCAGCGCTAATGCTGCTGAGCCTGGGTATTGAAGCCTTTCCCCCTCTAATGAGGAAAGTAGTAATCCATATACTATTTGCGGCACGTATCCCAATAGCAAAAGAATGGCTTTTGCTAGCACCCCCTAAAATAGAAGAAGTTATCTCTAGAGTAAACGCCCAATATACAATAGAAAGAGCTCTTGCCTACATTAAAGGAGGATCCCCGAGTTTCCATAAACAGTGGGAAATTTGGAGATCCTCAAAACACGCCTCCTCAAATTCATGAAATCCTCTTACTAATACGCTAAAGCACACGAAATGCCTCTGGTGCGATGGTAAACTAATAGAATCTTCCAACCTGAATAGGTTGGATACTTACCAAATAGCAACTAATGGTGGTGGGTTGGGTGTGTGGGGATAACTGTGCACTCTGCATTTATGTCAACTATATATCTATGTTTGTGTTTTATAACCCTGCAGTGACAGCACTTGCTGCTCACAGCCTACCTTCCCGTGGATCCTTCATAGGATCCACGGCAAGCTACTATATAGGTACCCAGCAATAAGCCTGGTCACAGTGTGAACCCAAAGGGGGTGACGGGCTGTACCTCCTACGGAGGTCAAGCATACAATCCAATCAGTAGCTTGAACACATGATGTATTTTCCTGATTATATATGTAGCAAGTGTTGTATATACATAGTCACCTTGTATAATCTTATAAATGCATATATTGAATTATTATTATTATTATTATACAGTATTTATATAGCGCCAACAGTTTACGTAGCGCTTTACAACTTGAGGGTAGACAGTACAAATACAATACAATTTGATACAGTAGGAATCAGAGGGCCCTGCTCCTTAGAGCTTACAATCTAAGAGGGGAGGTCAAGAGATACAAGAGGTAATAACTGTGGGTGATGTGCTGATTGAGAAGATAAATGTACAGTTGTTAGGTGGGGGCCAGATAGGCTTCTCTGAAGAGATGAGTTTTCAGGGATCGTCTGAAAGTGGATAAAGTAGGAGAAAAATGGACGGATTGGGGTAGAGCATTCCAGAGGATGGGGGAGGCTCTGGAGAAGTCCTGAAGGCGAGCATGGGATGAGGTGACAAGGGAGTTTGAGAGCAGGAGGTCTTGGGAGGAGCGAAGAGAACGATTAGGTTGGTATTTTGTGACTAGGTTAGAGATGTAGCTAGGGGCCAAGTTGTGGATGGCTTTGTAAGTTATAGTTAGTATCTTGAATTTAATTCGGTGACTGAGTGGCAGCCAATGGAGGGATTGGCAGAGGGGTGTAGCAGACGCTGAGCGGTTTGTGTGGTGGATGAGCCTGACCGCAGCGTTCATGATGGACTGAAGTGGGGATAGCCTATTTAGAGGTAAACCAATGAGGAGGGAGTTGCAGTAGTCAAGGCGGGAGATGACCAGGGAGTGGATTAGAAGCTTTGTGGTGTCAATGGTTAGGAAGGGGCGTATCTTGGAGATGTTGCGAAGACAGAGGCGGCAAGCTTTGGATAGTGATAGAATGTGGGGTCGAAAGGTTAGTTCAGAGTCCAGGATTACACCTAGGACCTTGGCGTGGGGAGATGGGTTGATAGTTGAGCCGTTGATCTTGACAGGGAGATCAGGGGAAGTGGCACCTGAGGGAGGAAATATCATGAGCTCGGTTTTGGATAGGTTGAGTTTGAGAAAGTGATGTGACATCCAGGCTGATATGTCTGCTAATAAGTTGGTAATGCGTGAGGAGACAGATGGAGAGAGCTGGGGGGTGGAGAGATAGATTTGGGTGTCATCAGCGTAGAGATGATATTTAAAGCCGTGGGAGGCAATCAACTGACCCAAGGAGGTGGTGTAGATTGAAAAAAGGAGAGGTCCGAGAACAGAACCTTGGGGGACCCCAACGGAAAAAGGAAGAGGAGAGGAGGAAGTAGAGTTGTAAGTGACACTGAAGGAGCGGTGGGATAGGTAGGATGAGAACCAGCGAAGAGTGCAGTCACGGAGACCAAAGGAGTGGAGTTTTTCGAGGAGGAGTGGGTGGTCCACTGTGTCAAAGGCAGCAGAGAGATCCAGGAGAAGTAGTACAGAATAGTGTCCATTGGCTTTAGCCATTAGTAGGTCATTTGAGAGTTTAAGGAGAGCAGTTTCCGTGGAGTGTTGAGGGCGAAAACCGGACTGAAGGGGATCAAGAAGTTTATTCATGGTCAGATGGTCACTTAATCGGTTGTAGACCAGTCTTTCAAGAAGTTTGGAGGAGAAGGAGAGTAAGGAGATGGGACGTAAGTTGTTGAGATTGGTGGGATCCAGTGAGGGCTTTTTTAGTATGGGGGTGACTAGCGCATGTTTTAGAGAGTTTGGGAAGATGCCACAAGAGAGGGAGAGGTTGAAAATGTGAGTTAGAGAGCGTAGAATCGAGTCAGAGGGTGAGCGTAGCATTTGCGAGGGAACAGGATCCAGGGGGCAAGTGGTTAGATGAGTGCTAGATAAAAGTTTAGCAACCTCAGTAGTAGTAGCAGGGTTGAATGAGGGAAGTAATGACTGTATCTGTGGACATGGGGTGTTGCATGGGGGAGGTTTTTGCGCATTGGCGATCTCCTCATGAATTGTATCAATCTTAGTTTTGAAGTGATTGGCAATCTCCTGGGCGGTGATTGAGTTGGTGGGTGGAGGCAGTGGAGGACAGAGTAGAGTATTGAAGGTAGAGAAGAGTTGACGTGGACTGGATGAGAAGGTGTTGATGAGTGTGATAAAGTAGGTCTGTTTGGCAGTGTGAAGGCAGGAGTAGTATTTTAGGAGGGCAGATTTATATTGTGTGAAGTCTTCCTGGGTCTTAGTCTTATGCCACAGGCGCTCAAGAGCGCGGCTACGTTTTCTGAGACTTCTGGTGTCATCTGTTTGCCAGGGTTGTAGCAATCGGGGCCTAATTCTGCGTGTAGTGAGGGGGGCCAGCTTGTCTAGGGAGGAGGACAGTGAGCTGTTGTAAATGAAAGTAGCTAGGTTGGGGCAGGACAGGGGGGAGATTTTGTCATAGAGGTGATCAGTAGCAGAGTAGAGAAGAGAAGGGTTGAGGTGGCGAAGGTTTCTGCGTGTAACTGTTGGGCGGTTGGAGGGAGAAGAGGTGGAAGACAAGGAGAGAGCAAAACTAATAAGGTGGTGATCAGAGAGTGGGAATGGATTGTTGGAAAGGTTGCACGGAGTGCACAGATAGGAGAAGGCAAGGTCAAGGGTGTTGCCGTTGGAGTGGGTAGGAGCCTGTATCCATTGCTTCAGGTCAAGCGATGAGGTTAGACTGAGAAGTTTAGAAGTAATAGTAGTGTTAGTGTTGACAGGGATGTTGAAGTCCAAGAATAATTGTGGGGATTTCAGAAGAGAGAAAGTAGGGTAGCCAGGCAGAGAAGTCATCAAGAAAGGCTGATACCGGTCCAGGGGGCCGGTAGATGACAGCAATTCTTAGAGAAATGGGAGAGAAAAGACGAATGCAATGTGTCTTAAAAGAGGAGAGTGTCAGAGAGGGAGGTGGGTGAAGAACCTGATAGGCGCTGCATGGTGCTAGAAGGATTCCCACTCCACCTCCCTTCCGTCCACTTGGTCTGGGGGAGTGAGTCCAGAGAAGGCCCCCATGGGAGATGGAAGCAGGAGAAGTAGTATCCGATTCATGAAGCCAGGTTTCAGTAATGGCAAGAAGGTTAAAGGAATTTGTGATGAAGAGGTCGTGGAGGGCGGCGAGTTTGTTGCAGACAGAACGTGCATTCCACAGGGCACAGGAAAAGGGGGGGCTGGTTTTGGAAAGAGGAATATGGACCAAGTTCTGTGGGTTGCGGCTCCTGCCAGAGGGTGTAGGGGGATGGGAGCGTTGGGCAAAGACAGATGATGGTGGCCCAGGGTTTGGGGATATGTCACCAGAGATTAGGAGAAGCAGGAGGGTGAGGGAGGTAATGTGGGACTGTGATTTATGTGAAGGGGCATGTCTCAGAGTACTGGAGGTTTTATCAGTGTATGGATGTAGAATGAGCGAGAGTTGGTAAGAGCAGTAGTAGGGGGAAGACAGAAGGCAGGGTGATATGTATAAGCAGGCGGGTGGAGAGGGGGGGTGAAGGTAAGAGAGTTTGAGGAGAGAGGACAGGAGTGTCAGGAGCAGTGGTAGAGAGTGCATGTTACAGAGTGGAAGGAGAGCTTAATAGAGAGACGGGTCACCTGCAGTCTGTTAGCTGCTTTCCAGTGCAGATTGCTGTATTTGTTTGCTTCGTGCAATCGCTGAAGTGCAGAGAATGAAGTGCATATCACCTGTAGAAAGAATCACTTAGAGATAGAAGCCTTAAGGATAGAAGCCCCTGCAATGTGCTACCCCAGCAATGTGCTAGCCCCTTAAGGATGCTCAAATATATACTGTTATAAGGGTGGGGTTGAAGTTCGTTAATTAATCATGAGTGACTATAAGAGTGCCTAGTAGGGATGAGCTTCGTGTTCGAGTCGAACCCATGTTCGACTCGAACATCGGCTGTTCGACCGTCCGTCGAATTGCGAACGTTATGGGCCGTTCGCGCCAAATTCGTGTGGCGCGTCACGGCCCATAATTCACTGCGGCATCGCAGTGCATTGCTGGCTGATGATTGGCCAAGCATGCACTATGACCCGCATGCTTGGCCAATCACAGCGCCGTCAGTAGAGAGAGCTGTAATTGGCCAAAGCCAGGGTGGCTTTGGCCAATTATGGCTCAGGGGATTTAGTACACGCCCCACACTATATAAGGCCGCCTGCACGGCGGCCCTGTGTAGTGTGTTCCGGTGTGCTGATAGAGAGAGAGACAGACAGTGTCATTTGATTTGAGTTAGCTAGATTAGGCTAGATCTGTTCCTGCTATTTACATTTAGTGCAGTGCGTCCTGCTCACAGTGTTCAGCTAGATCCGTTCCTGCTATTTACATTTAGTGCAGTCAGTGCGTCCTGCTCACAGTGTTCAGCTAGATCTGTTCCTGCTATTTACATTTAGTGCAGTCAGTGCGTCCTGCTCACAGTGTTCAGCTAGATCTGTTCCTGCTATTTACATTTAGTGCAGTCAGTGCGTCCTGCTCACAGTGTTCAGCTAGATCCGTTCCTGCTATTTACATTTAGTGCAGTGCGTCCTGCTCACAGTGTTCAGCTAGATCCGTTCCTGCTATTTACATTTAGTGCAGTCAGTGCGTCCTGCTCACAGTGTTCAGCTAGATCCGTTCCTGCTATTTACATTTAGTGCAGTGCGTCCTGCTCACAGTGTTCAGCTAGATCTGTTCCTGCTATTTAAATTTAGTGCAGTGCGTCCTGCTCACAGTGTTCAGCTAGATCCGTTCCTGCTATTTACATTTAGTGCAGTGCGTCCTGCTCACAGTGTTCAGCTAGATCCGTTCCTGCTATTTACATTTAGTGCAGTCAGTGCGTCCTGCTCACAGTGTTCAGCTAGATCTGTTCCTGCTATTTACATTTAGTGCAGTCAGTGCGTCCTGCTCACAGTGTTCAGCTAGATCTGTTCCTGCTATTTACATTTAGTGCAGTGCGTCCTGCTCACAGTGTTCAGCTAGATCCGTTCCTGCTATTTACATTTAGTGCAGTGCGTCCTGCTCACAGTGTTCAGCTAGATCCGTTCCTGCTATTTACATTTAGTGCAGTGCGTCCTGCTCACAGTGTTCAGCTAGATCCGTTCCTGCTATTTACATTTAGTGCAGTCAGTGCGTCCTGCTCACAGTGTTCAGCTAGATCCGTTCCTGCTATTTACATTTAGTGCAGTCAGTGCATCCTGCTCACAGTGTTCAGCTAGATCCGTTCCTGCTATTTACATTTAGTGCAGTCAGTGCGTCCTGCTCACAGTGTTCAGCTAGATCCGTTCCTGCTATTTACATTTAGTGCAGTGCGTCCACCTCACAGTGTTCAGCTAGATCCGTTCCTGTTATCTTCCTACTGACAGGCAGGCTTGTCTGGTTACAGTATATAAAGCTACCTGAAGAAAATTACAGGTGTTCTATCCCAGCTTAGTGCAGCTACAGGCCATTAGTATGTCTGGAAGGCCAAGAAGGAGAGGCAGACAGTCACAAGCCAATAAGAGAGGGCAAGCAGGCTCTGTGTCTAGTGCTGGTCGTGGAGACGGTGCATCCTCATCAGCCCGTGGCCATGGGACACGCTTGGCCTTTTTTTCGGCAGCTGGCCGTGTTGAGCCGCAACATGCAGAAAACTTGGTCGAGTGGATGACCAAGCCGTCCTCATCCTCCTCATCCTCTCTCACCCATGCCCAGGGTGCTTTGTCTGGCAAAGCAGCGGCCTCTTCCCTCAGCTCAATGTCATCAGTGACTCCTTCCCTAGCTCCACCATGTCCTCATGAGGATTCCCTCGAACTGTTTGACCACAGTGTTGGGTACATGCTCCAGGAGGATGCCCAGCGTTTGGAAGGCTCTGATGATGATACTGAGCTCGATGAAGGCAGTAACATGAGCACGGACAGAGGGGGTGCCCAAGAAGGACAGCAATCTGGCAGTCATGCTCCCCCTGCTGCAGCATACTGCCAGGTTTGCTCCAGTGATGAGGAGGGAGGGGATGATGAGGTCACTGACTCAACGTGGGTGCCTGATAGGAGAGAGGAGGAGGAGGAGGAGGAGGAGGCGGCACATCACCAACGAGGCAGGATGCCCTCCAGGGGCCAGCCTAAGGGCAGCACATTGACTGCATCACACCCCAAAGCTCCACATGTGCAGGGCGCTGCAGTCTCTGCGCGTTATTCAAAAAGTTCTTTGGTGTGGGCCTTTTTTGAGACGAGTGCATCAGATCGCACCGCTGCTATTTGCAACATATGTCTCAAGCGTATCTCGCGTGGCCAAAACATCTCCCGCTTGGGTACCACATGCTTGACCAGACATATGTTGACCTGCCATGCAGTTCGTTGGCAAGCATATCTAAAAGACCCACACCAAAGAACAAAGAGGATCTCTCCTTGCTCCTCATCAGCTGAGATTTCCAACCCCACTAGACCTTCAGTCCTCTCTGAGACCTGCAGTGAGAGGAATGAAGGTGTAGAATTAGGTGTGTCACAGCCAAGTACTTGTGGGCAATCTGCTTTTGGTACACCGACGCCAGATTGTACCAGGCAAATTTCCCTGCCCCAGCTGCTGCACCGCCGAAAGAAGTTTGCTCCCAGCCATCCACATGCCCAGCGGTTGAATGCTAGCTTGGCAAAATTGCTAGCACTTCAACTGCTGCCTTTTCAGTTGGTAGACTCTGCCCCCTTCCGTGAGTTTGTGGAATGTGCGGTTCCTCAGTGGCAGGTACCCAAACGCCACTTTTTCTCACGGAAGGCGATTCCAGCTCTCTACCGGCATGTGGAAGGCAATGTCCATGCCTCGCTGGACAGGGTGGTCAGCGGTAAGGTGCATATTACCGCTGACTCATGGTCCAGCAGGCATGGACAGGGACGTTACTTAAGTTTCACGGCGCATTGGGTGACTCTGCTGGCAGCTGGGAAGGATGCAGGACAAGGTGCAGTAGTGTTGGAGGTTGTTCCGCCACCACGCCTCCAAAATGCTGATTGTGACACACCTCTCTCCTCCACCCCCTCCTCTTCTTCTTCCTCCATGGCCTCTTCCTCGGAACCAGCGGTGCTCCGTAGGTGTTCAAGGGGCTACGCAAGTACGCAGGCCAAAAGATGCCATGCGGTGCTTGAGCTGGTGTGCTTGGGGGACAGGAGCCACACTGGGGCAGAGGTTCTGTCAGCTCTGCAGGGGCAGGTTCAGAGGTGGTTGACGCCACGCCAACTTAAGGCAGGAATGGTGGTTTGCGACAATGGCACCAACCTCCTCTCTGCCCTCCGACAGGGACAACTGACCCATGTGCCCTGTTTGGCTCACGTCCTTAACTTGGTGGTGCAGCGGTTCTTGGGCAGGTACCCGGGCTTACAGGATGTCCTGAGGCAGGCCAGGAAAGTCTGTGTGCATTTCCGCCGGTCATATAATGCCAGTGCTCGGCTGACGGACCTCCAAAAGGAGTTTAACCTGCCCAAGAACCGCCTAATCTGTGACATGCCCACCAGGTGGAACTCAACGTTGGCCATGCTGCAGCGGCTGCACATGCAGCAGAGGGCCATCAATGAGTACCTGTGCGACTATGGCACCAGGACAGGGTCAGGGGACCTTGGTTTTTTTTCCCCACGCCAGTGGGCCATGATCAGGGATGCATGCACTGTCCTGTCACCATTCGAGGAGGCCACGAGGATGGTGAGCACTGACAGTGCATGCATCAGTGACACTGTCCCCCTTGTCCACCTGTTGGAGCACACGCTGCGTGGAATAATGGACAGGGCACTTGAGGCAGAACAGAGGCAGGAAGAGGAGGACTTCCTTAGCTCTCAAGGCCCCCTTTATCCAGACAGTGTTCCTGCGTGCCCGCCGATCACACAGGAAGAGGACGAGGAGGAGGAGGAGGAGGAGGAAGAAGATTGTGTCAGTATGGAGGTGGAGCCTGGCACTCAGCATCAGCAGTCTTTAAGGGATCAGTCCCAAGGAACACATGGACTTGTACGTGGCTGGGAGGAGGTGGCTGCGGACGTTGTTGTCCTTAGTGACCCAGAGGACTCCGGACCGAATGCCTCAGCAAACCTACGCTGCATGGCCTCCCTGATCCTGCAAAGCCTGCGTAAGGATCCTCGTATTCGTGGTATCAAGGAGAAGGACCAATACTGGCTGGCAACCCTCCTTGATCCACGTTACAAGGGTAAGGTTGCGGACCTTATCTTGCCATCGCAGAGGGAGCAGAGGATGAAACATCTTCGGGAGGCCTTGCAGAAAGGTCTGTGCAACGCGTTCCCAGAGACTGGGAGGTTACAAACTCCTGTTTCTGGACAACGTGTTGCTGAGGCTTCGGTCAGTCAAAGAAGGAGCGGTGGAGAAGGTGGCCGTCTGACCGATGCGTTCAGACAATTTTTTGGTCCGCAGCCCCAAGGTATGATCGGTTCCAGCAACCATCGCCAGCGTCTGTTTTACATGGTGCAGGAATACCTAGGGGCAAGATCAGACTTGGACACCTTTCCCACCGAAAATCCTCTGGGTTACTGGGTCTTGAGGATGGATCACTGGCCAGAGCTTGCACAGTATGCAATTGAGCTACTGGCCTGTCCTGCATCCAGCGTTCTTTCGGAACGCACATTCAGTGCTGCTGGAGGCGTGGTAACCGATCACAGGGTGCGTCTGTCCACTGACTCGGTCGATCGGCTGACCTTCATAAAAATGAATCAGTCTTGGATCACCACCAGCTACCAAGCACCTGATGCTGATGTAACTGAATAATTTTTTTCAGATCCCTTCAAAGACTGCCTATGCTGATGCTGAGTGACTATCCCTGAGTAATTATCCTCTTCCTCCTCAATCATCACGCTGATAGCTTGTAAGAACATTTTTGGTTCTGGGCGCCACCACCAGTGCCTAAGGCACAATTTTTCAGCCCCTGTATAACAGGGGCGTGTAATTACAATTTTTGATGTAATACTTTGCAGCAGGGCTCGTTCCTGCATTCCAACTAGAGTGTCTGTGAGGGGTTGCAGTGTTGTGGCACCAGCACCAGTGCCTAAGGCCCAATTTTTCTGCCCCTGTCTAACAGGGGCGTGTAATTACAATTTTTGATGCAATACTTTGCAGCAGGGCTCGTTCCTGCGTTCCAACTAGAGTGTCTGTGAGGGGTTGCAGTGTTGTGGCACCAGCACCAGTGCCTAAGGCCCAATTTTTCTGCCCCTGTCTAACAGGGGCGTGTAATTACAATTTTTGATGCAATACTTTGCAGCAGGGCTCGTTCCTGCGTTCCAACTAGAGTGTCTGTGAGGGGTTGCAGTGTTGTGGCACCAGCACCAGTGCCTAAGGCCCAATTTTTCTGCCCCTGTCTAACAGGGGCGTGTAATTACAATTTTTGATGCAATACTTTGCAGCAGGGCTCGTTCCTGCGTTCCAACTAGAGTGTCTGTGAGGGGTTGCAGTGTTGTGGCACCAGCACCAGTGCCTAAGGCCTAATTTTTCAGCTCCTGTTCAACAGGGGCATGTAATTACAATTCTTGATCTAATATTTCACAGCAGGGCCCTGTGAGGGCTTACAGTGTTTTGGCCACAGCAACACCTAAGGCCCAAATTTCTGCTGAGTATATAGGGCAGGACCCTACTTTCAAACATCTAACTTACAAACGACTCCTACTTGCAAACGGAAGGAGACAACAGGAAGTGAGATGAAATCTACCCCTAGGAAGGGAAATTCTCTCATGTAAGAGTTAATATGGGAAAACAATTTCTCCTTTCCACTGATGCTTTCCAATCCTTGTTCCACAAAAAAACCCAAATTTTCAAAAAACATTTTTCATTGGGACAAAAAAGTGAGGTGAAATCTTCTGAAGAGGAGGAAAGACGCAAAACAAATGTCACAGGGGTGATAACCCTTCCCTATGTTTTCCAAAAAGCTTAGAAAAGATTTTTTGGCTGGAGCTAAACACGTTAAAAATGTTCAAAATTACAAACAGATTCTACTTAACAACAAACCTACAGTCCCTGTCTTGTTTGCACCGCCTGTATACTGCTGTTCAGAGTATATAGGGACCTTTCCTTATTTTAATTTGGGTGCGGGGTTCCCCTTAATATCCATACAAGACCCAAAGGGCCTGGTAATGGACTGGGGGGTACCCATGCCGTTTGTCTCACTGATTTTCATCCATATTGCCAGGACCCGACATGACATTAAACCCGCAAGCAGTTTTAAATGAGATTTTTTCCTTTAAAAATGACATTTGGTGCAGGGACTGTTCTAAACATGGGAAACACGCGTCACTTTACAGGCATACTATAGACACCCCCCAGGTACGATATTTAAAGGAATATTTCACTTTTTTTTTTTTACTTTAAGCATCATTAAAATCACTGCTCCCGAAAAAACGGCCGTTTTTAAAAGTTTTTTTTGCATTGATACATGTCCCCTGGGGTAGGACCCGGGTCCCCACACCCTTTTTAGGACAATACCATGCAAATTAGCCTTTAAAATGAGCACTTTTGATTTCGAACGTTCGAGTCCCATAGACGTCAATGGGGTTCTAACGTTCGTGCGAACTTGCGGTCCGTTCGCGGGTTCTGGTGCGAACCGAACCGGGGGGTGTTCGGCTCATCCCTAGTGCCTAGCAATCAAAGTGAACTTTTTGCTTCAAAAGTCAGAATAGCAAGAGGCCAAGACAAGATCAACACATAAAACTTAGGCAAGACAGTCCAGAAAAACAAATAATGTCATGGTTGTTCGCACAGGGCAACAGATAGAGAAGGCCACGTACCAGAGAGACACACACACAGAGACAGCAAGCAGATCCCAATTGCAGTTAACGGTGGAAGATGTGGATGAGCTGACACATACCAGAGAGACACACACACACAGAGACAGCAAGCAGATCCCAATTGCAGTTAACGGTGGAAGATGTGGATGAGCTGACACATACCAGAGAGACACACACACACAGAGACAGCAAGCAGATCCCAATTGCAGTTAACGGTGGAAGATGTGGATGAGCTGACACATACCAGAGAGACACACACACACAGAGACAGCAAGCAGATCCCAATTGCAGTTAACGGTGGAAGATATGGATGAGCTGACACATACCAGAGAGACACACACACACAGAGACAGCAAGCAGATCCCAATTGCAGTTAACGGTGGAAGATGTGGATGAGCTGACACATACCAGAGAGACACACACACACAGAGACAGCAAGCAGATCCCAATTGCAGTTAACGGTGGAAGATGTGGATGAGCTGACACATACCAGAGAGACACACACACACAGAGACAGCAAGCAGATCCCAATTGCAGTTAACGGTGGAAGATGTGGATGAGCTGGCACATACCAGAGAGACACACACACACAGAGACAGCAAGCAGATCCCAATTGCAGTTAACGGTGGAAGATGTGGATGAGCTGACACATACCAGAGAGACACACACACACAGAGACAGCAAGCAGATCCCAATTGCAGTTAACGGTGGAAGATGTGGATGAGCTGACACATACCAGAGAGACACACACACACAGAGACAGCAAGCAGATCCCAATTGCAGTTAACGGTGGAAGATGTGGATGAGCTGACACATACCTGTAAAGAGACAGAAGGAATGATCAGGTGAGGCAGAACCCAGTGCAGAGAATGAAGTGCATATCACTTGTAGAAAGAATCACTTAGAGATAGAAGCCTTAAGGATAGAAGCCCCTGCAATGTGCTCCCCCAGCAACTCTGTAATGTACAAAGTGAAATTCAATAAAAATCTATTGTTTAAAAAAAATAAATAATAGCAATCCCATCTGCTCCATGATCTCCTTAACGGTAGTTCCCTTAGGGATTTCCTGTCTAAATCCTCCGCTCTCAGGATGCCAAAGTTAGACAATGTAAATCATGTAAGAAAGGGGAGGACGCACTCCATAGTGAAGTAGTTTAAAACCAACATATTTATTAAAAATATCCACTTACATTGGAGTAGTAAAAGCAAGCATGTCATCTGCTAGTGACACAGCTGCTTTCCGAACCCGGCCGTGATCGGGAAGCTACCACGTGACCCGCCTCTCTTCCCTGACGCGTTGCGTGACTGTCAAGTCACTTTTTCAAAGGGTATAGAGACGGGTATGGCGGGGATGACTAATATAGCAGGAAGGTTACCATGGTAACCCCTGCTCGGCATATACTCAGCATAATAGTAAATGACATTCAGCATAAAGCAGCATAAAGATATCAGATAATGACTTTTCATTTAAAAACAGTAATGGCTATTTCATTTAATAAGAACAATTTCTAAATAATAATATAATAAAAAACGAAAAGAATACATATATAATTAAATAGGCACACACCACATAAATACATTTCTTACTCTTGGCATTAAAACTGCCATCTAGTGAACAAAATAAATTTCTTTTCTCGGACATCACGGGACACAGAGCCACAGTAATTACTGATGGGTTATAGGGTATCACTAGGTATTGGACACTGGTCACACCCTAATCAGGAAGTTCAACCCCCTATATAACCCCTCCCCTTCCAGGGATACCTCAGTTTTTACACCAGTGTCTTAGGTGTTGGACGTGCAAAGATGTCCTGTGCTGAAGCTCCAAAAGGAATATCCCAAAGATCCTATACTGGGGCAAGCCAGGCGACCGGATCCATTCAAAGTGTCTTTTCATGGCCGAATTGAATGGTACCCGGGCCTCGTGTCCGAAGAAACGAGGTTTTACCTGTAACGCTTCTCTTTTTAGAGAGCTGGACCCGCGGATCAGAAAATGGCTTTAAACTTCCTAATTTCTGGCGAGGTGCTTTACAGGCCCAGAACTGAAGGATCCCCCTACTGATGGGGGCCCCAGTCTCTGACGGTTTTTCACAAACGGAGCCCACCGTGAGAGGCGAAGGCTGGGTCTGTGTAAACTGAACCCTGCGGCCTGGATAAGGTAAGAGGAGATTCCACAGAATTTTAAATTCTAGTGGCTCTTCTCCTTTAAAGTGTATGCATGCTGTGCCTATTGTGACCACCGGGGGCGGCCAAGAGCACAAACCTTCTCATGCTTGATCTGTCTCAGCGTCCGCTGCACAGGCTTTTCCTCCAGCTCCAAAGGTAGATGGTGGGGGGTTATTCTCTGCTGGGATGGTCCCCCCAGGCTAGGGAAAGGCTCAGGTAGGCTGTAAGGCGGGTGAGACCGCACTGTCACAGCCGCTACCGCGCCGCCACCGAAGCCGCATTGCGATGCAGGGCCCATCACTGCCGGCCTCCTCCTTATTCCCCCAACCCCAGCCTCCCTTCAGGCTTGTCAGAAAGGGTCGGCTCGCGCGGGAAGCGCTCAATTTTCAAAAACGAGGGGGGGGAGGGGGGGCGGGGCGTCAGCACAGCGTCAGCGTGCCCAGACGCCCACATTGCCTGAAAGCATGGCTATTTAAAGCACACTGTATAGGTGCTCTGAGCTTTGGAGAGACACAGAGCTGACAGTCACATGTAAGGTGGGACACAGGCATTCCCCTAGGCTGCATTCACTAAAGAACACCGGATTGGGCATTTGGTAGAAAAGCTTTTAGCCAGACTACATCGCTCAGCAGTCAGTGTTCGTTTTTGATACCTCACACCTTGTTGCTTTGCACTATGGGTAGAAGAGGTTCAAGCATCCCTAGAACCAGAGGCACTAGGGGGTCTCGTTCAGGTTCTGAGGACCCCCTGTCTGCTACACCATCCCCTCCTGAGGGACCAGGGGCAGCTGGACAGGGAGAGCCTTTGGGGTTAGGGGCTATATCTGCTGCCGGCACTTCAGCCCCTGTGTACATTACACAAGAAGTTTTTTCCTCAACCATTTCTGGATTAGAGAAAAAACTAATGGCCGCGATTACATCTTCACTGAGTGGAAGAAAACGCACAAGGCCTTCCTCTGCTCCCCAAGACCCTCAGTCAGAGGAGCTCTGGGATAAAGGAGATGAATCCCTTTCAGAGGATCGGGATGGGACAGATGATTCCTCTTCGGAGGATTCAGGTGGAAAGGGACCCTCTGCGACTTCCCAAGAGGAAAAAGTCTTAGTGCAGATCCTCACTGGTTTGGTCCGCTCCACATTTAAGTTGCCCATACCTGAAACTACTACAGAAACCTCTTCTGCTTTGGGGTCACTGAAACCTTTCCAAGCAGCACATGCTTTTCCTGTTCATAAATTACTTGAAAAGCTGCTTTACTCTGAGTGGGATCACCCAGATAAGCGATTTCTTCCGCCGAAAAAGTTTTCTACACTTTATCCTATGGAAGAAAGGTTTATTAAGAGGTGGGGAATACCGGCCATTGATGCGGCCATTTCCTCTGTAAATAGTAATCTGACTTGTCCTGTAGACAACGCTCAGATGCTCAAAGATCCTGTGGATAAAAAGATGGACTTCTTATTGAAAGATGTGTTCTCTTTAGCAGGATCAGTGGCCCAACCTGCAGTAGCAGCGATTGGAGTCTGTCAATACTTAAGAGACTATGTTAAGCAGGTCATCAAAGTATTGCCTGAACAGCAGGCCCAGGGGTTTGCTAACCTTCCTGCGGCTTTATGTTACGCTGTTGACGCCATTAGAGATTCTATCGTGCAAACCTCTCGCCTCTCGCTTGGGTTGGTGCATATACGTAGAATCTTATGGTTGAAAAACTGGTCAGCCGAAGCACCATGTAAGAAACTTCTGGCTGGGTTTCCCTTCCGTGGTGAAAGGTTGTTTGGAGAGGACTTGGATAATTATATCAAGACGATCTCCTGTGGGAAAAGCACTCTCTTACCTGATAAGAAGAAGAGTAAGCGTCCCTCTTTTAAACGGACTCTTTCCCCAGCGCCAGGGGCATCAGCCTCCAGGCAGTCACGACGGTCTCCTCCGTCTGGGGCAAGAAACAAGAGTCGACCCCAGGGACACAAGAAATCCTGGGGGAAAAGGTCTTCTAAGCAAGACACTAAGACCTTTTCATGAAGGGGCGCCCCGCTCGCTCGAGTGGGGGGAAAGACTGCTGCAGTTCTCAGGGCCCTGGCAGAAGGACTTCCAGGACAGATGGGTAATCTCCATGGTAACCTTAGGGTACAGACTGGAGTTCCAAGAATGTCCCTCTCCTCGTTCCCTCAGATCAGGTGTTCCCAGAAAACCAGAAGAGAAGCAGTCGCTCCTTCTAGCGATAAAGCGACTTTGGTCGCAAGAGGTCATTGTGGGGGTTCCCACAAAGGATCAAGGATTGAGACTCCGTTCCAATCTTTCTATGGTCCGAAAACCAAATGGGGACGACAGACCCACTTTGGATTTGAGAGATCTGAAACGATTCCCAAGGATGCAGTCCTTTTGTTTGGAATCAATTCAGACACAACGATCTCCGTCCTGCAGGGAGGAGAATTTCTGATATCAATAGGCATCAGAGATACAGGCCTATATGTGCCCATTTTTCCTGCTTAACTGAAGTGTCTGCAGGCAAAGATCACTGCTCTAAGGGAGCTGATTCTGACAGTCAGGGCCAAGAAGGGTCTTTCTGTCCGCCTTTGTATGAGGCTGCAGGGGAAGATGGTGGCTTCATTCGAAGCAGTTCCCTATGCGCAGTTCCAAGCAGAACTGTTGCAACACAGTATTCTGTTGACCTGGAACAGGAAGGTGCAGGCATTAAAGTTTCCAATGCACCTATCGCATGCGATGCGTCAGAGCCTCAGCTGATGGCTCATACCCGAAAACCTACAGAAGGGGAAATCCTTCCTACCGGTTGCCTGGGATCCTCTTGCAGGCAGGACGGATGCGTTGGTGATTCCGTGGCATCGGCTCTCACCGATTTATGCATTCCCTCCCATTCTGCTACTGCCACGGCTCCTTCGCAGACTCAGGCAAGAAGGGAAGTCGGCACTTCTGGTGGCCCCCGTTTGGCCCAGAAGAACCTGATAAGCAGAAATAGCAGGGATGATGGTGGGTTCCCGGTGGACCCTACCGATACACCCAGACCTGTTAGCTCAAGGTCCGGTGTTCCAGCCTGCCTTACAAATGCTAGATTTGACGGGTGGGCTATTGAATCCCACGTTCTGGAAAATCGTGGGCTTTCAGGTCCTGTCATATCTACCTTGATCAATGCAAGGAAGCCAGCTTCCAGAATGATTTATCATAGAGTCTGGAAAGCTTATGTATCCTGGTGTGAATCCAGGGGTTGGCATCCCAGGAAATATGTCATAAGTAGAATTCTGGATTTTCTACAATTAGGATTAGAGATGAAGCTGGCCTTGAGTACCATCAAAGGCCAGGTGTCGGCCTTATCAGTGTTGTTTCAACGGCCGCTTGCTTCGCATTCTCTGATCCGAAACTTTATACAGGGGGTGATGCGTCTTAATCCTCCGATTAAGGCGCCCCTAAACCCCTGGGACTTGAATTTGGTTCTATCGGTGTTACAAAAACAACCTTTTGAACCAATACGTCAGATTCCTTTGGTCTTACTGAAGAGGAAACTAATTTTCCTGGTAGCTATCTCTTCTGCTAGAAGAGTATCAGAAATAGCAGCTCTTTCCTGTAAAGAGCCTTACTTGATTATACACAAGGATAGAGTGGTACTGCGCCCTCATCCTAGTTTTTTACCGAAGGTGGTTTCAGATTTTCATCTAAACCAAGACATTGTGCTACCTTCCTTTTTTACAGAACCTTGTTCTTCGGAAGAAAGGTCATTACATTCTTTGGATGTAGTAAGAGCAGTCAAGACCTATCTGGAGGCAACTGCTCAGATTCGCAAGACGGATGTCTTGTTCGTGCTGCCGGAGGGTCCCAATAGAGGACAGGCAGCGTCAAAAACGACCATTTCTAAAAGGATTCGACAGTTGATTATTCAAGCTTACGGTTTGAAACAGAAGATTCCTCCGTTTCAGATCAAGGCACATTCCACAAGGGCTATTGGTGCTTCTTGGGCAGTGCATCACCGGGCCTCTATGGCTCAGATCTGCAAGGCCGCAACCTGGTCTTCAGTTCATACATTCACCAGATTCTATCAGGTGGATGTAGGAAGGCATGAGGATATCGCCTTTGGGCGTAGTGTGCTGCAGACAGCGGTACAGGGTCCTCAGGTCTGATAGCACCCTACTTGGTTGTGATTCCCCCCCCTCAGTTGGCATTGCTTTGGGACATCCCATCAGTAATTACTGTGGCTCTGTGTCCTGTGATGTCCGAGAAAAGAAAATAGGATTTTTTATTACAGCTTACCTGTAAAATCCTTTTCTTTCGACGGACATCACGGGACACAGAGGTCCCGCCCCTCTTCTAATACACCTATACTGCTTTGCTACAAAACTGAGGTATCCCTGGAAGGGGAGGGGTTATATAGGGGGTTGAACTTCCTGATTAGGGTGTGACCAGTGTCCAATACCTAGTGATACCCTATAACCCATTAGTAATTACTGTGGCTCTGTGTCCCGTGATGTCCGTCGAAAGAAAAGGATTTTTACAGGTAAGCTGTAATAAAAAATCCTATTATTCCTGAAACATGGCAAAATAAAAAATAATAAATAATAAAAATCGATAGCAAGTTTCCAATGATTGGCTAAATATGCCACAATAAAAGATCAAATAGAATATTATTGAAAATAATTCTAAAAATATTTTAGGTTACTAAAGATAAGCCAATCAATTGGAATCACGTATCTTAAAAATTCATAAGGTGCATTGAGATTCAAATCAAACTAATATGTCATAGAGTCTAGTAATGGTAACTCATATCTCATCTATGACAAACTAGTATATAATATGTTCATTAATTGACAGAAAAAGATCATGATACTGACAATTTTCATATAATGGGAGAAGGTAAGAAAATTGGTAATAGTGAAAAAAGGTGGAATTAAAGTAACACAATAAAATTCAATAATCAGAAATAAAACAATTGAGATCAAATTCCACGTTATGCCCTGATGGCGCCAATGTACGAAGCTCATAGATCCAGCGAGATTCCGACTGACTGGACAGGCTATGTTTTGGGTAGCCATTCTTTATGTTTTGGGTATGTTCCCTAAGTCTCTTCCAGAGTTCCCTTTTGGTTCATCCAACATATTGGATCTGGCATGGACATTCCAGAAGGTACACCACCCCTTCTGTCCGGCAAGATATAAATTCTTTTATCTCATACTCCCTATCAGTGACGGTGGATTTAAAACTAGATTTTTTCTTCTTTATTTCATCTGTATGTCTACATGTGTAACATGTCTTGCAGGGATAGAACCTTTTACCATCAAAGAAGGAAAACTTTTTTTGGGGAAGGGGATCTAGTACATTCTTTGCAATAAGATCCCTTAAAGTCGGCGCTCTTTGATATGTGAATTTAGGCTTTTCTGGTAGTATCGCTGCTAGATGCCGATCAGCTTTCACAATGTTCCAGTATTTCTTGATTATTTTTTCTATTTGTTTATGCTGCATACTATATTGCATCACTAGTGGTACAGTATTTAGGGATTCATTATTTCTAGTTAAATCTTCGATCAGTTTGCTTCTATCCAAGGACCCTACATCTTTAATCTTTTCCTTAATAAAGCTAGATCGATATCCCTTTTGAATGAATCTTTCTCCAATAAATTCTGCTTGTTTTATAAACACTTCCTGCTTTGTACAGTTCCTTTTCAAACTGATAAATTGGCCTTTAGGTATATTGTTTAGCCAGGTGGCATGATGGCAGCTGTCCAATGGGAGATAACTGTTCCTATCAACCTGTTTAAAAAATGTTTGTGTAACCAATTTTTTCCATCTTCTTTTAAAATTTCCAGAACCAAAAACTGTATCTTCTCATTATTAATCTCCCATGTAAGGCTGATGTTCTTATTGTTTACATTCAAATTGAAGCAAAAATCCATCAAGCTTTCGCTGTCCCCAGCCCAGATAACAATAATGTCATCAATAAATCTTTTAAAAATGAGGAGTTGCTGTGGCTTATTTTTAGATGTTTTGTGTCTCTTAAATAAGACTTTGTTTTCCTTACTAGTGGCTGTAGGAACCAATCAATATATTCCCCAATTCTTGCTCCAACCGAGTTAATCAAAATTAACTATCGGTTTTCCTGGTGGTTTCTCTTTATTTTTATGGATCTTAGGGAGAGTATATATTACTGGAATACGGCATCTACGCGGCTGAAGGTATTTCGCTTCTTTTTTGTTGAATAAGCCTTTTCATTTCCCTCTTTCCACTAGATAGGCCAAATCATCTTTATGATCTCGCTTTCCACAGTATTGTTCCTTAATGTGTTCTCTCCTGGTTTACTCATCATATATTTCTTAATATGAAGACTTCTAACAAATTTATTGATGTCTACATATATATTAAATCTATTCAAGTTCTTTTTTGGTGCAAATTTAAGGCCTTTATCTAATACTCTAATTTCATCATTCGTTAATTCCACTCCACTAATATTTACTATCCCTTCTCCTATTAATCTCTTTTTCTTCTTTTTTTTGTTCCTGCTCTGCATCCACGCCTTGTTTTACATTTCTTCCAGATGGTTTTGATCCCAATGCCTTTCTTCCCTTCTTATTTCTTTCCTCAATGTACGATCTGGGCTCCTCTTGACAGATCTTCGTGATCCATTCTCCATCTGGTGACGCCTGGGGGACCCCCGACGTCTCATCTCTAAAGAAACGTCTCTGAGTTCTATCACGTCCCCCATATTGATAATTCGGTGTTCTTCCCCTTTCATAGTAGTCTCCAGGGGTCCATTCTCCTTCATCAAGCCTTCTCAGATATTCATATTGATTATGTATTGGAATATTATACTGGTTTTCATATGCCGTTTGTTCTCGTCTTCCATCATAATAATATGGTCTGGTGTCTCTATTCTTATTCTCATATCTATTGCTCTCATAGTTTCTCCAAGGTGGTGTTAGTGGCTCTCTCCTATCAGGTACCTGTTGGAAGGATCTTGGAGAATTGTAGAATTTGTTATTGTTATGCCAACTATTTTTCCAAAAGGGTTTTTTCCAATTGTTGTTTCCATTCCATCCTTGTCTCTGGTTTGGGGTATTATAGTTGTTACGATTTTCTCCTGGGCCTCTGGTAGGTGGGTTCTTCACTTTATCTGTGGTTGCCATGATTTTTTCATCTTTTTCCGGGGTTGTATTGGTGGAGTTTATTACAGATTCCTGTAATTTGTTCTGCCATTTAAATACTAAATCATCCTCATAGTCTTTCAAATCTCTTTGGTATTTCCTCCTTTTCCTTGCTGCAGTCTCATTATCTTTTTGTTCGATATTTCTCTGTAGCTGTTTAGCATCAAATTCAGGGAGTTCTTTTGAGATTTCTACAATTGCTTTTAATTCTGCAATATTTTTGTCTAATAGTCTCATTTTTCCATTGTTTCCTTTTGATTAGCAAATCAAGTAATTTCAGACCTTTATCATTAAAGAACTGGAACCACTCATCAGTGGATTCCTTATCCAGTAATCCATCATTGATGGGAACATCCCATCTCAATCTTCTTGGTAATAATCTATCTTTTATGTACTTTTCATGTGTGACTATATCCCACCATGAGTTAAGGAACAATACTGTGGAAAGCGAGATCAAGTTCAGTGATTTGAAGAACAAATCATTATTTAATCCCCCATTGGGGACAGAGGGACATATTGAGGTGTTTTCGAAGAATGGTTTTAAAAGATTTGCAGGACCTCAAGATTAAAAAGATCAATGATGCTGGAGATATCAAGAATGGCATTAAGAAACTTGAAGAGAGGAAAGATATTGTGGTAAGACAGGCTGATAAAGGTGGAGCAATAGTGACCCAATCAAAGAAGGACTAATAGGAAGAATTAAACAGACAATTGAGTGATGTTAGTACTTATCGGAAACTGCCTGGTAACCCAATAGTAAGATATAAAGATGATTTGGCCTATCTAGTGGAAAGAGGGAAATGAAAAAGGCTTATTAACCCCTTCCCGCCGACCGTACGCAGATATGCGTACTCGGCTTTCCGGGGTTATACCGGGATGATGCCCGCAGCTGCAGGCATCATCCCGGTACCGTTGTTCACAGCGGGCGATCGGCTACCCGAGTATAACAACCGATGCGACTAAAAGCCGCTCGGTTGTTATACCGGAGGAGCGGGAGGGGACATCCCCCCCTCCCGCCGCCTCCCGCCACCTCCCGCCGCTGTTACCGGGCCTCCCGTGCGATCGGGAGGCCCGGTGTCTGATCGTGTGCCTTCGGCGGCTGGGGGTGGGCTGGAACGAAGCTGTGGGCGGCTTCGTTCCAGCCTTCCCGTTTACTCGGCTGCCAATGGCGCCGAATTTAAAAAAGTACACAGTATTCAGAATCGCCGTTTTTGGCGATCTGAATACTTTGAAGTGTAAAGGGGGGATTGGAGGTCTTTACTCCATAAAGAGTACCTGTCACCACCTATTACTGTCACAAGGGATGTTTACATTCCTTGTGACAGCAATAATAGTAAAAAAAAAATGTTTTTTTTAAAAACACAATTTATAAAGTAAAAAAATAAATAAAAGAAATAAAAAATTTTTTTTTTTAAAGTGCCCCTGTCCCCGCAAGCTCGCGCAGTGAAGAAAACGCATACGGAATATGTAAACGGTGTTCAAATCACACATGTGAGGTATCGCCGCGATCGTCAGAGCGAGAGCAATAATTCTAGCCCTAGACCTCCTCTCTAACTCAAACCTG
Source organism: Lithobates septentrionalis (assembly GCA_037952835.1). Lineage (NCBI taxonomy): Eukaryota > Metazoa > Chordata > Amphibia > Anura > Ranidae > Lithobates > Lithobates septentrionalis. The sequence continues at coordinate 443,635 of JBBDGP010002809.1, forward strand.
GTAACTGTAAAAAATTTTTAAAGCGTCGCCTATGGAAATTCATAGGTACCGTAGTTTGTCGCCATTCCACGAGTGCGTGCAATTATAAAGGGTGACATGTTTGGTATCTATTTACTCGGCGTAACATCATATTTCACATTATACAAAAAAATTGGGGTAACTTTACTGTTTGGATTTTTTAAAATTCATGAAAATGTCCCTTTTCCAAAAATTTGCGTTTAAAACACCGCTGCACAAATACTGTGTGATAAAAAATATTGCAACAATTGCCATTTTATTCTCTAGATTCTCTGCTAAAAAATATACCGTATATACTCGAGTATAAGTCGAATTTTTCAGCCCTTTTTTTTGGGCTGAAAGTGTCCCTTCGACTTATACTCGAGTACCTGCCGTCTGTCTGCATGATCAGCGTGTCATGCAGGCAGACGGCGGCCGGCGTAGTGTTCGCCGGCTATTGCAGCTTTCAAAAGCCGCGCCTCCTGCTCATCTGTGATAGGCTGAACAGCTGTCAGTGTACAGCCTATCACGGACATTCTCTCATCCTCGTCCGTGGTATGAGAATGAGAGAATGTCCGTGATAGGCAGTCAGCGGTCAGCCTATCACAGACGAGGAGGAGGCGCGGCTTTTGAACTGTGGAATGGCCGCCGAACAGTATCATCACACGCCGGCCGCCGATTGAAGATGGAGATCGCCACAGAGAGGATGGAGATCGCCACAGGGAGGCTGCACAGGACACAGGTAGGACACATGCACACATACATGTACAGGACACAGGACATGTACAGGACACACACACACACACACATACACACACATGTACAGGACATGTACAGGACACACACACATGTACAGGACACACACACACATGTACAGGACACAGGACATGTACAGGACACACACACACACACACATGTACAGGACATGTACAGGACACACACACATGTACAGGACACACACACACACACACATGTACAGGACACAGGACATGTACAGGACACACACACACACACACACATGTACAGGACACACACACATGTACAGGACACACACACACACACACATGTACAGGACACAGGACATGTACAGGACACACATGTACAGGACACACACACATGTACAGGACACATGCACAGGGTACAGGTAGGCTGCACAGGACACAGGGAGGCATGCAGCTGCAGATGGGCATTATTGACCCTCTGCATTTTTCACCCTCGACTTATACTCGGGTCAATAAATTTTTCCCAGTTTTTTGTGGTAAATTAGGGGCCTCGACTTATACTCGGGACGACTTATACTCGAGTATATACGGTATATATAATGTTTGGGAACTCTAAGTAATTTTCTAGCAAAAAATACGGATTTTAACTTGTAAACACCAAATTTCAAAAATAGGCTTAGTCATGAAAGGGTTAAACAAAAAAAGAAGCAAAATACCTTCAGCCGCATGGATGCCGTATTCCAGTAATATATACTCTCCCTAATATCCATAAAAATAAAGAGAAACCACCAGGAAGACTGATAGTAAATGGGATTAACTCGGTTGGAGCAAGAATAGGGGAATATATTATTTGGTTCCTACAGCCACTAGTAAGGAAAACAAAGTCTTATTTAAGAGACACAAAACATCTGATACAGTTACTTGATACTATCACATTTGGTGATAGACCAGTATATCTTGCAATGGCCGATGTGGCATTGCTCTATACCATAATTAATCATGAAGAGGCAATGCAAGCAAACAAATGGGCCCTGAAGGAATTTAGTGATCTGAAGGTGGTGCAGAGGAAGTTCCTGTGTGATTGTTTGAGATATAGTCTGGATCACAACTATTTCTGGTATGAGAGTGACTTTTACAAACAGATCTGTGGAATAGCAATGGGCGCGAAATACGCACCTAGTGTAGCTAATTTCTACATGGCTGAGTGGGAAGAGGAAGCTCTATATAAAAATAAGCCACAGCAATTCCTCCTTTTTAAAAGATTTATTGATGACATTATCGTTATCTGGGCTGGAGACAGAGAAAGCTTGATGGATTTTTGCTTCAATTTGAATGTAAACAATAAGAACATCAGCCTTACATGGGAGATTAATAATGAGAAGATACATTTTCTGTTTCTGGAAATTTTAAAAGAAGATGGAAAATAAGTTACACAAACATTTTTTAAACAGGTTGATAGGAACAGTTATCTCCCATTGGACAGCTGCCATCATGCCCCCTGGCTAAACAATATACCTAAAGGCCAATTTATCAGGTTGAAAAGGAACTGTACAAAGCAGGAAGTGTTTATAAAACAAGCAGAATTTATTGGAGAAAGATTCATTCAAAAGGGATATCGATCTAGCTTTATTAGGAAGAGATTAAAGATGTAGGGTCCTTGGATAGAAGCAAACCGAACTACCGAACCGAAATACTGTACCACTAGTGATAGATTATAGTATGCAGCATAAACAAATAGAAAAAATATTCAAGAAATACTGGAACATTGTAAAAGCTGATCGGCATCTAGGAACGATACTACCAGAAAAGCCTAAATTCACGTATCGAAGAGCGCCGACTTTATCACGGGTACTCACCGAGGCCGAGATGCTGGGAGTGGCTTCCCTTGCAGCTAAGCGCACTATACCCCTGGTGATGGTACAGAGGGTATAGGGCCCAGAGAGGCACGGGTCGCCAGCAGGCAGGTAGCTCTTAAGAGGAGGACTTCTGTAACGTAGAGATGAGAGCAATGGTGGCTCTGCCCCTGGAACTGGAGAAGAAGACCCGGCTGGGGTTCTAACCTGTAAACACAACGGGAGCTGAGAGAGGTGCAGGAGATCAGGCACGGAGAACCCAGTAATGGAGAGTCTGTGGTGCAGGCCGAGAACATATACTGGAGACTGGTAGCTGAGAAAGTCCTTTAAGCAGGCCGAGGGTCAAACACAGCAGACTGTAGCAGAGAAGTCCTGAAGGCAAGCCAGAGGTAAAGTACTGGAGATGTCAGTAGAGGAGTCCGTTAAACAAGCCGGGGTCATACACGAGAAGGCAGGAGAATCCGGAGACAGGCAGAGGGTCAAACACTGGAAGCAGATGGTGGAGAAGTCCTTTCAAGAAGCCAAGGTCAAACACTGGAGAGAAACAAGGTAGGTCAGGCAAATCCGGGTCAAACAGGTAAACACATGGAGCAGGAATCAGGAACGGAACACTGGAAGCTGAAAGACAAACCAGCAATTAAACAGAGAACAAATTAGTCCTTATATAGGCCAGAAAGGGGGCGTAATGCTGACGAACGAACGTTCGTACACCATTACGCTGTTACGCCGTGTAGAGAACCCGTGTGTGCCGCTACTTTGCTAACGCGCATGCGCCGAAGCCGCACAGACGCACAGGAACCTTCCGATGTTGGCAAGCCCTTTTCTTATTGCTTCTCTGACAGTGCCCCCCCCCAAAGAGCAACCTTCGGATGCCCAATCTGGCCAGTACTCCCGGATATTTCTTGTGGAATGTTTGTATTAACCATGGGGCGTGTATATTGGAGGAAGGTTCCCAAGAATTATCTTCTGGGGGGTACCCTTTCCACTTGACCAAATACTGGACACGACCCCCCTTCCTTCTACAGTCCATTATAGCCTCCACCTCAAATTCATCTTCGCCTTCAATATTAATTGGAGGAGGTGGCACCTCCTCCCTTCCTGGGAAAGAACTGGGGGTTACTGGTTTCAAAAGAGAAGTATGGAAAACAGGATGAATTCTGTAAGAGCTGGGTAAAGAGAGTTCAAAGGCCACGGGGTTCACTACTCTCTTTATTTTGAAGGGACCAATAAATTTTGGGCCTAATTTGCGTGAGGGACAAGAAAGTTTAAGGTTTGTTGCAGATAGCCAGACTTCATCCCCAATCTTAAAAATTGGGTTGCTCCTCCTCCCCCTGTCATAGTATTTCTTGTAGCTGTCCTGAGCCTTCTTCATAGCTTCCTGAATTAATTGGAAATTGGTTTGAATGGAATTTATTCAGTCTTGCACCGCAGGAACTGATACTTCTGAAAAAGAGTTAGGCAGAAAAGAGGGGTGAAATCCATAATTAGCCCAGAAAGGAGTTTGGTTGGTTGCTGTGTGTATGGAATTATTGTAGGCAAATTCTGCACAGGGGAGGAGGGAAACCCAGTTGTCTTGAGAACATGAGCAAAAACAGCGCAGATATTGTTCCAGCGTTTGGTTCGTCCTCTCTGTTTGGCCATTACTTTGGGGATGATATGTTGAGGACAGGCATACCTTGATTTCTAAGGATTTGCAAAGGTCTCTCCAAAATTTTGTGGTGAACTGGGCTCCTCTGTCAGACACAATGCTAACGGGTACTCCATGTAGCCTAACCACTTCCTTAATGAATATATCCGCGGTATCTGAAGCAGAGGGTGTGCCCTTCATAGGTAAGAAGTGGGCCATTTTTGAAAGGCGGTCGACCACTACCAGAATTGTGGAGAACCCCTCAGCAGGTGGTAGGTCGACGATAAAGTCCATAGCCACTTCCTTCCAGGGCTGCTCTGAAATGGGTAATGGTCTTAACAGACCCCAAGCTTTCGCATTGGATCCCTTGCTGCGTTTGCAAATAATACAAGAGTTTACGTAGTTTTTACAATCCTGACTCCACCCTGGCCACCAGAAGGAACGATGTATTAGTTCAGAGGTCTTTTGTACCCCAAAATGTCCTGCAAACTTGTTATCATGAAATGTTCTTAGTACCAAGGGTCTTACTTGCGCTGGAACAAATATTTTGTTTTGGGCCCATAGTAGACCATCCTGCTTCCTCAGTGTGGGTACTTCAGGGCTTAAGCATTGGCTGGAAGCCTGTTCAATGGCAGTTCTTAGATCTTGCTGGATTGAACAAAGGAAATTCTGTGAGGACAGAATAGTACCAGGTTCTGCTGTTTGAGAGGTTTCTGGGAACATCCGAGATAGGGCGTCCGCTTTCCCATTCTTGGAACCTGGCTGATAGGAAATGTGAAAGTTGAACCTGGAGAAGAACAAAGCCCAGCGGGCTTGCCGGGGTCTGAAGCGTTTTGCTGTTCTAAGGTACTCCAGGTTCTTGTGATCTGTGAAGATCATAATGGGGTGAGAAGCACCCTCCAAAAGATATCTCCACTCCTCAAGAGCAAATTTGATGGCCAGTAGTTCACGCTCCCCCACGTCATAGTTCCTTTCTGGCGGGGACAATTTCCGGGAGGCAAACGCCACAGGGTGAAGAAGGGCCTTCTGGCCTCGTCTTTGGGATAGAATTGCTCCTAAAGCTGACTCTGAGGCGTCTACTTCCAACACATAAGGAAAAGCGGGGTCTGGGTGCAGTAGTACCGGGGCAGAAGTAAATAGATCCTTCAGTTTATCAAATGCTTCCTGAGTTTCTGGAGACCACTGGAATCGGCTTTGCTGGCGAGTCAATTGGGTTATGGGAGAAATGATCGATGAGAATCCTTTTATAAACCTGCGATAAAAGTTGGCAAAGCCCACAAATCGTTGGACCCCCTTTTTATCGGTAGGGGCTGGCCATTCTTGGATAGACTTCACTTTCTGAGGATCCATTGAGACCCCTTCAGTGGAGATAATGAACCCTAGGAATTGGACTACCGTTCTTTCAAATTCACATTTCTCTCCCTTTAGGTAAAGTCCGTGCTTCCTGAGGATCGTGAGTACCTTTTTCACATGGACTTGATGCAGCTCAATGGTTGTAGAGAAAATCAGAATATCATCAAGGTAAACGATCACAAAGTTGTCTAAGTATTCACGAAAAATGTCATTCACTAGGTGTTGGAATGTAGCTGGGGCATTGCATAGGCCGAATGGCATCACTAGATATTCGAAATGTCCGAATCTAGACCTAAAAGCCGTTTTCCACTCATCCCCTGGGCGTATCCGAACCAAGTTGTAGGCGCCCCTTAGGTCAAGTTTAGAGAAAACTCGTGCGGTTCGAAACCGTTGTAACAGTTCTGGGATGAGGGGAAGCGGATAACTGTTCTTGATGGTGATCTTGTTGATCTCCCTGTAGTCCACACAAGGCCTTAAAGTACCATCTTTTTTTTCAACGAAGAAGATCCCTGCTCCGGCCGGAGAGGAGGAAGGACGAATGAATCCCTTTTCAAGGTTTTCGTTGATGTAGGACCGAAGAGCCTCCAACTCCTTTTCTGATAGAGGAAATATACGACCAAAAGGAATCTCGGAGCCAGGTAAGAGATCAATGGGACAGTCGTATGTTCGGTGAGGAGGCAAACTGTCGGCTTTCTTTTTGTCAAAAATGTCCATGAATTCACGGTAGGCTGCAGGGACGTGCTGAAGATGATCAGGGACTGGCTGGATAGTCAGACAGGGAGCTGTGCAGACAGAACCAGAGGTGAAGCAGTGCTGGGAGCAGTAGGCCGAAGAGAAGGAGATCTTCTTCTCACTCCAATTAATATGGGGTCGTGAGCTTGCAACCATGGAAGTCCCAGGATGATAGGGAACATGGGGGAGCAAATGATGTCAAAGCAAAGAAATTCTTGATGTCCTGAATCTGTGATGGTGAGAGTGGGTTTAGTTTCTTGGGTAACAGGCCCGGAACAGGGGGATGATCCATCGGCCAGGTGGATTTGGAGACTTTGTCTTTTATTTTGCAGAGGAATGCGTAAGCTTCGGGCTAGAGATGTATCCAGGAAGCAGCTGCAGGCGCCAGAATCAATAATGGCTGGTAGCCGGATCTCCTCGCCTGACACCTGTAGGGAGACAGGAAGGACAAGATGAGTTGAACTTGAACCATTGACTTGAAAGTTCATAGCTGTTTGTGGCTGGGACTTACTGGGTCTTATAGGACAGTTGCGCAAAAAGTGGCCTGACCCTCCATAGTACAGGCAGAGATTGGCTTCCCGCCGGCGTTGTTTCTCATCAGGCGTAAGTGGAGCCCGGATCAGGCCCAGTTGCATTGGCTCACTCTCCGAGGTAGAGGAAGAAGGGACTGTAGGAAGAGGATGACCTGTGGGGACCCTGGGTAGCATCCATGTAGGCCGAGGAGATTGAAAACGTTCAGAACGTCGTTCCCGTAGACGTCTATCTAGTTTTATGGCTAGCTGGATCAACTCCTCCAGGGTGGAAGGAGAATCAACACGCGCTAATTCCTCTTTGAGAGTCTCTGAGAGTCCCTGGCGGTACTGGTATTTAAGAGCTGCCTCGTTCCATCCAGTGTCCCCAGACCATTTTCGAAATTCGACCGTATAGTCCTCCACCGGTCTCTTTCCCTGGACTAAGGTATGTAAGATGGACTCGGCCGTGGCTGTGCGTTGGGGATCATCATATAATCTTCCCATGGATTCAAAGAAGGTTTCCACAGAGTTTAGTAAAGGGCTCTTCTGCTCCAGGAGGTTGTGAGCCCAGGCTTGGGGTTCTTCGGACAACAAGGAAATAATGAACCCTATTTTTACTGTCTCAGAACTGAAAGTCTTAGGTTGGAGAGCCAGGTATAACAAGCAGGCATTTTTAAATGCTCTAAACCTTTTCCGATTCCCGGAAAATCGTTCGGGTGTGGGTACCCTAGGTTCTGGGTGAGTCATAACAACCGCAGGAGCCGAGCTGGAGTGATCTTGCGAAGAGCTGGCCCCACTGGGGAATGTGGAGGTTGCATCCCCGGGAGATAAGATTAGGTGCTGGAAACGACCTTCTAGTTGGAAATAGCCATCTTGTAACCTCTGGACTGCTTGCGTAAGGGTCGTGACCTGCTGGCATAGAGCCTCGAGAGGGGATCCCACTCTGTCGGCCTCAGACATCTGGCTGGTTTGTACTATCACGGGTACTCACCAAGGCCGAGATGCTGGGAGTGGCTTCCCTTGCAGCTAAGCGCACTATACCCCTGGTGATGGTACAGAGGGTATAGGGCCCAGAGAGGCACAGGTTGCCAGCAGGCAGGTAGCTCTTAAGAGGAGGACTTCTGTAACGTAGAGATGAGAGCAATGGTGGCTCTGCCCCTGGAACTGGAGAAGAAGACCCGGCTGGGGTTCTAACCCGTAAACACAATGGGAGTTGAGAGAGGTGCAGGAGATCAGGCACGGAGAACCCAGTAATGGAGAGTCTGTGGTGCAGGCCGAGAACATATACTGGAGACAGGTAGCTGAGAAAGTCCTTTAAGCAGGCCGAGGGTCAAACACAGCAGACTGTAGCAAAGAAGTCCTGAAGGCAAGCCAGAGGTAAAGTACTGGAGATGTCAGTAGAGGAGTCCGTTAAACAAGACGGGGTCATACACGAGAAGGCAGGAGAATCCGGAGACAGGCAGAGGGTCAAACACTGGAAGCAGATGGTGGAGAAGTCCTTTCAACAAGCCAAGGTCAAACACTGGAGAGAAACAAGGTAGGTCAGGCAAATCCAGGTCAAACAGGTAAACACAAGGAGCAGGAATCAGGAACGGAACACTGGAAGCTGAAAGACAAACCAGCAATTAAACAGAGAACAAATCAGTCCTTATATAGGCCAGAAAGGGGGCGTAACGCTGACGAACGAACGTTCGTACGCCATTACGCCGTTACGCCGTGTAGAGAACCCGTGTGTGCCGCTACTTTGCTAACGCGCATGCGCTGAAGCGCGGCTCCGCCGTGCAGATGCACAGGTGCCTTGCGATGTTGGCAAGCCCTTTTCTTATTGCTTCTCTGACAGACTTTAAGGGATCTTATTGCAAAGAATGTACTAGATCCCCTTCCTCAAAAAAAGTTTTCCTTCTTTGATGGTAAAAGGTTCTATCCCTGCAAGACATGTTACACATGTAGACATACAGATGAAATAAAGAAGAAAAAATCTAGTTTTAAATCCACCGTCACTGACAGGGAGTATGAGATAAAAGAATTTATATCTTGCCGGATAGAAGGGGTGGTGTACCTTCTGGAATGTCCATGCCAGATCCAATATGTTGGACAAACCAAAAGCGAACTCTTTAAGAGACTTAGGGAACATACCCAAAACATAAAGAATGGCTACCCAAAACATAGCCTGTCTAGACAATATGACCAGTTCCATAATGGAGACCCCTCTTCTCTGAAAGTATGGGAAATTGATAGATATAAACCCCATTGGAGGGGTGATAACAAAGTAACAAAGCGTAATCAGTCAGAATCTCGCTGGATCTATGAGCTTCGTACATTGGCGCCATCAGGGCATAACGTGGAATTTGATCTCAATTGTTTTATTTCTGATTATTGAATGTTATTGTGTTACTTTAATTCCACCTTTTTCACTATTACCAATTTTCTTACCTTCTCCCATTATATGGAAATTGTCAGTATCATGATCTTTTTCTGTCAATTAATGAACATATTATATACTAGTTTGTCATAGATGAGATATGAGTTACCATTACTAGACTCTATGACATATTAGTTTGATTTGAATCTCAATGCACCTGGCCCTTATGAATTTTTAAGATAAGTGATTCCAATTGAATGGCTTATCTTTAGTGACCCAAAATATTTTTAGAATTATTTTCAATAATATTCTATTTGATCTTTTATTGTGGCATATTTAGCCAATCATTGGAAACTTGCTATCAATTTTTATTATTTATTATTTTTTATTTTGCCATGTTTCAGGAATATTTATTTTGTCCACTAGATGGCAGTTTTAATGCCAAGAGTAAGAAATGTATTTATGTGGTGTGTGCCTATTTAATCATATATTTATTCTTTTCGTTTTTTATTATATTATTATTTAGAAATTGTCCTTATTAAATGAAATAGCCATTACTGTTTTTAAATGTAAAGTCATTATCTGATATCTTTATGCTGCTTTATGCTGAGTGTCATTTACTATTATGCTGAGTATATGCCGAGCAGGGGTTACCATGGTAACCTTCCTGCTATATTAGTCATCCCGCCATACCCGTCTCTATACCCTTTGAAAAAGTGACGTGACAGTCACGCAACGCGTCAGGGAAGAAAGGCGGGTCACGTGGTAGCTTCCCGATCATGGCCGGGTTCGGGAAGCAGCTGTGTCACTAGCAGATGACATGCTTGCTTTTACTACTCCAATGTAAGTGGATATTTTTAATAAATATGTTGGTTTTAAACTACTTCACTATGGAGTGTGTCCTCCCCTTTCTTACATGATCTACATTGTCTAACTGGGGCATCCTGAGAGCGGAGGATTTAGACAGGAAACCCCTAAGGGAACTAACGTTCAGGAGATCGTGGAGCAGATGGGATTGATATTATTTATTTTTAAGGCTGTTATCGCTCAGTCCTGAGGTGAGAGGCTGGGGGAACTACATCTGTATCTACCTTATCTACACATATGATTGATTGCTGGCACTGGGAGTCTTTGATAAACTAATTTTTCACTTGTTTTAATTGTCACAATCTGGATTGCATTGTCTATGGGACCTCTTTTTTTATGACACTTTAGTTTCACTATTTGAAGCACATACATTGGTTTTTAATTTTTAATTTAATTAATCTATTTGCACATTTGTGAAGTGCTGCATGATATTTCATTATTTGAATAATTTTTTCCTGGTTATTTATGTTGCACAGTTTGCACTTTACCGTTTATTATTTATTTACCTATTTTTGGGTTTATATATTAGCTCGGTTTATGTTATTTATTTATTTATTTACACAATTGTGTCATGAATTATGGGTAGGCACTTTATTAATTTGATGGGGTTTTAGAAATATTTTTATATCAGAAGTTTTTCTCCCAGATAAAGTTAACTCTCCCTCTGTGAGGCTCCATTAATGATCGTTTCTGGGAGTAGGTTATTTTGGATCCATTTATTAAAGTAACTTTGATTTGTTTCTATCTATAGTTACCCAATGTGATGGAATAGTGATGATTTTTAGACATAAGTATTTATTGGATTTTCCGGTTTTGAATTTCCATTTATACCTAGTTGTTTTACACCTTTAATTGATTTGATTGAGCGCCACTTTATTTATTACTATGTCAGATCTCCTTTATTGGTGTGGGAACACCCTTAGGGTGGTAGCTTTATCAGTTTACCCCCCTTTTTTTGCTCTGAATATTGGTCTGAGGTTTGTGGTTTGCGCATTAGTACTCGTTATTATTTGATATTTAAAGGAATATTTCACTTTTTTTTTTTTCACTTTAAGCATCATTAAAATCACTGCTCCCGAAAAAACTGCCATTTTTAAAAGTTTTTTTTGCATTGATCCATGTCCCCTGGGGCAGGACCCGGCTCCCAAACCCTTTTTAGGACAATAACTTACATATTAGCTTTTAAAATGAGCACTTTTGATTTTGAACGTTCGAGTCCCATAGACTTTAATGGGGTTCTAAAGTTCGCGCAAACTTTCGGTCCGTTCGCAGGTTTTGGTGCGAACCGAACCGGGCGTTGTTCGGCTCATCCCTAATCTTGATGTATATGAATTAGGGCTGCAACTGACGATTGTTTTAATAGTCGATTGGTTGGCTGATTGTTGTTTTGATTGATCAATGAATCGGTTAATGGCCTTGGAAGAAAGTGTGGTGTATGATTTGGTTGGTATGTAAAGTTTAGGAAGGGGGCAATTTATTCTTGAGTGTCTCTAGTCAGGGGTGAGTGTAAATAACCAACTATATGGTTAGGGAGCAGGGTGTTTGGTCCACTCTGGGTCCAGATACTGTGTGTACTGTTGGAGGAGATGTACTGTGTGGACTATTAGAGGAGAGATATGCTGTTTATGCTGTTGGAGGATGTATGCTGTGTGGCTGTGTGTATTGTTGGGGGTGGGGTGAGTCTGGTGGATATCATCAGACTCAGAGATCAAATGTTTTTATTTAAAAAACAATGTGCTCCTTCAAAAAAAAATTTCATTTTAAGAACGTTTGTTCGATTTTCTAACCGTTGGTGGGGTCAAGTTGACGTTCATTTTCGGCCACAGTGACAGGAAAATTTGGAAATAGTAGCAAACTTCTTGGTCAAAGAAATTTTCAGACAGTGTATGTGGTTCTCATTCAGAAATGACATTGATTTTAAAAACAGAATGTTAAAAACAAGTTAAAATTTCAAACATTCTTTCATTCAGCGAATGTACAAAGATTTTTCACCTGAATATTCTCGTCTGAAAATTGATCGGTGTGGCCAGCATAAGGCTCAGTACACACCTATGCAGTTTGCTTTTGATCTGCAGTGATTTTTTCTGTGCGTTTTGATTTTTGCGCACGTGATTTTGCTGCGATTTGCGTTTTTGCATTTTTTCTGGCCAATTTGTTGTTGGGCAGATTAAAAAAAACAACAAAACACGAATTGCTGCAAAAATGCATTACATGCTTTTCTGCAGCTTCTCCATTGAAGTATATTGAACCAAAGAAGCACTGTTTTGCGTTAAAAAAAATCCCTGACCTTTTCCAAATATGCTGCGGCTGAAAAAAGCCTAGATGTGAACGTGTCTCATGGGAAGCCATGTAGGTGAACTCTGGTGCGTCTCTGCCAGAGGCACCAGAGGGCACATGGATGTGGACCAGGTCTAAGACGTTTATTAACATAGTGGGGTTGACAAGGTTAGGTTTGACCCTTTGTGTTACGGGGAGGAGCAGATAGTCGCTACTGTAAGGGGTTCATTTTTACTGTAGAACGGTGAAGGTAATATTTGCGGTGGCGATTGTTTGCTCTTTTTGTACTATAGAGGGCTAATTTTGTTTTTTTAACCCCATTGTGTTACTGGCCGATTGATCGATTGTGAAAATAGTAATTGATTAGTTTCATAATCGATTAGTCGTCGATTAGTCGATTAGTGGTTTCAGCCCCAGTATGAATCTGTCTCTTTGTAAACTACTAACTGGGGATTGTGAGCTTCGTAATTAGACCTGTAAACACTGGCTAAATTGTAACTGCTACAAATCATATTGAAATTAAGTGTGCCTCAGTTGACTGCCTCCTGTACTTTAAGCACTCATAGGGTTCTGCTTATCCAAGTTTGTGCTAATCATTCTTGAGATTACAGAAGTAATAGCCCTTCTTTAAGCATTTCTTTTAAAATACTTCAGAAAAGTCCACGGGGGGGTTGAACTATTATAGTTGGGAAAATCTCCAGGCTAATTTTTTGAAGGACTATAATCAGGACAGGGAATTGTTCTGACAAGTAGTGAAAAAAAAGCAGCAGCAATGATGACAGGGGCGGTACCTGTCAACCCAATTCTTGGACACAGAGTAGCTACCTCTGGAGTAAAGGCAACCTGTAAAAAGGTTGGGGAATCAGTTTAAGGTCCATTGTAAATATGGGCCTTGGGTGGTATCTTCAAGATTGTGATTGCTGGACTGGAAAGAGGTATTCTAAGAGAGGTACTTTTAAGCCAAAAGCTTGGGAAAGAAATACTTGGAGTGCATGGATGGTAGAATAAAAAACACACCAAATGATGCTGAGGAGTAGGGACAAGCAGGGATAGCCAGTAGACCAACATCCCCAGAGTAGTGACAGTGATGAACAGGGGGACGATGAGAAATTGTCAGGATTGGGGCCTTATACAATCGCCCCGGTCCTTATTGGCAAGATACTCAGAAGCTGATAGGAATTGTCAACTATCAGCAGATGACAAAACTAAGCCATTTTTTTTTAGAATACTTCTGAAAAGTCCACGGGGGAGATTGAACTATTATAGTTTGGAAAATCTCCAGGCTGACTTGAAGGACTATCGTCACGAACAGGGAAAATATTGTTCTGACAAGTAGTGAAAAGCAGCAACGGTGACAGGGCGGTACCTGTCAACCCAATCACGGTCGCTACCTCTGGAGGATCAAGCTATAAAAGGTTGAGAAATCAGGGCAGGGTCCAAGCGTCCGTAAGGATGGGTTAAATATGGGCCCTAGGATATTCGTGATTGGGATCGTTGGATGAGGAAGAGGTTTTCTAAGAAAGGTTAAACTTAAAGTATGGGAAGATCTGTACCGTGCTCACCACACAAAGATGACATGGCCATATGACTTCAGTTGCCCAGTCAGATAGAGGCAGTGCAATGGATTTGGGTATGTCTGAATTCAGGGGGACATCCTCAACACCTAAGGTATGTACCAACAATGTTCCCTCCCTGGTGTTTCTGCAAGAATAAATCCCTGGAAGGTAAGAGTTTTTTTTTTAAAAATTGCCCCCATACAGGCGGAGAAGGGGCTAATGAAAGGGGATGGATTTCTGAAAGAATTTCAACCTTACCAAACAGATGTTATGGTTTTAAGAAGAAGTACAGGTTAGTATAGAAAACATGCTGATATGTGTGATGTCTAGAGGTCATCTTTGACCTAGCTAATTGTGTGAATGTGTGTGTGGAATATGCAATATATGTTGTGTGACGTTTGTCTCAGCTGCTGACAGCCCACCCAAATGACCCCCCCCTTCTTTCTCACCAGATCTGTGAGAGTGTAAAGCGAACTGTATTGACATGCAAAATACCTGAGCCAAGATAATTATCTGTAATAGTGAGTTGAAATGTGTATTTACTAAAATGTATTTGTTTTCCAGAGAGACAGTTCTGCAAGAGGTTTTGTGGTGAGGTATTATGATTTGTTGATAAATGGTACCGCTAAAAGGTTTATACATGAATACATTTTTTTGGGGGAAATTATTGGTATACCATAAAACAAAAATCCACGTGGTATTATTACGTATTAAGTAATACATATTAATAATAAGTTGAGCTCAACAATTTTTGGTATTTTGAAAAAAAAAGGTGCACTGTTTATGTAATGTAATGTATATTTGTTTCATATGCTGATGTCTTGTTACAGGTATATAACCATTTGGTTTTTTTGTTTCTAGGTGAAAAATGGAATGTTTATTACTAAATTTTATTGATGTTTTATTCCCCAGATTCGATGAATGGGTTTAAAGGGTAAAGGTCTGATGTTACTTTGGGTAGACTTGCGTTTAACATTGCTTAATTCCCCCCTGCGGTTATTGTAATTAGTTACACTCCCAGCCAGTGCTTGACTATAGGATTCGTCAGCTTACGGTCTTTAACTTACAATAACAACACATCGCTGTGTGACATGGGTTTAAATGGCCACAACAGCCCTTTTATTAAACAAATTAATAACAACAAACAGAACAATTTAACACCAGAAGGGGGTCTTTGGGTGTCCTTAAATCACATTACCTCGGGGAGTCTATTGTACATCTCCTCTGGCCTTTGGCATGGATATAGCAGGAACAGCAGGTTGTACCCCGATCACCCCTGAAGAAAGGTTTTATAGCAAACCTGACATCCCCTACACCTACTGAAACTTCCGTTGGGACTCGGGGAGGAGTTAAAATTTGGGTAGTTGGGTAGTTTGGGCAACAGGTAGATAGTGCCAACAGTTTGTGCAGGGCATGAATAGAAGGGCCCTGTTTATGATCTAAGGGGAGGAGGGTGGTACAAAAATATTAGCGACTGGGAATATGGAGCTGGCTGAGGGAACATTTTAGGTGGAGGCGGGGTAGGCTTCCCGGAATAAAAGAGTTTTTAGGGATCACCTAGTGGTGGTCAGGGTAGGAGCTGGCTGGACATATTGGGGGGGGTCCAGAGATTCTGGAGCGGTCCTGTTGTTGAGCATGGGAGGAGGTAACAAGGGATCTGGAAATCAGGATGTCTTAGGAGGAGTGGAGTGGACGATTTGGGTGATATCTAAAGATCGAAAGAGGTAAATACAAATATCTCAAACTAAGGTTTCTTGATGGGAAAAGTTTATTCAGGTACCGTCTTAGGGCCACAGCTTTAGTAAACTTCACCCTGTTGCTGTCCTGATGTGGGTAGCTATTAGGAGACATAGTTACATAGTTACATAGTTACATAGTTACATAGTAGGTGAGGTTGAAAAAAGACACAAGTCCATCAAGTCCAACCTATGTGTGTGATAATGTGTCAGTATTACATTACATATCCCTGTATATTGCGGTCATTCAGGTGATTATCTAATAGTTTCTTGAAGCTATCAATGCTCCCCGCTGAGACCACCGCCTGTGGAAGGGCATTCCACATCCTTACCGTTCTTACAGTAAAGAACCCTCTACGTAGTTTAAGCTTAAACCTCTTTTCTTCTAATTGTAATGAGTGGCCACGAGTCTTATTAAACTCTCTTCTGCGAAAAAGTTTTATCCCTATTGTGGGGTCACCAGTACAGTATTTGTAAATTGAAATCATATCCCCTCTCAAGCGTCTCTTCTCCAGAGAGAATAAGTTCAGTGCTTGCAACCTTTCCTCATAACTAAGATCCTCCAGACCCTTTATTAGCTTTGTTGCCCTTCTTTGTACTCGCTCCATTTCCAGTACATCCCTCCTGAGGACTGGTGCCCAGAACTGGACAGCATACTCCAGGTGCGGCCGGACCAGAGTCTTGTAGAGCGGGAGAATTATCGTTTTATCTCTGCAGTTGATCCCCCTTTTAATGCATGCCAATATTCTGTTTGCTTTATTAGCAGCAGCTTGGCATTGCATGCCATTGCTGAGCCTATCATCCACCAGGACCCCCAGGTCCTTTTCCATCCTAGATTCCCCCAGAGGTTCTCCCCCCAGTGTATAGATTGCATTCATATTTTTGCCACCCAAATGCATTATTTTACATTTTTCTACATTGAACCTCATTTGCCATGTAGTCGCCCACCCCATTAATTTGTTCAGGTCTTTTTGCAAGATTTCCACATCCTGCAGAGAAGTTATTGCCCTGCTTAGCTTAGTATCGTCTGCAAATACAGAGATTGAACTCTTTATCCCATCCTCCAGGTCGTTTATGAACAAATTAAATAGGATTGGTCCCAGCACAGAACCCTGGGGAACCCCACTACCCACCCCTGACCATTCTGAGTACTCCCCATTTATCACCACCCTCTGAACACGCCCTTGTAGCCAGTTTTCAATCCATGTACTCACCCTATGGTCCATGCCAAGGCACCTTATTTTGTATAGTAAACGTTTATGGGGAACTGTGTCAAATGCTTTTGCAAAATCCAGATACACCACGTCTACGGGCCTTCCTTTATCTAGATGGCAACTCACCTCCTCATAGAAGGTTAATAGATTGGTTTGGCAAGAACGATTCTTCATGAATCCATGCTGATTACTGCTAATGAAATCATTCTTATTACTAAAATCTTGTATATAGTCCCTTATCATCCCCTCCAAGAGTTTACATACTATTGATGTTAGGCTAACTGGTCTGTAATTCCCAGGGATGTTTTTTGGGCCCTTTTTAAATATTGGTGCTACATTGGCTTTTCTCCAATCAGCTGGTACCATTCCAGTCAATAGACTGTCTGTAAATATTAGGAACAACGGTCTGGCAATCACCTGACTGAGTTCCCTAAGTACCCTCGGATGCAAGCCATCTGGTCCCGGTGATTTATTAATGTTAAGTTTCTCAAGTCTAATTTTAATTCCGTCCTCTGTTAACCATGGAGGTGCTTCCTGTGATGTGTCATGAGGATAAACACTGCAGTTTTGGTTACTGAAGCCCCCCGATTCACTTGTGAAGACTGAGGAGAAGAATAAATTCAATACCTTTGCCATCTCCCCATCCTTTGTAACCAGATGTCCTTCCTCATTCTTTATGGGGCCAATATGGTCTGTCCTCCCTTTTTTACTGTTTACATACTTAAAGAATTTCTTGGGATTTCTTTTGCTCTCCTCCGCTATGTGTCTTTCATGTTCTATCTTAGCCATCCTAATTGCACCCTTACATTTCTTATTGCATTCTTTATAAATTCTGAATGCTGAGGATGATCCCTCAACCTTGTATTTTTTGAAGGCCTTCTCCTTTGCTTTTATATGCATTTTTACATCGGAGTTAAGCCATCCAGGATGTTTGTTCGCTCTTTTAAATTTATTACCCAATGGGATACATTGGCTAATGCCCTTATTTAATATGCTCTTAAAGCAAACCCATCTCTCCTCCGTATTCTTTGTTCCTAATATTTTATCCCAATTTATGCCTTTTAGCAAGGTTTGTAGTTTAGGGAAGTTGGCTCTTTTGAAATTCAGTGTCTTTGTGTTCCCTTCATGTTTCCTATTTGTGTGATTTATACTGAAACTAATTGACCTGTGATCGCTGTTACCTAAATTGCCCCGTATTACCACATCTGTTATCAGGTCTGTATTATTGGTAATCAGTAGATCTAGTAATGTTTTATTTCTAGTTGGTGCGTCTACCATCTGACCCATAAAATTGTCCTGCAAAACACTAAGGAACTGGCGAGCCTTAAATGAATGCGCGGTTCCCTCCGCCCAGTCTATGTCTGGATAATTAAAATCCCCCATTATGATAACACTTCCCATCCTTGCTGCTAATCCAATTTGTGATAGGAGATCCGTCTCCACTTCCTCCCTCAGGTTTGGGGGCCTATAGCATACTCCCAGTATTATTTTCCCCTTAGCTTCATCCCTTTGGAGCTCTACCCATAAAGATTCCACCTCCTCCCTAGCCCCCTCAGCGATGTCATCTCTCACACTCACTTGTACATTATTCTTGATATATAGGCATACCCCTCCCCCTTTTTTACCTTCTCTATCCTTGCGGTATAGGGTATACCCTTGAATGTTTGCCAGCCAATCATGAGAGCTGTTGAACCAGGTCTCTGAAATTCCCACAAAATCCAAATCCTCCTTGTACAACCGTATCTCTAGTTCACCCATCTTGTCCGCCATGCTCCTGGCATTGGTGAACATGCCACATAGTTTAGACTGGTCGCATATTGTCCTCGTATTGGGTGTTTCAAGATTGCAACTAGGACTTGCTACTATACTCCCCTTGTGTTTTTGTGCTTTGGTTAACCTACCACTAATGCCCCCAATACTACCCTCTGGAATATCTTCCGCGCTGGCTATCACTGTCTCTGGACCCTCCCCCCCATCGCCTAGTTTAAAAACCCCTCTAACTTTTTGGCCATCTTCATCCCCAGCAGATCTGCACCCTCCTCATTTAGGTGCAGTCCGTCCCTTCTATAGTACCGGTTACCGACTGAGAAGTCGGCCCAGTCCTCCAGGAACCCAAACCCCTCCTTACTACACCAGCTCTTCAGCCACTTGTTTACTTCCCTAATCTCCCTCTGCCTTTCTGGTGTGGCTCGATGTACCGGTAGTATTCCTGAGAACACTACCTTGGAGGTCCTTTTCCTCAATTTAGCTCCTAAGTCCCTAAAATCGTTCTTTAGGACACTCCATCTGCCTCTGACTTTGTCATTGGTGCCAACGTGCACCATGACAGCCGGGTCTTCCCCAGCCCCTCCCAGTAATCTGTCCACAAGATCCGTGATGTGCCGAACCCGAGCGCCCGGTAGACAACATACTGTTCGGCGCTTCAGGTCTTGGTTACAGATTGCCCTCTCTGTCCTTCTAAGAATTGAGTCCCCTACCACCAGAATCTGTCTTTCCTTTCCCTTTGCTGCCCCCCCACTCTCACTGGAGGAGTCCTTCCCCTGGCAGCTAGGAGAGTCCCTCATCTCCAGCAGTGCTGGTCCCTGACTGGTTTCACCAATGTCACTCAATGGAGCGTACTTATTGGGATGCTCCAGTCCTGGAACAGCCTCTCTGACACTTCCCCCTCTACCCCTCCTGACTGTCACCCATCTACTCTTTGCTAGTGCCTGCACCTCTTTGTCTCCACCCGCCTCTGTGCTGGCCCCTGCCGGCACCTGCCATGTACGTTCCTGGCTCACCTTTAGTATGGAGGGACTTCTCAGTGCTGACAGTTGCTTCCCTAGATTCAGAACCTGGGCTTCCAGGGAAACAATGTGCTTACATTTTGCACAGCAGTATTCGCCCTCGATCGGATGATCAAGGAACGCATACATGCGGCAAGATGTACAAAGAGCCGCCTCTCCACACCCGCCGGGCATCGTACCTATTAAATTTAGTGAGGATTTGGGGATTTTACCCTGTCCAAATTACCTAACAGCTTGCTTCCTGGCACTAATACTCAAGACAATACACAGGTACACAACAAGACAATACACAGGTACACAATACACAGTACTAACGATCCACACACACTACTCAGATAACACTCAGATACTCACACTACACAGGTACTATGACCCCTGTTATAACCTCCTGTTTTAAACTCTTGTGTTTAACTCCCACTTAATTCAGTTCCACTTATACCAACCTCCACTGCTTCAAACTGAGCACGCTCACACTGAGCCCTGCAACCAGTTAAATAGTCACCTGTGAGCAATTAACCACACCCCTTAATTGATAGACTGATGAAACCAGAAAAAAAAAAAAAAAAAAGAGCTATTTAAAAAGTGACAGCAAAAGTCAAAGGAAAAAGCCCCCAAAAAGCACCCCAGCAAACAGCAACAGACAGCAGACAGCAACAGACAGCAGACAGCAACAGACAGCAGACAGCAACAGACAGCAACAGACAGCAGACAGCAACAGACAGCAGACAGCAGACAGCAACAGACAGCAGACAGCAACAGACAGCAGACAGCAACCAAACACCAAGACTTGTATACTCTAACTCTTGTCTTTAACTCCCACTTAATTCAGTTCCACTTACACCAAGCTCCACTGCTTCAAACTGAGCACGCTCACACTGAGCCCTGCAACCAGTTAAATAGTCACCTGTGAGCAATTAACCACACCCCTTAATTGATAGACTGATGAAACCAGAAAAAAAAAAAGAGCTATTTAAAAAGTGACAGCAAAAGTCAAAGGAAAAAGCCCCCAAAAAGCACCCCAGCAAACAGCAACAGACAGCAACAGACAGCAGACAGCAACAGACAGCAGACAGCAACAGACAGCAACAGACAGCAACAGACAGCAGACAGCAACAGACAGCAGACAGCAACAGACAGCAGACAGCAGACAGCAACAGACAGCAGACAGCAACAGACAGCAGACAGCAACCAAACACCAAGACTTGTATACTCTAACTCTTGTGTTTAACTCCCACTTAATTCAGTTCCACTTACACCAAGCTCCACTGCTTCAAACTGAGCACGCTCACACTGAGCCCTGCAACCAGTTAAATAGTCACCTGTGAGCAATTAACCACACCCCTTAATTGATAGACTGATGAAACCAGAACAAAAAAAAAAAAAAAGAGCTATTTAAAAAGTGACAGCAAAAGTCAAAGGAAAAAGCCCCCAAAAAGCACCCCAGCAAACAGCAACAGACAGCAGACAGCAACAGACAGCAGACAGCAACAGACAGCAGACAGCAACAGACAGCAACAGACAGCAGACAGCAACAGACAGCAGACAGCAACAGACAGCAGACAGCAACAGACAGCAGACAGCAGACAGCAACAGACAGCAGACAGCAACAGACAGCAGACAGCAACCAAACACCAAGACTTGTATACTCTAACTCTTGTGTTTAACTCCCACTTAATTCAGTTCCACTTACACCAAGCTCCACTGCTTCAAACTGAGCACGCTCACACTGAGCCCTGCAACCAGTTAAATAGTCACCTGTGAGCAATTAACCACACCCCTTAATTGATAGACTGATGAAACCAGAAAAAAAAAAAAAAAAAGAGCTATTTAAAAAGTGACAGCAAAAGTCAAAGGAAAAAGCCCCCAAAAAGCACCCCAGCAAACAGCAACAGACAGCAGACAGCAACAGACAGCAGACAGCAACAGACAGCAACAGACAGCAGACAGCAACAGACAGCAAACAGCAACAGACAGCAGACAGCAGACAGCAACAGACAGCAGACAGCAACAGACAGCAGACAGCAACCAAACACCAAGACTTGTATACTCTAACTCTTGTGTTTAACTCCCACTTAATTCAGTTCCACTTACACCAAGCTCCACTGCTTCAAACTGAGCACGCTCACACTGAGCCCTGCAACCAGTTAAATAGTCACCTGTGAGCAATTAACCACACCCCTTAATTGATAGACTGATGAAACCAGAAAAAAAAAAAAAAAAAAAGAGCTATTTAAAAAGTGACAGCAAAAGTCAAAGGAAAAAGGCCCCAAAAAGCACCCCAGCAAACAGCAACAGACAGCAGACAGCAACAGACAGCAGACAGCAACAGACAGCAGACAGCAACAGGCAGCAACAGACAGCAGACAGCAACAGACAGCAGACAGCAACAGACAGCAGACAGCAACAGACAGCAGACAGCAGACAGCAACAGACAGCAACCAAACACCAAGACTTGTATACTCTAACTCTTGTGTTTAACTCCCACTTAATTCAGTTCCACTTACACCAAGCTCCACTGCTTCAAACTGAGCACGAACCAATGTTCCTCTTTATTTATTTTTTGCTAAGTTGCTGCTGCAACAGCGGCAATGTATTATTTTTCAAGGTATTTTATAATAATTTTTCAGGAGTGTTATATATTGTTCGTTTGTTTTTATGAATGCAGATTCAATGCTCTTTGACATAAATTGAAATGTGTGTGCTAAACGGTCTGGGTTGAAGCAGCATTAAACCTGTATGTTTTTGTAATTTTTGCCTATTTTATTTTTTTCTCTTCTTTCTCTTTCCTACCTTTTTTGTTTCATATTCTTATCTTTAATTATTTTTATTGATGGTACCAGTCCATTAGCTGATAATCTTCTTCTTCATATCTTTAACATTGAATGTATTAATATTCTGGAACTTTTGTTTGAATATCAGAGATGAGCTGTGAATTATAAGGCTTTACCGTTTCTGCCTGAGTCCGTTTTTAAGAGTCCAGTGGGTCCTATAGAATGGTTTCCTGAAACATACAAGTCACAAAGTATCCCTGGACATCCAGGTCTTATGTCTTAATGTAATTCTACCTCCCCTAGTCTGCCTACTGCTTTAACCTGAGCCCCGTGAGCAGGTGTGGTGAACCCAGGGACCTGACAATAGCAGGCAGTGTTGCCTATCCCTATCATCAAGGGCCATGTATGATACTGGCTGTTACTCAGACTCTGTACCCTGTGGGGATCCCACTTTACTCGTCCACATTACACCCCTTATAAGCATTTAGTCTTATTGGCCAATCCTCTGCTCCTGTCCGGCATTCCTCCAATATCTGTACACTGACATTCTCCTTCTTTTTTTGTATTTATGCATGACTGCCCGGAGGCCCGCTCGACCACCACCTGAAGAAGCAACAACAACCAAGTCATCTCATGAGACAAATGTGCAACAAATAAGACTCTCCTGAACTTTCCTTCACCATGCTGAAAAGTGCTGTCTCGTGGTCTGATCCAATCGGTTCAACCATTACACCATATTCCCAAGTTACAGGACTAGATATGCCAGGATCCTGCCATCAATGTTGGAGTTCCGCTCTTCCAAGGCAGAGGGGCGAGGAAACATTGCAGTACAGACACTCATGGTTCCGATGTGAAGTCTCAAAGGCACCAGGGTTGATTTGCTGTCTCAAGTCTACCTTGATGGGTTCCGGCATATTCAAGAAAGGAAGAGGAGGCCTCAGTGGTGGTGGGGAAGGGTCGGGGATTCTGGACTGTTGTGGAGAATGAACTTCAGGGGGGACTGTGGTGGAGATTTTGAATATTCATATTTATATCAAGGAGCTTCAAGGGAACCATTGTGAGGATTTTCTAATTAGATTACCATGCCCCATTTTGTGTATGTATATATATATATATATATATATATATATATATATATATATATATATATATATATATATATATATATATATATATATTTATGAACGTATATCGGTATATATATATATATGTGTATGTTTTATAGGAACGTGTGTACTAGAAGGTGGGCCTATTTACTGTTTTTGGTATCTCAAACACACCGTGTTGGTCTGCTGTCTGCATAGTAACTAAGTTACCCTATTGTTCGTAGAGACGGCCATTTCAGACATAGTGGCTCTACCTGATCACAAGTCCTTAAAATGCTAATTTATGGTGTATCAAAGAGGGCTGACTGTTGTAAATCAAGAGATAAGGCTTAACACAGGTAATCGGGCAGACAGGCACCGGAGATAGCCTCTTGCTTAACCTCCCTGGCGGTATGATTATTTCTGATTTTAGGTGCTGAAAGCGGTACAATTATTTTGCACAGAAATTTGGCGTTTTATATTGTAGGCCTGTAATTCTTAGGAATAGTTCACTTAAATCTGTCTAAACAAGAGTCTAGTAGACATCCCGGGTATGATAAAGTTTGAAAAACGAAATAAAAAATTATAATATAATAAATAACTATAAATAGTTTTTGGTTGCTATGGACAATCTCCAGTTTCCTGGCAGAAAGAACAGTTTTATATATATAAAACTGCATGCAGGACACTGGGCAGACCACTAGGGACAAAGGGGATGTGTAGTTATTTGATACAGTACTGTAATCTGTAAGATTACAGTATGCTGTATCTATACTGTGTGTTTCACTTTTGAATTTACCGCCGAACTCCGTCCCCGTGCGTCGCAACGCTCGCAGGGAACGGAGCTCGGCACTGTGAATCGAGCGAGACACAGCGGCTCGCCGATCACAGCGGGGAGACATCGCAGGATCCAGGGGACAAGGTAAGTAAACTCTTCCTGGATCCTGCGATGCAAGCCCGAGTCTGGCTCGGGGATACCGCTTTTGGTATGAAAAATCCAACCCGAGCCAGACTCGGGAATACCGCCAGGGAGGTTAAAGCGGAAGTTTGCTGAAAAAGAAATATTAAACGCCAGCAGCTACAAATACTGCAGCTGCTGACTTTTAATATATGGACACTTACCTGTCCAGGGAGCCCGCGATGTCGGCAGCCGAAGCCGATCCGTCCTTCGGCTCTCGGCTGCTGCCGCCGCCGCCATCCTCGGTAAGGGACTAAGGAAGTGAAGCCGTGCCGCTTCACTTCCTGGTTCCCTACTGCGCATGCGCGAGTCGCGCTACGTGTCCTCTCTGGTCCCTGCTGTGTTCTGTGTCTCACAGAATACAGCGGTGGAGGAGGACAGAGTAGGCGCCGGAAGTGGCGTAGGTCACTGCAAGCGCCGCGGTGATCTATGCCAGGAAGTGGGAGCAAATACCTGTATTAGACAGGTATCTGCTCCCCCCCCCCCTGAAAGGTGCCAAATGTGACAATGGAGGGGGGAAGGAATCCAAAAAGTGGAAATTCCATTTTTGGGTGGAACTCCACTTTAAGTGGGAAGCGTGATGACAAACTACTATTGAACTTGCAGCCAACCAGAATTTTATGCAATGCTGGGCCAATGACAAGGTTCCAGGGGGGTAGAACCTGGATTGGCGGGAATAGGAGGGGGGGGGGGCATAAAAGACAGTACAGAGAGCTACACATGCTCTCTGCCTCTCGGTCGCCCCTCCCCCCCTGCAAGTATGGTAACATCAAGGCTGTCTAGGTAATGTATCTGTATTATCTCTATGTCTCTTTTCTTCTCTTAAATATTTCTATCCTAGGAGTTGCCTTACCTTGGTAGCATGTGTATGTCGATTGTAACTATATCTCTTTTTTGCATTAACTATCTCTGTAGACTGGCAACACTGTACTTGTAACATCACTATGCTATATTTGTCAATCTCGGAATATTCTAACGTTTCTTTTCTGTATAAATAAATTAGATCTTTGTATTTTAGCACCAATATCATTCATTATTGATTTCATGAGTTATAGATGCAACCGCATTGGTTGATTCATATATAGATAAAAGTTTTTGATCACTTATGTTATAAGTGAGGTAGGTAAAAGTAGCCTTGTCACTGCACACCAGCTTGCCTGCTACTGGAGCCTTCTGACAAATTCACCTGCCCAGCATGGACACCTTCCCTGTTGCTATCAAGACTTACAGGCAATCATGCCACTCTGTACTCCTGCCCCTCCTGTTTACACTATCTGGGGTACTAAGTTAGAGGTATAAGTGAGGCCTTCCTCATCATATCAGGCTCTGCTACCAGGTACACGATAAACTGTTTTTGCTGTCAACTTGAGACAGTAATCATGGCAGGCTGTTAGCTGCATGTACAGTAACTCACAAAAGTGAGTACACCCCTCACATTTTTGTAAATATTTTGTTATATCTTTTCATGTGACAAGACTGAAGAAATGACACTTTGCTACAATGTAAAGTAGTGAGTGTACGGCTTGTATAATGCCGCGTACACACGATCAGAATTTCCGACAATAAATGTTCAATGTTACATAGTTACATAGTTACATAGTAGGTGAGGTTGAAAAAAGACACAAGTCCATCAAGTCCAACCTATGTGTGTGATTATGTGTCAGTATTACATTACATATCCCTGTATATTGCGGTCATTCAGGTGATTATCTAATAGTTTCTTGAAGCTATCAATGCTCCCCGCTGAGACCACCGCCTGTGGAAGGGAATTCCACATCCTTGCCGCTCTTACAGTAAAGAACCCTCTACGTAGTTTAAGGTTAAACCTCTTTTCTTCTAATTGTAATGAGTGGCCACGAGTCTTATTAAACTCTCTTCTGCGAAAAAGTTTTATCCCTATTGTGGGGTCACCAGTACAGTATTTGTAAATTGAAATCATATCCCCTCTCAAGCGTCTCTTCTCCAGAGAGAATATGTTCAGTGCTCGCAACCTTTCCTCATAACTAAGATCCTCCAGACCCTTTATTAGCTTTGTTGCCCTTCTTTGTACTCGCTCCATTTCCAGTACGTCCCTCCTGAGGACTGGTGCCCAGAACTGGACAGCATACTCCAGGTGCGGGCGGACCAGAGTCTTGTAGAGCGGGAGAATTATCGTTTTATCTCTGCAGTTGATTCCCCTTTTAATGCAATGTGAGCTGGTTGTCGGAAGTTCCGACCGTGTGAAGGCTCCATCAGACATTTGCTGTCAGAATTTCTGACAACAGATGTTTGAGAGCTGGATCAACAAAATCCGTTGTCGTAAATTCCGAGCGTGTGTAGACGATTCCGACGCACAAAATTCCACGCATGCTCTGAATCAAGTACGAGATGGAAGCGCTCGGTCTGGTAAAACTAGCGTTCATAATGGAGATAGCACATTCGTCATGCTGCAAATTTTTAAATCTTTTAATGCAGCGAATTCTCTTCTTCTTTACAATGCTAGAATAATGAAGTTGTTTTGCTGCTGATATTCACACAGACTTCTGAAAAACTGATTTCTTTATTATATCTCATAGTCTCCTGAAAAATCTTTAAATTTTTAATCGCCAGATCTCCAGAATAATGTTAAGAAATTTTTTTATAGTGATCTACTTTTTTTTTTTTATCATGATCTCCCAATTTTTTTTTAATAGTGTTTTTTTTCTAGTGATCTCCATAATTTTTTTGTCGTTTTGTGTGTCAAGTTACCACAACACCATTATTTTCTTATATTTTATAACCTCAAAGAGATTTTGGTTGGTGTTGATGTCCCTTGTTAATTTTAATTTGATCTTATATTTTCGAACTGTACCTGCCTAGTCACAAACAAACTGTCCTTTTTGAAGTAAAACACATAGCCAAGTATTTGTGAAAAAAAATAGACATTTATTAGGGGTCATAACAAAATAAAGAGGAAGGCAACGCTGGATAAACTGTTGAAATTGGCGAAGCCTTTGTACCCCTGGGCAGACATCAATTATTTGACAGGCAAAATTGGTAGCCTGAGGAGTCCATTTAATAGGGAGCACAATCCGGTCCAGGACTCCGAGAGATCGGGAGCAGCAGCAGATGATATATCTAAGGCTGTGGTCTTACAACAGCCTGCGTCTTTTGCCAGACCAGACCGAACCCAGGCCATCACACTCAAGACTTTGTTGCACGCTTCCTTCCAGACTGTGGCTGTGGAGTTGAAGTTGTGGCAGGAGATGGAGGAGGAGTATGGTCCAACTCACATACGTGACTTTTTTTGTGAGTTTGCCCATCACCCCCTTAGTGAGGGCCTGATAGATGACTTCCTCACAAATGAGGCATTGGCCCACCTCCATTTCATGCATTTTGCTGGCTGCCATGCAGGCATAGGCCTCTTGAAGATTGGGGGTGGTTCTGAGGGCCGCAGTAGCCTGCCAAATCAAAGAAAGCTCTGACTCCTCCACGTTACTTCCCTTCCTGGGCCTTTTTTGTTGGAAGGCGGAGGGGAGGAACCTGCAGTTCGGTCAGGCTACTGGGCCTGGCCACCTCCTGGCTGCCACTTTCCATGGCCACCTCCTGGCTGCCACTTTCCCCCGCCTCCTCCTGGATGAGACTTTCTACGGCCTTCTGCTGGCTGAGACTTTCCTGTGTATGAAAATGGGACATAGTTTTAGTTTTTTGGTCAAAAAACACACACAATTTTGAGCTCATGACTGTTGCAAATTCATTGTTAACAAATAGAAAAGACTATCATTCTGATCCCAGCATTTTTCATTCTTTTCCCAATCATTTTTGGCTACTACTGTCGACTGATATGTAAACCATATCAAATGGAAAATACAGCGCTGTCTAAAATAGCCCTTCAAGAAGATGCAATAATTGGAGTCCTGCTTCTTCTAGAGAATACAACAATTAGGTCCTGCTGCAGTTTATAATATGAGATACACACAATAAGTACTGTAAATGTCATAGAAAGACAACCGCGCTATATGAGACCATATAAGTACTAATAATTCTCTGCAAGTGATGGAATATCCCTATCTCTTAAGGGACATGTTAGCAATAGGAAAAGTCCAATAACTGCAGAAAATCAATTTGCATCACAGTATTAAATCTAAAATGTATTGTGCAATAATTGACATGATAGCGTCATGAAAAAGTCAATGAAGATATTAATGTTCACACAGATAGTCAAAACTGATAATGTTGCTGGTCACTGAATGTTCACATTAAAGGCATGTCTCTCCTTCATAGATAATAGTGACTTCAAACTGGAAAACACCATAGGAAAAAGTAATTTGAGATCCCCTCTCTCTGCTCCATTTCCTCTTCCTCCATGTGCCTGCAAGGCGGTACTCCTGGTGAAAATCACTTGTTCAAGTCGATGGGCTGAGCTGCAACTGTAAGCCGAATGCAAAGAAAAAACAAGCAGAAGTTCAGGAGACAGCAGGATTGCCTTCTTAACAACTTGGAAATGACTGGGTGTTAGAAAAAAAAACAATATATAATGTTTGGGGGTTCTAAGTAATTTTCTAGCAAAAAAACCTGTTTTAAACATGTAAACACCTAAAATCCAAAACGAAGCTGGTCCTTAAGTGGTTAAAATTGTACCTTCGTTAGCACAATCGGCGCTTACGCTACTCCATCCTCCGCTCACAGATCGTACGTACAACGCACGTGTGTTATGCTTTATATATACCATGCATGCGTGAAACTCTGCCCAAGTCTGACCTTCTTTATAGTATATTCCACGCCCCTTCTCTTTAGGCGCATTCGAAGAGCACATGGCGGAGACAGAACAGGTGCATGCATAGGAGAGCAGCAATGAGGAGGAAAGCCCGGAGCCACAAACATCACGATCCAGGAGATTTAAGGCCTCAAATTTGTCTTATGTTGAGATGGTGGAGATGGTGGACATCTTGAAGAGGGCCGACTGTGACAGGAAATATGGACCGTACAGAAACCCAAATGTGAGAAAGATTAAAATCATGAGTAAAGTTGTGAAAAGTCTGCAGAAGAATTCTGGGGTACAGCAAACCAAGGATCAACTGAGGAAACGGTGGTCAGACCTCAAATTGAGGGAGCACGATCAGTACAGCAGAAGAATCAAGAGAGTGCTGCAAAAAAGTAAGTATTTTGTCGTGTGTTTCTATTATTATTATTACTTTCGTGCTGCTCCATGTGCTTTTCTTTACTGTTGTACAGTTTAAAATAGTGTTTAAAATGGCAAGTTTCAGGTTCGTGGGCACAGTAATCGTTCGTAGTAAACATTGTTCGTTCGCTTACTAAACAATGTTTTTGGCAGATGCAGGTTAACTACATTTGTTCATGCCTATTTGTAATAAAAGAAGTTTGTTGTCTAGATGGGTTTGTAACTAGAATGAAATGCAAACTTGATTTAGAGTAAGGAGAGGACACTCAGCAGTTGTTTACACATCTGGATGCGTGGGACACCAGAACAAACTTTTTAGGGTGTCCCACGCAGGTGCTCCAGTGGATACTAGGGGTCTCTACATGTGTGATACTTTACCAAAAAAGGTAAGTATTCCAGCTTTTAGTAAGAGAAAAAATCATGTCTTCAGCTTGGAACTCTGCCAAAATTGTACAGACAATTGTACGACACTTCCAAGCAATGTTTCATATTCATATTTCTTGCCTCAAATATCTGTGGGCTAAGTATACCTTTTATTTAATTCACATAGGGGAGAAAAGACTCGGAACATCTGAGGACACCAGGGACCCCCAACCTCCTAAAGAAGGGGAAGTCACCACACCACAACCTGAGGATGTGGAGGGAGGAGAGGTTCATGACATGGTTGAAATAGTGACCACAACAGGTGAGTGTCTGAGACCACAGCTTAAGGTAATAGATGTATGCCTGCGTATTTATAATACATGGTGTGTTTTATTCTTTTTAAGTGATGTGGATGTTGTGGAAGAAGAAACTCATTTCACCTGTGCAAGTGCACACGTCCTCATTGGGGAAATCATGGTGTGCAATCGTGATTTAGAAAAGATAAAGGAAAGCATCAATGATGTTCAACAAAAAATGAAGAACATCATTGATGTTTTAGGCAGAATCTAAAATACACAAAAATTTACCATTTTGTCGAGGAATTTTTTATTTTAAATCAAGTTTTAAAGTATTTTAAAAGCCTAATTCTGAAAATGCACACAGTGGGGATTAATTGCTAAAGGCAAATCCACTTTGCACTACAGGTGCACTGCAAGTACACTTGAAGGTTCACAGAAAGTACACTTAAAAGTGCAGTCGCTGTAGATCTGAGGGGGACATGCAAGGAAAATAAAAAACAGTATTTTAGCTTGCACATGATTGGATGATAAAATCAACAGAGCTTCCCCTCATTTCAGATCTTTCCCTTAGATCTACAGCGACTGCACTTCCAAGTGCACTTTGTAGTACAAAGTGGATTTGCCTTTAGTAAATCAACCCCAGTGTGTCAACGTGTGCTATCTGCCATCACGGGATATCAATGTATGCGTTTTGGGGGTGCAACCCCTTCCTCCCAACTAGGGATGAGCCGAACACCCCCCTGTTCGGTTCGCACCAGAACATGCGAACAGGAAAAAAGTTTGTGCGAACACGCGAACACCGTTAAAGTCTATGGGACACGAACATGAATAATCAAAAGTGCTAATTTTAAAGGCTTATATGCAAGTTATTGTCATAAAAAGTGTTTGGGGACCTGGGTCCTGCCCCAGGGGACATGGATCAATGCAAAAAAAAGTTTTAAAAACGGCCGTTTTTTCAGGAGCAGTGATTTTAATAATGCTTAAAGTCAAACAATAAAAGTGTAATATCCCTTTACATTTTGGAGCTGGGGGGTGTCTATAGTATGCCTGTAAAGGGGCGCATGTTTCCCGTGTTTAGAACAGTCTGACAGCAAAATAACATTTCAAAGGAAAAAAAGTAATTTAAACTACTCGCGGCTATTAACCACTTACCGACCGCCGCACAACGATCTACGTCCAAACTTTGAATGAGGATATCGTTGTTAAGTGCCCTCCGCCAATTACCAGAGCCGTCGGTAGCGGCGGAGGCGATCGCATCTGTTTCCGTCCTGTGCCTGGAGACGAGTGAGGCTAAGATGGCGCCATGACACTGCTGGGCGGAAGCGAAGTCAAAACGTCACTTCCGTCCACGCCTCCTAAAGGCACATTCTTTCAAATGTCATTTTTTTAAATGACTTTTTTTTTTTATTGCATTTTAGTGTAAATATGAGATCTGAGGTCTTTTTGACCCCAGATCTCATATTTACGAGGTCCTGTCATGCTTTTTTCTATTACAAGGGATGTTTACATTCCTTGTAATAGGAATAAAAGTGACACAATTTAAAAAAAAAAACAGTGTAAAAATAAATAAAATATTGTAGAATAAATAATAAAAATAAAAAAAAATTTTTTTTAAATCCCCCGTCCCGAAGAGCTCGCGTGCAGAAGCGAACGCATACGCAAGTAGAGCCCGCATTTGAAAATGGTGGTCAAACCACACATGTGAGGTATCGCCGCGACCGGTAGAGCAAGAGCAATAATTCTAGCCCTAGACCTCCTCTGTACCGCAAAATATGAATATAGAATTTTTTAAACGTCGCTTATGGAGATTTTTGAGGGTAAAAGTTTGACGCCATTCCACGAGAGGGCGCAATTTTAAAGCGTGACATGTTGGGTATCAATTTACTTGGCATAACATTATATTTCACAATATAAAAAAAAATTGGGCTAACTTTACTGTTTTATTTTTTATTCAAAAAGGTGAATTTTTCCCCAAAAAAATGCGCTTTTAAGACCGCTGCGCGAGGGAGGAGCCGGATGTGGGTGGCTAATTGGGGCGGCTGCTGAGCCTGGGATGCCGGACGTCTCTCCCTCCAGCTCCAGAGCAGCCTCGTCCCCTCAGTAACTCACCCGTCCTCCGCCCTGGAGCCTGACACCCCACACCGCACCGCACGGCACCGCAGACCCCCGCAGCCATCTCGGGCACGGATCCCCGCAGCAACAGCGAAGCACCTCGGGTGTACTCAGGCAAGCCGGCGACTGAAGGAGGAGGATGGTTGCTAGGTGAGGACGTGCCACACTGAAGCGTCGCAGCGCTGAACGGAGCCGCTGACAAGCACTGACAAGCGGCTGATTAACACAGGATAGACTCGTGTAAGGAAAATCTACGCTGCATGGAGAAAGCTGGGTAAGATCGGGAAGAAGCGGCTGAGGGGGTAAGTGTCTAATTTAATATATAAAATATACAGGACCCCCCTTCTTTGCAAAGGACTAAAAATATCAGGTAAAACCTGTGGATTGTCAGTTTGCATCTTTGTATTACCAGCTAAATGTACAAGATATATGCTTGAAGATAACTGGGACCGGGACTCACATTAAAGCAATAATTGATCGCAGTTTAATAGGAGCAGGACTGGTAACAGCTTCTTGGAGGGGTTCAACCCGGATGGGTACCCCCTCTGTGTGAGCAGGTCTGGTATCAGCGAAATTAGTCCCTTCTCTGAGGGGTATTAACCCGGATGGGTATCCCCTTTGTGTCTTTCTGATCTTTCTTGTTTTTTCCCTTTACCCTTTTTCCTTTGTGTGTTGTTCTTTCCTTCTCCTCCTGAGAATTTTAAACTAGAGCAACTGTATAGTGTGGATATAGGGCGCAGGCGTAATCCTAGGAAAACTAGAGGGCCGTTGGAAATACCCGACCCAAAGAGGCCGGAGGAAAGTAATCCCTCGGCCGATCGCATAGTGTACCAGAGAGGGTCGACCACACATACTAGAGTATAATACTAACCACACCGGCAGAATATCCACACCTGGTCCACCAGATCCCCAGCACAAACAGCATAATGAAGGGGAGAGGAGGGAAGGCTGCCACAGCCAGTTCGGCCAGTAGTAGTATCAGTAGAACAAGTGTAAGCCTGGGCGCCATAAGGAAATACATGGTCCAAGATGGGAATAAAGGAAGCCCAGGAAAGGTAGGGGGGACTAAATGCAAAACCCCCGAACCTCTACCCAAAATAAGCACACGAAGACAATTAGCGGAGATGGAGACCCACATTGTGGGTACCGAGACAACGGAAGAGGCATCTAGGGCCCCCCAGGAAGATAAACAACTAGCAACAAAAAATGAGATGGCAGAAATGTTCGCAAGATTAGAAACACTAATTAAAAGAGAGATCGGAGCAATCCGACAAGATATGGGCCACACACTAAAAAGAGTAGAGGAGTTGGAGACAACAACGGACACTCAGGGAATGGAGATAAAAATCCTTAAACAGCAGATGTAAGAAATCCAGAAAGAACAAAGAAATCTACGGTACAAACTGGAAGATCAGGAGAACCGGAATAGGAGGAAGAACCTGCGGATAAGAGGCTTGCCTGAGGTTGAGGGGGGGAAAGAGAACCTACAAGAAATAATCGATCAAATCTTTGGAGAGCGTCTGGATCCAACTGACAATAGACCTAAGATCAAGCTAGAGCGGGCCCACAGGATAAGAAAGCCAGTGGAAATCAGGGGGGACGCCCCAGGAGATGTTATTGTCAGGTTCCATAATTTCCAGGATAAAGAAAGGATCAAATCAAGTATGAGAACAAACCAACAAGTGAAATATGGAGAGATAAACCTACAGATCTTCCCAGATTTATCTGCAGAGACCCTGGCTAGGAGAAGAATCCTCAAACCACTTCTTGCCCAACTCAGAGCGAATGATGTCCAATACTCATGGGGCTTCCCGGCTTGCTTGACAGGACACAAGGAAGGTCGCTCAGCAACACTCAGGTTCCCCGAAGAGACACAAAAATTTTGCCAACGCCTGGAGGTACCATTGGTGGAAATTCCGGGTTGGTGGGAAAAATCTGAAACTCAAGATAGTAGGGAGGGGACCTACACCTGGAAACCAGTTACTAAAATGATGCGACCATAAAGAAGAGACACAAGCCTGTATCACGATTAGATAGATAGACAACGTTTGGACCAATTTGTAAAGGGGAGGAAGAAGTAAGAGGGAAGGGAAAGGAAGAAAGGGTAAAAGAAGGGGGGGGGAAAGAAAAAAAAAAAAAAAAAAAGTGCGGTGGAGGTTGGGGGGTGTGGGCCCGGGGGGGGGGGGATGGAGGGGGAGGGGAGCGGGGAGGAGGGGGGGGAGACAGGCATTCAGGGGGGAGCGGGTGGATCCAAGGAAGGTACCCCTGAGCTCAACCTCTAGGGGGAGAACCGTAGAGCCGGGAGGAGTTAGTGGGGCCACGGTTAAAAGGGCCATGAGAGGGTCCGTTACCCCAAAAGGGGGGGAGAGGGAGGGGAGAGTAGGGGGGAGGACAAGGGGGGGATAAGGGAGGGGCAAAGGTTAGAGGGGGGAGTGGGGGAGGGGGGGGAGGGGAGGGGCGAGACCAGTACAAACCTCAGTGTCTCCTGTTGTGGTTGTGGTTGGGTCCTGGAAAGAAGAATAAATGGTTGGAATTAACTTGGTAACATATAATGTGAGGGGGCTCAACTCGCCCATAAAGTGCGCGAACGTGATGGGCGAGCTGAGATCCAACAAAGCCGAGGTGGTCTTCCTCCAGGAGACACATCTATACCTGGGGAGAAATCAGAGGATTTCATCAGGGGACTACCCGTGTTGGTTTTATAGCGACTCCCCGATAAGGGGAGCAAAAGGGGTAGCTATTGGTTTTGCCAGGGGAACCCGTTTCCAGATAGAGGAGAGAATGACTGACCCGGAGGGCCGATTTCTGTTTCTGAGGGGAAAGCTAAACGGTTAGGAATATACATTAGCTAACATCTACTGCCCTAACAACAATCCAAGTAAATATCTAATTGGAGTATTATCAAAGCTAGAGAGTTACAGGAGAGGGAGGATTATTGTGGCAGGAGACCTGAACCTATGCCTAGAGCCAGGCAGAGATAATGCGTCGCGTGCCCGGGGGACTGGAGGGGTATGGTTGAATAAACTTAAAAAAAAAACTGCACCAGTCCCAACTAGTCGATGTCTGGAGGATGCAACATCAAAAAATATTGGATTACACTTACTACTCCCCCGTGCACGTGACGTATTCAAGACTTGACTATATTTTTGTAGATCATAGGTTTTTAGAAGAGGTAGAAAATACAAATATTGGATCTATAACTTTCTCGGACCATGCCCCGGTGACATTACGAATAAAACAAAATAATCAAACACCCCCCTTTCACAATTGGAGACTAAACGAAGATCTCCTTCATGATAAGGAAATTGACAAATTAATAAATGAAGAACTGGAATTTTATTTTAGAACTAAGTCCTCTGAAGAAATGTCAGAAGCAATAGTCTGGGAGGCCCATAAGGCTTATATCAGGGGGATAATAATAAAGGCGGGAGTGGAGAAAGAAAGAAGGCAGAACAAAGTCTTGGGCACACTTCAGGAGGAGGTGAAAAAATTAGAAAGGCAGCATAAGGACACGAGGGATAGAGGGATCCTGGGGAAACTATATGGTACTAGAGAGGCCTTGAGACAGCAGATAGAGGCAGAAAATCGTAAAAAATACAATTTAGTCAAAAAAGAAAGATACATTTCTGGTAATAAACCGGGTCGACTCCTGGCGAGGGCACTAAGCAAAAAGAAAAGTAATAATTACATTGACAAGATAAAGACGAAATCAGGAGAATTTAAATACAAGGATAAGGACATAGCAAAAATCTTTCAGGAATTCTATGGGGAACTCTACTCAATAAATATAAAGGATAAGGACAAAGTGAGAGAGCAAAAACGAGAAAAAATTAAAAACTATTTAAAAGATACCGGGATGATTAAGATATCAATAGAGGAGAGTCTTGCGTTAGAAGTTCCCATTACAGAGGCTGAGGTAAGGAAAGCTATTAAGGAGATCCAGACAGGAAAGAGCCCGGGTCCAGATGGACTGACAGTACTATACTATAAGAAATACCAAGAGCTTCTAGTCCCAAAATTATGTACCTACATGAATGAGATAGGTGAGAGAGGGGAAATGAACAGAGACGCATTGGCAGCTACTATAGCGATAATTCATAAGGAGGGAAAGGACAACACACTGTGCTCTAGTTTTAGGCCCATATCCCTCTTAAATAATGACACAAAAATCTTCGCAAAAGTTATTGCGGGTAGAGTTAAGCAAACGTTGAAAAATATCATCCATCCCGATCAAGTGGGGTTCATAACAGGTAGACAAGGTAGGGATAATAGTATTAAAACGCTATTGATAACTCAGGAAATTAAAAAGAGCGGGGTCCCAGGTCTACTGCTATCAATAGATGCTGAAAAAGCATTCGATAGAGTAGACTGGGACTTCATGATAGAAACACTCAAAGAAGTGGGCTATGGGGAGAGGATTTGCAGTTGGATAAGGGCGCTCTATACAAAACCTTTAGCGAGAGTCAAAATAAACGGACCTTATCCGAGCCTTTTAATATGTATAACGGAACTAGACAGGGATGCCCAATCTCCCCAATGCTCTTCCTGATAGTATTGGAACCCCTCCTTGTTAGGATAAGACAGAACCCAGACATTGGAGGAGTCAATATAGGGGGAATTGAGTATAAGCTCGCCGCCTTTGCGGATGATATCCTCCTCTACATAACAAACCCGAGAATTTCTCTTCCGAATGTCCTGGCTACATTAGAAGAGTACGGGAAACTGTCTAACTTTAAAATAAACACTACCAAGTCAGAAGTACTAGATATCAACCCAAATAAGACAAGAGATTTCGCCTATCAAAAACATTTTCCTTTTAGGTGGGAGAAGGAAGCTCTAAACTATCTCGGAATTAAAA
This sequence comes from Lithobates septentrionalis, assembly GCA_037952835.1. Taxonomy (NCBI): domain Eukaryota; kingdom Metazoa; phylum Chordata; class Amphibia; order Anura; family Ranidae; genus Lithobates; species Lithobates septentrionalis. The sequence continues at coordinate 480,815 of JBBDGP010002809.1, forward strand.
TCACAACGTCCGTAGAAGAACTATTCCAGGCGAATTTCATCCCGCTCATAAACGAGGTTAAATTAGAACTAAATAGAATTCAGCAGGGGCAACTGTCGTGGTCGGGAAGAATTAACATATTCAAAATGGTTTTGTTACCAAAAATAACATACAAAATGCAAATTCTCCCAGTTACTCTCCCACCTGGTTACCTTAAAAGGCTGCACTCAATGATATCAAAGTTTATATGGAAAGGGAAAATACCACGGATAAAATATAACCAATTAATAAACACTAAAAGTAAAGGGGGATGGGGAGCACCTGACATCAGTAAATATTATGAAGCTATTGCACTGGGGAGGGTAGTAGATTGGGTTAAAAATAAAGGTAAACACTGGGTAGAAATTGAAAATAATGTTAGTAAGTTAAAACTTCACAAAATAATATGGTGCCCACCAAAATTAAGAAAACAAGATATAAAATTGCACGAAATCACTAGTCACGCACTTAGAATATGGGATCGGATCCATAAAAGGGAACACTGGGAATATAATTCACCGCTAATGTCATTGAAGGAAGTAGAATATTTTCCTCCGGGGAAGGAAGAGTGGTTCGGGAAATGGCTCCTTGACGAGAATTTGCAATTAAAGGACGTAACAGACAGGGGGAAAATATGTTCAATCCAGGAGCTTAAGAAAAGAGGAGACAAGATAAATATTAATCCATGGCGCTACGGTCAATTAAAACATTTTGTTGAGTCTTTGCCACAACCAATTAGAACAATGAAAAATCTACTCCCACTAGAAAAAATATGTATGGAATCAGACGAAAAAAGGGGCTTTTCTAGAATATATAAAATACTGGTAGAGCTGAAGAGGGTAGATACCTTGGCTTTTATAAGTAAATGGGAGAAGGAGTTAGGGTTAACACTGGCAGAGACAGAAGTAGATCTGATATTAAAGCGTCTTTTGATCACGTCAGTTAATTATAAATTGCTAGAGTTAAACTACAAGTGTTTAACAAGAATGTACATGACCCCGGACAAGATGCATAAAATCGATAAGGACAAATCTCGGCTATGCTGGAGGGGATGTAGTGAAATTGGGACGATGGCCCATGTGTGGTGGTCGTGTCCTGAGATAGGGGTCTTCTGGGACGAGATCAGGAAATATATTAAAGAGATTACAAACTATGATGTACCAAGGGATCCCAGGGTTCTTCTGTTTCATTTGAGCGAGATGCCCACCAGGGCCTACCTCAGAACACTCCTACCCCACCTCATAGATGCAGCTAAGAGCCTAATCCCTAAAAACTGGAATAGAAAAGAAAGGCCATCCATGAGGGATTGGATTAATAAAATAAATGAGCAAAAACTTTGATCGATCAATTATCTACTAATTGTGCCACATCCTAAATATCAAACTTGAAACAGAAGAGATTCCCCTAGCGGACTTTAAAGGCACATTTAAGAAAAATGTTTAAAGAGGTATATAGAGTAAATAACAATTTATTAATAACAAAGAGTAATCAAATACATCACATAATCACATGATTAAAAACAAGGAATGCAGTTCCATATATGCAGAGACAAATGATACCAATATATTTGCACCCGACGCGTTTCGGAGTTACTTATGCCTCCTTCTTCAGGGGTGATTGTAGGGTTCGCAACAAGAGTTTTCTATATGGGAAATAGTATGTATAACATAGACATAGTAAATAAACAGTGAAGAGATCATAGAGAACAACCTCTATAGTTGTAAGAATCTGTATATACATACATTTTTCTGTTTACACTTACATTGGTATCTATGGGTATAGATTGTGCATTCCAAGACAAATTTAAAAGAAACATAGAGGTATTGACGTGCTGCCCATCGGACGCGTTCCCTGGTCGTAATGTGTGGAGCCTTAGTAAAGTGTGACAGCAGTATTTGCAGAGCCACTATCGAGGTGGAAGTGTAGCAATGGTTTTATTCTTCCTACCAATGGGAAGGAGGGCCCAATGTAAACGGGCGTATAGCAGTTTTGACCTGAGATCACACTGGGGCCAAATGTGTATCCTGTAAGTCATGAAGATATACATATATGTAAGGATGTATGTACGTATGGATAGCCAAAGTAATGCATGGAAAATCCAAAAGGTTTGTCCTACCTGGTCCGCCTAAAATTGTAAAGCACAATAGCTGATGGTGAATATAGATCGAGTGTGGTCCAAATAACTGGAAGGTCAACATGAGAATGAGACATAAGTTAGAGCCCTGATATGTAAAAGAACAGAGGGGAACAAGAGAGGGGGAAGGGGGAGAGGAAAAAGGAAGTGGGGGGGGGGGGAGGGGGGGGGAAAGGGGGAAGGGGGGAAGAAACAAAGGAAGATAGGATGGGGGGGGGAAGGGGGGGGGGGAAAGAGGGGTAAGCGGGAAGGGGGAGGGGGGGAAAGAAAGGGGAAAAAAAGGGGGGGGGGAGGGGAAGAGAGGGGGGGGGGGAAAGGGGAGAAAGAGAGAAAGGGGTTGGGAAAGGAAAGGGGGGGGGGGAAGGGGGGGAAGGAAGATAAGAACAGGGGGGAAGAAAGGGGAGGAAAAAAAGGGGAACAGAGGAGGGGAGGGGGAAAGAGAAGAAGGAAGTAGAGAAAAGGAGGTGGTGAATAAAAAACAGAAGAAAAAACAAAAGAAAAATGTAGGGCCTCCAAATAGCATGAGTGGCTAATAGTTTCAATAGGGAACACTGGATAATTGGATATATTATAAAAGGGAGGGGTGAACCCCAGAACATAGCGGACATCAAGTAAAACATGAAAGATAACAGGCAGGGTTTATAGTTAATGGTTCCAAGAAAAGAGTCCATATCAGTAAAATGTAGTAAGTTACTAACCGAGTGTTGCAGCACCTCACACCGAAAGCGTCCTGTCAGCAGCAGATGACGCCTGGTGTGGGCTGAAGCCGGGTATATAAAGCCCTCCCCACCTATCAGCTGCTGATGAAAAGACATCAACAGCTGATTATGGTGAGGGAGGGGCGGAAACACTGTGGCTGGCCCCCCGGGTGGAGCGCGCGCCGCCAGGCAACCACAGCGCATGCGGACGCATACGACGTGGGAGCGTGGCCACGCCTACTGCACCCGCCGGCACGTCTGGCTTCCCCAGCGGACTGCGCATGTCCGCTGGGGTCGCAAGATGGAGGACAGATGCTTCTGTACCTCACACAGCGCCACCATGAGCCCAGGCTTGGCTCAGGCGGCTCTTTTCGTGCCGGGCGGATCACAGGTCGTGTAGTAAGACAGATAAAGAAAGAGCACATTTGGCCCCAGTGTGATCTCAGGTCAAAACTGCTATACGCCCGTTTACATTGGGCCCTCCTTCCCATTGGTAGGAAGAATAAAACCATTGCTACACTTCCACCTCGATAGTGGCTCTGCAAATACTGCTGTCACACTTTACTAAGGCTCCACACATTACGACCAGGGAACGCGTCCGATGGGCAGCACGTCAATACCTCTATGTTTCTTTTAAATTTGTCTTGGAATGCACAATCCATACCCATAGATACCAATGTAAGTGTAAACAGAAAAATGTATGTATATACAGATTCTTACAACTATAGAGGTTGTTCTCTATGATCTCTTCACTGTTTATTTACTATGTCTATGTTATACATACTATTTCCCATATAGAAAACTCTTGTTGCGAACCCTACAATCACCCCTGAAGAAGGAGGCATAAGTAACTCCGAAACGCGTCGGGTGCAAATATATTGGTATCATTTGTCTTTGCATATATGGAACTGCATTCCTTGTTTTTAATCATGTGATTATGTGATGTATTTGATTACTCTTTGTTATTAATAAATTGTTATTTACTCTATATACCTCTTTAAACATTTTTCTTAAATGTGCCTTTAAAGTCCGCTAGGGGAATCTCTTCTGTTTCAAATAAAATAAATGAGATACAGGATTTGGAGTACTTAAGGTTCAGTGACGGGATAAAAATGGAGGCGTATAGGACAAAGTGGGGAGAGTGGGAGAAATTTAAAAAATCCATAAGAGCAGCTGAGATATGGTCAACTTGAGTAGTGAAGGGGGCAGACCCTGAGCTAGGGGGAGCAAGGGGAAATCAAAAAAAAAAAAAAAAAAAGTAGACGGGAGGGAGTACGGTCTCGGGAAGGGTGGGGTAAGGGGGGGGTGGGGGCAGAGGGTAGGGAGTAAGTAACTAACGGCTTATGTTGGAAATAGTGGGGGGGATGTTATTCCCATATTCTTGCTTGTGTTAAGAAACATCCCAATCAATGAAATAGAGCAAAAGCCATAATGATGTGATGAAAATAAAGGGAAGTATTTTTTGAATTTCAATTTGAAAAAATTACTCCCATAGTTTACCTTCTCGCTGATGTGGCAAAAAAAAAAAAAAAAAAAAAAAGACCGCTGCGCAAATACAGTGCAAAAAAAAGTATTGCAATGACCGCCATTTTATTCTCTAGGGTGTTAGAGGAAAAACCATATATAATGTTTGGGGGTTCTAAGTAATTTTCTAGCAAAAAAAACTGTTTTAAACATGTAAACACCTAAAATCCAAAACGAGGCTGGTCCTTAAGTGGTTAATGAATTGCCGGTCCGACAATACACATAAAAGTTCATTGATAAAAACGGCATGGGAATTCCCCACAGGGGAACCCCGAACCAAAATTAAAAAAAAAAAAATGACGTGGGGGGTCCCCCTAAATTCCATACCAGGCCCTTCAGGTCTGGTATGGATATTAAGGGGAACCCCGGCCAAAATTAAAAAAAAAAATGGCGTGGGGTCCCCCTCAAAATCTATACCAGACCCTGCAGGTCTGGTATGGATTTGAACCACTTCAGCCCCGGAAGGATTTACCCCCTTCCTGACCAGAGCACTTTTTACAATTTGGCACTGCGTCGCTTTAACTGCTAATTGCGCGGTCATGCAATGCTGTACCCAAACAAAATTTGTGTCCTTTTCTTCCCACAAATAGAGCTTTCTTTTGACGTTATTTGATCACCTCTGCGGTTTTTATTTTTTGCGCTATAAACGGAAACAGACCAAAAATTTTGAAAAAAAATGAAATTTTCTACTTTTTGTTATAAAAAAAATCCAATAAACTCAATTTTAGTCATACATTTAGGCCATAAATGTATTCGCCCACATGTCTTTGGTAAAAAAAATGTCAATAAGCGTATATTTATTGGTTTGCGCAAAAGTTATAGCGTCTACAAACTAGGGTACATTTTCTGTCATTTCTTGAGGTGCTAAAATGACAGGGCAGTACAAACCCCCCCCCAAATGACCCCATTTTGGAAAGTAGACACCCCAAGGAAATTGCTGAGAGGCATGTCGAACCCATTGAGAATTAATTTTTTTTGTCCCAAGTGATTAAATGACAAAAAAAAAAAAATTACAAAAAGTTGTCACTAAATGATATATTGCTCACACAGGCCATGGGCATATGTAGAATTGCACCCCAAAATACATTTAGCTGCTTCTCCTGAGTATGGGGATACCACATGTGTGGGACTTTTTGGGAGCATTGCCGCGTACGGGGCCCCGAAAACCAAGCACCGCCTTCAGGATTTCTAAGGGCATAAACTTTTGATTTCACTCCTCACTACCTATTACAGTTTTGAAGGCCATAAAATGCCAAGATGGCACAAACCCCCCCAAATGACCCCATTTTGGAAAGTAGACACCCCAAGCTATTTGCTGAGAGGCATGTTGAGTCCATGGAATATTTTATATTTTGACACAAATTGCGGGAAAGTGACAATTTTTTTTTTGTATAAAGCTGTCACTAAATGATATATTGCTCAAACATGGAATGGTTATATGGAATGGGATTGGAATACAGCGCTAATATGAAGTTTAACACTTTGGTAGGGAGGCCAATGGCCTTTAAGGCCTCTATCATGTAGTCCCAGGCCACCCTGTCGAATGCCTTCTCTGCATCGAGGGAAAGTAGGAATCCTTGGTTGTGGGTAGAAGTGAGCCAGTGGTGGACGTTGATGGTTTTAAGAGTATTGTCTCTTGCTTCTCTGCCTGGAATTAAGCCGATTTGATCAAGATCAACCAGTTGGGGGAGGAGGAGGAGAAGCCGATTCGCTAATGTTTTGGCGTACCATTTGAGATCTACATTGAGCAATGAAATGGGTCTGTAACTGATGACCATTGCGGGGTCTTTTTCTGGCTTTGGGATAATTGCTATGTGGGCGTTTAATAGTTCTCGCGGGGATTCCGTGGGGGTTGCAAATGTATTAAAGGCCGACAAGAAAAAGGGGGTGAGGATATCTGCATAGGTTTTGCAGTATCCTGCGGTCAGACCATCGGAGCCGGGGCTCTTGCCCGTTTTCATTTGTTTCAGTGCTAGGTCAACTTCGTCTTTCTTCAGGGGGGCGTCTAGCTCTTGTGCCGTGGATTCAGAAATTGGAGTTGGACTGTATTGTTGCAAGAATTCCACTATCATTCGTTTTCTCGTGGTTTCATCTATGGAGGGATCTGTCGGGGAGAGGTTGTATAGTTGAGAATAATATTTCACAAACTGTTTGGCTGTGTCTGGGGTTGAATTAAGTTTGCGTCCTGATGCGTCTGTTATTGAGTGTACAGTCGTGGTAGCCTTTTTAGCTTGTAGGGCTCTTGCAAGCATTTTACTGGCTTTATTGCCATATTTATAAAATGTTTTCTTGGATAGGATATATTTGCGCCGTATTTGTTTGCCCAATACTTCTAATAGATCAGATCTGGCTTGTATAAGGTCATTCAAAGTGTCTAGGGCTTGTGAGGGCTTATGTGCGTTTTCTAGGTTACGGATCTTATTCGTAAGTTCCGTGTAATGTTTCCGTCTTTCTCGATTACGTTTGGTGGCTGCTGCAATAAGGGTGCCATGAATCACACATTTGTGGGCTTCCCAATTAATAAGTAGAGAAGTGTCAGTGGGTTTGTTCTCTAGGAAGTATTGTGTAATACGGAGTCTAACCTCTGCCGCGATAGAGGGGTCGGTAAGGAGGGAAGGATCAAGTCTCCATGTCTGTGGGCGAAGGAGAGTTTCTGGGAATGTCATTGACATGAAAATAGGATGGTGGTCCGTTAGGAACATGGGAGCAATGGAGGCGTGGTGGAGCAGAGACAGATCATTTTATGAAACAAATAGGTAATCTATCCTGGAGTATCTGTTGTGTAGTATCAAGAAAAATGTGTAGTCTTTTCCATTGGGATTTAAGGTAGGCCAAGTGTCGTGGAGTAGTAAATTCTGGAGGTGGGATTTAATTGTTCGTAAGGCTGTATAAGGGGGAGAGGATGTACCAGTGGAGGTATCTTGTGCAGGGTTGTGTGGTACATTAAAATCTCTACCTAGGATTAGAGTACCTTCTTGAAACAGGGTTAGTGCATCAGTGATGGTGCGGAAGAAGGCTACTTGGCTGACATTTGGGGCGTATATGTTCGCTAATGTGAGTGTCCTACCTAGGTATGATCCTTTTAGAAAGAGGTATCTGCCTGTCTCGTCGATCAATGTGTCAGTGGGTTGAAACAGGCAACGTTTCGCTATAAGTATCGAGACCCCTTTCGATTTGGACAGTGGGTTGGTTGCATGATATGCTGTTGGCAAGTGATGATTCTGTAGTTTAAGTGTTGAATCAGTGCAGAAATGTGTTTCCTGTAGGAATATAATGTCTGCCTTATCGCGTTGCATGGCTAGGAGGAGCTGGGATCGTCTTTCTGGTACATTAAGTCCTTTAGCATTAAGTGAGATGATTTTAATCGATTGTGCGGCTGGGTTAGATGGTGGAGAGGCCATCATTAAATCCTGTCCATGGGTTCCTCGGGTGATCAGGTAAGATAGGTTTGAAGAGCTGTGGCAGGGAGGGAACACGCGAAAATGTAGAAGTACGGGTTTGAGTAGTGTAGGTTGTGGGTGAGAGATAAGTGGTGGGGGGGGTGTAGATTGGGTTGTGTGGTGTAGTGTGCCGGGGGTAGGACGGAAGGTAGGGGGGGAAGGAAAGGTGTTGCGGTGGCAGGTAAACACTTGTTCACCTGTCAGAGTTGGGAGTATGACAGAAACGGGTGTACCGGATTGGTTCAGTGGCTGGGTGCCACTGTGTGGGAGTTGGATTGTCGAGAGAGAGGAATTAGGGAGTATCTCAGACCATTGGCCTTGTCATGTAAATTCGAGTGCAAGTGGGGATTGGTTTATGTAAACGGGGATGCGTAGTGTGGGTAGCAAGGCGATTGATTCATGTGAGTTATGTGTAGGGGAAGACTTCATTTTACACGTGTGTATGACTGGAGTATAAGGAAAGTGACTACGCCGTTTCTGAGCAGTGTAGAGAACTCAATTTCTCAAAGGGGCATAAATGTACTACATAGCCTGGACTTGCCTGAGATAGAACACGTAGTGTGTTAACGTTGTCATACTTGTTTGGTCCGTTTGGCGTGCCTGCCTCTGCCCTATATGGATAAGACACCTCGAACATTTCAACAATGAGAATTCGTCAGCATAACAACCAAAACATTCATGTAGGATAGAGGACAGCAGTGACAGCTGGGAGAATAGATGAGCATGAAAGAAAAGGGAGGTGGTCTAAGAATGTATGTGAATCTTCAGCATGCCTCATCTGTGTGTGTCTTGATGCAGATGTAGGAGGGAAAATCGAGTTAGAAGTTGCATTTGCCCGTAGTGAGCTGTAGGCAATTGTGTGTGCATAGTGAGGGGTGGGGGCATTGTATCGTGGGGTGGCGAAGATAATAATTTTCGCCCTGGAGTCATTACGTGTGTCACCAGTAATATTTCTGGTCAGGGTGGTAAAGGTAGTGTGTACGGAGCTCCACTAGATGGCGCCCTGTGATGTGAAAGTGGTTTGCTAGATCGGGTTATACTGAACATTGCTAGGAAGCTAGTAATGAAAGTAGTGTACGTGGAATGTGAAGCATTACATTCTGTTCATTAGCATGTGGCATCAGGTAATAGAAAGAGTACAGATAAGCAGAAAAGCATTCAGGTATTGATTAAACGATTCAACTAAATAGGTACAGACCAGTGAGAAAGGGGAGATCGGAAGCCCCCGTCCAGCAATGAGCAGAGCGATCTGGGGTCGGTCTTTTACTTCGATCGTATTCTCGTGATCATTAGCGGGAGATGAGAGACATTTCATCTGCAGTGTCACAAGCCCACTGTGTGTGTGTGTGTGTGTGTGGGGGGGGGGCAAAACAGATGTAGTTTCTTAAATTCAGGGTGTTTAGCCGGGTCCAGGGGAATCAGAGTGAGCGAAGGAAGGAAAAGTTAGTCCTGTGTGGGTATCCCGATCTGATTCCGTGGGGGAAAAGCTCTGTGTAGAGCTGCTGCTATAGCTGATCTCCAGTGAAGCGTCAAGTTCTAAAGGGCCTCGTGGTGTCCCGCATTCATGTCAGGGGAGGTTTGCGACTGAGACGACTCACGTGTCCCAGGTGATCGCAACTGGTTAACGGTGGTTGGACATCCAGTATAGGTACGGATTGACGCGTGGAGCAATCGTTAACGTTCATTCCATGTGTTTTGTTGGTATGGGTAGTAGAGAGTTAACAGTCAGCTTTACATAGCTTTCCTTGTGTGGTGGGGAAGGGTTTTTGCAAAGGGGAAGAGCTGGGTCTGGAGGTCGATGGCTATCGGCGCCTTCGGAACCTTGTATCCTGTGCCTCCATTGGTTCTTCTCTGGGTGAGTGGCGGTCATGTTCGGGGATGTTGAAGTCTGCGTACCAATTTGGGTCAGCTACATATGGTATGCCTAGTGTTTGGCAAAAGGTGTCTAGCTCTTCAGGGATTCTTAGCAGGGCAGAGCGCCCTTGGTGGGTAGCTAGGAGGCCAAACGGGAACTTCCAGTGGTAGCAGATGTCTCTGCTCCGCAAGACTTCTAGTAGAGGGCGCAGGTCTTTGCGGTGCAGGAGAGTGATTGCTGAGAGATCTTGGTAAATGTGGAGTGTGTGACCCTCGTTTTCCAGTCGTGTTTTATTGCGAGCATTACGGAGAATTTCTTCTTTTATTGCAAAGTCATTGATGTGACAGATGATGTCTCATGGGGGGGTCTGTGTCTCTGCCTCGAGGCCTGAGGGCTCTGTGGATGAGTTCCATAGCAATGGGAGTTTGGCGGGGTTGATCCAGAAGGCTGTTGAAAAGATTTGTGACCGTTGGGAGAATCTGGTCGTGCTCAATCGATTCGGGGAGGCCTCTCACCTGCAGATTGTGACACCTTCCCCGATAGTCTGTCTTCGACATGGCGTTGTAAGTCATGAAGCTGCATAGTGTGTGTATCCACATTATGGTGAATCTGATGTATCGCGGTTCGTTGTTGTGTAGCGGTGTGCTCCACTCTCTGGACCCTTCCTGCTATAGCCTGGATTTCATGGGGGAGGTCCATGATTGCCGCGAAGAGTGTATCTTTAATGTCAGCTGCCACCGCTCGGAGATCGTTCAGGCTTGGCTGTTGAAGCGGTGGCTGGTTGTTCTCCACAGGAGTGGGACGATCTTGTCGCAGCTGTGAGGAGAAGATGAGGCAGGAGGGGAGTCCGCCATGTTTGCTCTCTGGGTTTGGAATATCTCCGGTATATTCTGACTCATGCGGCTGCCTACCTCTCTCGGGGAATGGGATCTGGACGCAGAGTTTCCGCGGGATGAAGTTCCCATGGTGGGCAGTAGGATGTAAGCGGTGGTCCCCAGTTATGGCTTAAGGAAGGCCTAGGTCTGACGGAGCTCTAGGGTTAAGCAGCCATCTTCTCTCAAGGCAAACCACGCCCAAAGTGATGAAGTTTTTACTGAAGATGAATTAAGAATTTTGTATGCCTTAAGTTCGCTCCTGAAAAAAATATTGACCATTTTGAAGTATATATGGACCTACAAACATTCTTACGGAGACTAAATATTAATAAACATTTTGCACTTAATGAAAATAAGAAAACCCCAGATTGTTCAGAACTTCACCATACCACCCTTAGGAACAACTCAATTTTCAACCCAATGGTTCCCGGTAATCAATGTTTGAGTGCATTCAGGAAGATGGTGGAAAGCGACCTTAAGAAATTGGAAAAGAATAAGTCCAAGAATAGAAACATATGGAAACTTATTAAATATATAGGAAAGAAGAAGGATGTGGTCATACGCGCAGCAGATAAGGGGGATGAATTGGTCATACTTAATAAAAAGGAATATGAGGAGGAGATGGAAAACTTATTCAAAGTTGAGAATACCTATAAAAAATTGAAAGGAAACCCCAAACAGCTCGATAAGAAAAAAGTGAGAACTTTTGTGAATAAAGAGAGAGAGATGGGAATCTTGAATAAAAAAGAGGCAAGATATTTGATTTCCGATTCTGCAAAGACACCAGTGATATACTACCTGCCCAAAATACATAAAATAATTGAAAAACCCCCAGGAAGACCCATCATAAGTGGGATCAATTCAGTTTTTTCTAGATTGGGCGAGTACTTAGATCAATATTTAAAGCCTCTCATATTAAAGGAAGATATCCCCATATCTTGGGGACAGTATTCAGCTGATTAACGAGCTCAAGAATGTCACAGGAACTACTGGTTGTTTACTTGCAACTATAGTTGTCAATTCCTTATACACTAGTATTGTTCAGAAGGATGGCCTAACAGCGGTTAAGAAAGCTTTACATGGAGACACTGGATTGAAGCATGAACAAATTGGCTTCATGCTTGAAGGTTTAAAAATGGCAATGGAAAGCAATTACTTTTGGTATAATAAAAGCTACTATATCCAAACTAAGGGGGTAGCCATGGGGGCACGTTATGCCCCCAGTGTGGCGAATCTATTCATGAACATGTGGGAAGAAAAATATATTTACAGGAAAGAGTGCCCGGAGATCAAATTCTATAAAAGATACATTGAAAATGTGATTATAGTGTGGGAAGGGACCATAGAATCCTTCCAGAGATTCCTGAGTGATATGAATCAGAACAAGTACAGGATTGCCTTTACTGGTAAAATTGATAAACAACAGATCGACTATTTAGATCTACAAATCTTCAAGAAAAATGATGAGTTACACACTAAGACGTTCTTTAAACCGACGGACCGCAATGGTTATATACCTACCACCAGCTGTCACCATCCACGATGGAAAGACCTAAGGGTCAGCTGATGAGGCTACGGAGGAATTGTCACAATTTAGAAGATTATGATGTACAAGCCAATACACTAATAAAAAAATTTGAAGCTAAGGGGTACCAGAGAGACATACTGATGACCTTAAAAGCTGAAGTAAGAGACGTGAACAGAAATAACTTATTTGCAACAAAGATTAAGAGAGAAAATTCCCATGCGGGTGTAGCTTTTATTACTGGATATAATAGTCAATACCAATCGATCGAATATATTTTTAGAAAATATTGACCCATTTTGAAATCCGATAAAGTCTTTTCTAAAATTCTGCCTAAAAAACCAAAGTTTGTATACAAAAGAGCCCCAACCCTCAGGGACCAACTTGTTCACAACATCATAGACCCACCGAAAACAGTTAAATTATTTTCAGAAATGAAAGGGTTTTATAAGTGCCAAAAATGTTTACCCAGTAGAGTCAGCAAGAAACAATCCAGAAAGAAGGAGACATTCAGATCGAGGACTAATAATAAAGAATATAAAATCAGGGACATGATTACATGCAGCAGTACACATGTGACTTATGTTATTGAATGTCCTTGCCATCTACAGTACGTAGGTAGGACTACCAGACCACTCAATGTGCGAATAAGAGAACATATTAATAAAGAATAAATAAAGAATGGCTTCCCTAAACATAATCTATCCAGGCATTTTAAGGAGCTACATAATATTGACCCCAGTGGCTTGATCTTTTTTATGGGATCGATATAATCAAAGACAACTGGATGAGGGATAAAAGGAAGATCAAGGTCTCACAGAATGAGACCGGCTGGCTTTATTGTTTAGGGACTTTGGTACCTAGGGGGTTAAACGTGGATATTGAGCTCAATTGCTTTTTATCTAATTTTTAAAATTCGTCACCTACCTATTAATTTCCAGCATGTAGATACACACTTTTTACTGCCTTATGATACCTCCATAATTCTACTACTAAGGCCTTTTTAAGAGGTTGTTCATTGGAATCTCATTTTTTGGACTTCCAACTTCACTCACTTATAGTGTTATCCCAAATATGTTCTAAACTTTGGTTTATGGGTTTATATGTTGGGTCTGGTATATGCCCAGTCAAAATGTATTATATATCTTTTTTATATACTTTGGCTTACCCATCTGATATTATTTTAAACCCCATTTATGTTCACTACATCTGACTATTTTTTAATAATTTTTAAATAATATTTTAATATTGGACATTTTTATGATTTAGTCACCTTTTCCATATGGAGTGTTATTGCTCTCTATATAATACACGTTTTTACATTTCAGATACATGTCAATTAATATTCTCTGCATTCTTCTTATTAATTTTTGAGACTGTATTATGTCTGTAATATTGAGGCTACACCTCAGACGACGTCCAGTGACGAAACATGTAAGGCGGGACTTGGTACACGTCATTTCCGGCAGCTTCCGGTTTCTATGCTTTAGTCTGTGGAACACACGCTGTCCAGACCCAGGAACTGGTTGACTGCAGCCATTTTTTGTGTGGGGCAGGTTGTTCTAGCCCCGTTTCTATCCAATGTAAAGTCCTTTTTTGTGATAAAGAAATAAATATATCTTTTACCGGATTTACGCTATGGATGCCCATTTTTGATTACATGTGGATGCCGTGTTCATACATATTCTGTTCTGGAGTACTTACCGTTTCCTGGGAACACCCTGTTTGGAGATACCGTTTTCTAAATGCTCTTTACCCCTGCAGGGGTGGGGGCTTCTGGTGAGTGCATATACTTGAGGGGGAGCACAAGAACTCACCTTATTTTGATGCACTTGGTCACTTTATAGCACAAGAAGTCATTAATTTGATGCTCAGAAGAGGACATTAAGTTGCAATACTTGGAAATCAGCACCAATCACTTTCATGAAATTATGAATATGGGACACTGAATATTTTTCTATGTTATTGGTCTATGGACTTTTGTAACTGATGCAAACTGACACATATACACTATATTCTTAGTCTGAAATACCAAATAGTTTTTCATTATATTTGTTCATTATTTATTCACACTTGTCACTTTATTTTGCAATTCAGGATTCACTTATATTACACTATATTATTATTATTATTGGTCATTGTATACTATATGTAGAAGCTTTTTATTTGATGTGGTAAGAGAGTGTGTTTTTTCCACTCACTATCAGGTCTGCATTATATAGTTCAATATTTGCACTTTATATTCGTTTTAAATTAGATGCACATTTTTTACTCATCAGAGTTTTATAATGGTTCAAGATTTTCTCACTTGCTTGTCCCCCGTTTCTCATTACATATACATTTTATTAAATATGTAACATTAAGTGTTGCACCATAAATGGTACATCTAAAGTAAACTCAAGATATTATTTGTAAATAACCTTTAGCCCTGATTCACACTGGAGCTTTTGATATGTCAGCGGCATCAATTGTCATCAATGGCACCATCCTAATCGGTGCGACGCCGCGGTCCTGTACCGATTTCAAAAAGTTCTGTACTACTTTTTGCAATTTCGGGCTGCGATTTACATTGACATCTGTGCAGAAACCTTCACAGATGTCTCTGAAATCGCGGCCGAAACCCAAACTGACCTGCTGGAGTTCAGCTGAACTCGCACGGCTTCATTCCTGCAGCTCATTATGAACTTGGGCTTAAACAGGTTCTAACTTCAGTACAATAATTCCCCCCCCCCCCCCTCTTCTTTTGAACTCTTTAGGCAGACGTGTTCTTTTTCTGGTTGGTTCATTTACTAAATGACACCTGTTTGCTCTTCCTTATTGCAAGCCAACATTGTCATTTCTTTTCCTGAAGATCCTTGAGCTGAACACAATTGTAACTAAGGACCAGGCTTCACAAAAATGGTTTGTGAACAATTTATTTTACTTTACTTTATGAATCATTGTTTGAAAGTGTTTAATTCCTAAAACTTGTCTTACTATTTTTATCTTTATATTTTTTTATCTGTTTCAGTGACAGTCTCAGGGACAGCGTACTCTGCCAGCACATATTTGACTGTGATTTTTTTTTCTCTTACAATCAACTTGGATTACATACAGAAGAAGCCCTCCAACCTGATTAATTTCAGTTTCAACTGGACCTTTATCCAAAGATGTAACCTTGGTGGCCAGGAAAGAGAGAATACTAAAATTAAAAAAACAAACAAACAAAAAAGAAAATGAAATTAAACCCCCAAAATATCACCCCCAGAAACAAGAGCTCATTTCTTTTTGAAGATGTCTTGCAGAAAAAAAGCAGCTTATCCTAAAATAGGCAAAAAAACAAAACAAAAAAAAAACATTTGTACTGTTAGCAAACAATAAAAACCAATAGATCCCCCCAAAAAAATGAAAATGCCAAAATAATACTCCTGAAATAAAAGCCATCTTAAAAAACAAAACAAAAACACACACAGCCTAAAATAAATGTCCTATTAATAAACAAATAAATAAATAATATGCCCCAAAAGAAAAGCAAACCCTCAAATAGTGCCACTAAAATAAAGCCACATTTTTCTAAAAGGAAAAACAGCTAACATTGACCACTGACCTTAAAACAATCACAAAATAAAATCAAAGACAAATAAGCCAACATTATTAAGAAAAAAGGGGCAGCAAAGGGGTTTATTTCCCAAAGAGTTAGCAATCAGTATTAAAGTACATACAGCGCCTTGAAAAAGTATTCATACCCCTTGCAATTTTCCACATTTTGTCATGTTACAACCAAAAATGTAAATGTATTTTATTGGGATTTTATGTGATAGACCAACACAAAGTGGCACATAATTGTGAAGTGGAAGGAAAATGATAAATGTTTCTCAAACTTTTTTACAAATAAATATGTGAAAAGTGTGGCGTGCATTTGTATTCAGCCCCCCTGAGTCAATACTTTGTAGAACCAACTTTTGCTGTAATTACAGCTGCAAGTCTTTTTGGGGATGTCTCTACCAGCTGTGACAGAGTGACATTTTTGCCCATTCTTCGCTGCAAAATAGCTCAAGCTCTATTAGATTGGATGGAGAGCGTCTGTGAACAGCAACTGTCAAGTCTTGCCACAGATTCTCATTTGGATTTATGTCTGAACTTTGTCTGGGCCATTCTAAGCATATGCTTTGATCTAAACTAGGGTTGCACCGATACCACTTTTTTTAGTACCAATACTTTTTCTCAAGTACTTGCTGATGCCGGTTATCAATACTTTTTTTAATGTCATGTGACAGTGGCACTAATATGCAGCGCTGATGGGCACTGATAGGTGGCACTGATGGCCACTGATGAGGCGTGGACTGTGTCAGTAGTTTTATTTTTTTACAATATATATATATATATATATATATATATATATATATATATATATATATATATTTTTTTTTTTTTTCCATAAAGATTTTATTAATATTTACATAGAACAGCGTATACAATGAAAACGTAACAGTAGATGTTTTATGCGAAATTCCAAGGCACATAGATCATAAATATGAAATGGTTATCAAGCCTACTGGAATTCTAGCTCCACAGTCCAAGACTATTAAAATGTAGCAGTAGGACCGTGAAAGATAGCATGAAGAGAAAAAAAAATAGTTCTATCAAAGAGGAGAGAAAGTTGGAAAATAAAGTATAGAGAGAGAGAGAAAGAGAGAGGGGGGGAGGAGTGAGAGAATGAGAGAGAGAGAGAGAGAGAGAGAGAGAGAGAGAGAGAGAGAGAAAGAGGGAAGAAGAGAGAGAGAAAAAGAAGAGAAGAAAAAGGGGAAGGGGTGGGGGGCTAGAGCTAAAATAGTGGCAGTTGTAGTTTAAGAGCTATAGGCTCAGAACCGCTGTGTTGATTTAAAGTGAGTCCAACAAGCCCACGTTGTCGTAAATTAATTTATATATTTTTTATAATGCTTTCTTTTTTGGGGGAGGGGGGAGTGGATGTTTCAGTGTTTTTTTTATTTATATTTTTATTATTTTTACAATGTACCTTTTTAAATATTTATTTATTACAATTCCTAACGACCCGCCTCCATGGGAGGCACCCGCCGTATGACGCATCCTCGCAAGGTGCTTTTGGGGGGCTACCCAAAAGCACCCTCCCTATGTTGAGGGCATGTGACCTGGTACGGTTTGGGGGGGCGCTCTCTCGCCCCCCTCTTTTCCTACGGCCTGCCAGGTTGTGTGCTCGGATAAGGGTCTGGTATGGATTTTTGGGGGGACCCCATGCCATTTTCTTTTTAATTTTTGGCACGGGGTTCCCCTTAATATCCATACCAGATCTGAAGGGCCTGGTATGGAATTTGGGGGGACCCCCATGCAATTTTTTTTTAAATTTTTGGTTCAGGGCTCCCCTTAATATTTATATTAGACCCAAAGGGCCTGGTAATGGACTGTGGAGGAATCCCATGCCGTTTTTTTCTGTATTGCCTAGACCCGACAATTCATTATAGCCGCAAGTAATTTTAAATGACTTTTTCCTTTAGAAATGTCATTTTGTGCAGGGACTGTTCTAAACATGGGAAACATGCGCTACTTTACAGGTATACTATAGACACCCCCCAGGTACAAAATTTAAAGGAATATTTCACTTTTATTGTTTCACTTTAAGCATTATTAAAATTACTGCTCCCGAAGGTCCCCAAACACTTTTTATGACAATAACTTGCATATAAGCCTTTAAAATTAGCAGTTTTGATTATTCATGTTTGTGTCCCATAGACTTTAATGGTGTTCGCGTGTTCGAACAAATTTTTTCCCTGTTTGCATGTTCTGCTGCGAACCAAACCGGGGAGTGTTCGGCTCATCCCTAGTTGCAATGTTAATTGGCAGACTCCGAGACTTCTACAGGTACAGTAGGTGACCGCGATATTGTGTCAATCTCGCCGATGTTATCGGCGAGATTTGACACCTGCGAGCCTCGTCGCCGAGCTGTCTCGCTCATCAGGGAAGGAAAAATGCATTTTTTCCTTTCCCGATAAGCGACAAGCAATACCGACAGGTGTTTGGTATGAATCATGAGGGGGAATTCCACGCCAAATTTTAAATAAAAAACTGTCAGGGGTTCCCCTCAAAGGGCATACCAGGCCCTTAGGTCTGGTATAGATTTTAGGGGAACCTCCTACACCAAAAAACGGCGTGGGAGTCTCCCCCAAAATCCATACCAGACCCTTATCTGAGCACGCAGCCCGGCCGGTCAGGAAAGGGGGTGGGGACGAGCGAGCGCCCCCTTCCTGAATCCAGGGGCCCCCTTTAATAAGGGGGACCCCAGATCACGGCCCCCCACCCTATGTGAATGAGTATGGGGTACATTGTACCCCTACCCATTCACCTGGGGGAAAAAAGTCTCAATAAAAAAACACTAGACAGGTTTTTAAAGTAATTTATTAGGCAGCTGCGGGGGTCTTCTTCTGACTTCTCCGCTCTCTCTGGCCTTTTCTCCCAGTGTCCGGTTCTTCTCCCGCTCTCCGGCCTCTTCTCCAGGTCTCCGGTTCTTCTCCCACTCTCTGGTTCTTCTGCCGGGCACCTCCGCTATCTTCTGCTCTTTTGCCGCTCTTTTGCTAGCGGTGGCCCGGTCTTCTCCATTGTCTTGTTCCCTCATCTCATCTTCCGATGTTGACACGATGCTCTCTCCCGCTGTAATGCCGTGTGCGCGGTGTGCAACGACTTATATAGACAAGGGGCGTGGTCACCGAGTGATGTCATCTGGTGACCCCACCCCTTATGACGTCACCGCCCGGGGCATGATGGGACTGTGACGTCATAAGGAGCGGGGTCACCAGATGACATAATCCGGTGACCACGTCCCTTCCCCAAAGCACCCACCCCCCCATGTTGAGGGCATACGGTTCAGAGGGGGGGCCGCTTGCTTGTCCCCACCCCCTTTCCTGACTGGCCGGGCTGCGTGCTCAGATAAGGGTCTGGTATGAATTTTGAGGGGACCCCCACGCTGTTTTTTCGGCTTAGGGGGTTCCCCTTAAAATCAATACCAGACCTAAGGGCCCGGTATGCCCTTGGAGGGGAATTCTTTCTCACGCTCGCTGCAATAGAAAAATGTGTTTTTCCTATTGCAGCCAGCGCGAGATATACAGTACAGTACCCTGTCGCCGAGAACCAGCGCTATGGGATTGCCCTGGAAACACAATCTAGCGGGCAGGTACTGTAGACAGCCATGCAGAAAAAGGCATCCAGCAAGACACCACATCTGCATGTGTAGGAATGCTGTCTCCTATGGCAACAGTCTTTAACAGTTTCTAACACAAAATGTAACGGTCCCTTCACTTCCACTACAATCACTTCTTGTAGTTCTTCAACCCACTAAGCTCCCAGTCTTTCTCTCACTAGACTAGATCATTCACTGCCACTGAATCCCTTGAGCTCTTCAAATCTTCACTGTAGTATCTTCCTCAGGCGTCATCCCGCTTCTCTGCTGGGTCCCTAGCCCTAACTCCAGATACTTATCAAGCTTCACCCCACTGGCCTGCTCGGTCCCTGGCTTGACACACAAGGCTGCTCTGCAAGCATCACCTCCTCTGGCTGGGTCCCTGGCTTGACCCCTCCTGAAGTTTCCCAATTCTTCACTGTCCTCTGTTGGTGAGAATACTGCTCAGCTACTTACTGTGGTTCCTGGTAACAAGGTGGATGGTCCCTTAGTGGTGATAGCTTTTCCTCTATCTCCAACCTCGACAGGTTCTCCGGCTGGCAGAACCATCACTTCTGGTTGGACTGCAAGCTGCAATCCCAACCCTATGCTGCTCTCTTGCTTCTGGATAGGTCCTCAGACAGCCTAGCAGCCAGATGTGCCAGGGATAGGCCCAAACTCTGGCCTAGCAGCCCGGGCAGTACAACACACATCCACCCAGACAGCCGTCCAGGTGGCACAGAACACCGATCATCTGACTCCACCCAAATATATAGGTTCTCCCAGCAGACCAAGGGATTCAAGAAAACCCCTGCCCATTGGCTGGGATACCACATAAACTCCTATTCTGTCCTTGCTTTGCCCTTGTCTTATCCAATGCCACCAGGTACCTGGCTACCTAGCAGCAGAAGAGAGAAGTGCAGCAATTCTTGACTTTGGGTGAAATCAATTGATCCCTAACAATGAGCCAAGGTAACTACATCTGGCAGGTAAATTTAGGAGCAACCCTGCCTAAACATCAGAGTGCTACATCTATAACATCTCCATTTGGTGTCAGTCTGTCCGTATGGCAGCACCTCTCTCACACACCTTGTATCTGCTATTGGATTTTGGTCTTCCCTGTTGTGGCAATAGGTAATTTTCCTTTATTCATATAATCTGTATTATGGGGTTGGGCTCCATTCCTTTTCTTTCCCCTGCTTCTCTAGAAAGTAGTATGCTCTTTATTATGAGTATTTACTTATAGTTGATTTTTGAACTTCACAGAAATGGAGCCCAAGCAATTTACCAATTGGGTCTTTTCCAACATCTCATCCCCCCTTGCACATCAAACCATGTGGGACCATGTGTGTGTGTGTGTGTGTGTGTGTGTGTGCTTGACTCCCAGGTGGGTCCAATCTACCACTGTTCCCGGTATACAAAATAGGCAGCCTCCAGGTTTGGGTCTCGCAGGTTCCAGGCTTCGTTCGTATGTGAGTATATGTGGGGATAGTTTATTACTGTTTTATTATTTTTTCCTGCCTACACTTTATTATACTGGCTTATTTATATTTCTCTATTTATTTAGATGCACACACCCTTGAGGAAATGGTTTTTAGCCACAAAAAATGTCAGCCATATCTGAATGCATCTTATGTCTTATATAGACGGCCTATTCGATTTTAGCTCAGTTGGATTTATTAATATTATACCACTCTGTTCGAAAGTAACATAAACATGGAGGACGGTATTTTATGCCACATTGTGTAGTATACTTTTATGCTATGATCTATTTCTAGGACAATGGTCTTTAATGTATATATTTTTTGTATGTTTATCAATTGCTGTATTCAATATGAGACAGTTTTTCACTTTGGGTCAGTTATGAATTTTTAAGGGGTCCCCACAAAATCCATACCAGACCCTTAGGCTCTGCCCCCCCACCCAAAAAGCACCATGTCCCCATGTTGATGGGGACGAGGGCCTCTTCCCCACAACCCTGAGTAGTAGTTGTGGGGAATTTAAAAGAAATGGTGGCACACCACTGTATATCAAAATCCTTTTTATTTGGACATCCCAAAAACTACAGGAATCAGAATGCTGGGTATATGCGTTTCGCACACTTCACGTATGCTTAGTGATTGTGTGCGGAGACGAGCCGAGGCGAGCACCTACTGGATCATTAGGCTTCCTGGTCTCACCTGGAGCGGCGTGTGTCTGGAGCAGTGGGTGGAGCATGCGAGGCTCAAGGCCAATGGCCAACGGCCAAGAGTACCTCATGCATGTAGTCCCAGGCCACCCTGTTGAATGCCTTCTTGGCGTCAAAGGAAAGGAAAAATCCTTGGGATTTAGAAGATGTGAGCCAGTGGCGGAGATTGAATGTGTGGATGGTGTTGCCTCTGGCTTCCCTGCCTGGGACAAAACCCACCTGGTCTAAGGAGATGAGGTCAGGTATAAGGGGGAGTAGCCTATTGGCCAGGATCTTTGCGTAGATTTTAATATCCACGTTTAGTAGAGATATGGGTCTG
This sequence comes from Lithobates septentrionalis, assembly GCA_037952835.1. NCBI lineage: Eukaryota > Metazoa > Chordata > Amphibia > Anura > Ranidae > Lithobates > Lithobates septentrionalis. The sequence goes on from JBBDGP010002809.1 coordinate 502,538, forward strand.
TAACTCGAGACCTGGGCAGGGTCTTTGCCCTCTTTCTATATAATGGCTATATGTGCTGCCAGCGTTCCGCCCGCCAGTACTTGCGGGTCAGAGAATGCATTGAAGGTGGAGAGAATCTTAGGGGTCAGAATGACTAAGAATAAATTATAATACTAGAGGGTAAGGCCATCTGCCCCTGGACTCTTGCCTGTTTTCATTTGTTTGATTGCCAACTCTAGTTCCCCTTCAGTGAGGGAGGTCTCCAGGTCCTGGGATTGTTCGGTGGTAATAGGTTTCAGGGTGTATTGCGAGAGAAATTCTGGAAGAGTCCAGGACAGGGTTCAGTGGAACGAAAAAAGAAGGTCGCAGATTTTCCTAAAAAAGGTTACATGATGTTCATTAGGACAGTATATATTGGCAAGCGTTATTGGTTTTGAAGCGTATATGCCCTTGATGAAGATGAATCTGCCTTCCGGGTCAATAAGCGAGTCAGACTGGTGGAAGTTGGCATGTTTGGAGATTAGTATAGATACACCCTTTGTTTTGGACTCTGGATTGGTGGTATAGAATGGTGAACGATAGATGTGATTGGACAACTTAGGAATGGAATCAGTACGGAAATGCATTTACTGAAGGAAAATGACGTGTGCATTGTGCTTAGTGAGGGAGGATAGGACTTGGGATAGTTTTTCCGATAGGTTGAGGCCTTTCACATTCAGCGAAACACACTTCAACGACACAGACGAGATAGGAGCTGAGCTTCCCCTCATGGTAGTGGGGGAATAATAAGTCAGAAGGGCTATTGCTTGGACTCAATGGACGGGGGACTCGGTGAGCGGAGGGGAGAATTAAGGGGTGGGGAGCGGGCCCACGTCAGGGGGATACAAAAGGTAAGAGGGAAAGGGGAGGGGGGTATGTGTAGGCAAGTGGTTACATTTTGCTTACTATTTTTAACTTTATATTGGATTTTTGACATTTACTGTTCATATCTTTTTAAACAAAAAATTCAATGCCTAGGTATAAGTATAGGTGCAGCCTCCCCAAACAAAGACGCCACAAAGTGGTGGCCAAAAAACAAATAGTCACAAAAAGGGGAAAATGGCGCTGCTAAAAAAAATGTGAAATAGGCATGTGTATCGCCTAACTGTGATAAATTTAAATGGGTGTGTAACAGTATAAGGTCTGTATGGGACAATAAAAAATATGTGAAGGTGAGTCCCTATGTAGTGTAATAAATCGTATACAAAATAGTGAAAATGAAAAACTCTCTTCACATCAAAGAAGTGCAAGTGTCCGCCATATGACTGATGGCTAATAGCAAGTACTATGATTATGTTGGAAAAAATATATGTAACAAAGTGAACCACTTATAAGCAAATGAATCAAATACAAAAATGTATATAAACAAATAAATAATAATGGGGAACTTTCAGTCCATAGGTGAAAAAACTGTGTGGCAAATAGAAAGCTTGTATGCAAGCACAGCAAATGAAAAACGTAAATATAGATAAACGAGTGTGATGAATGCTCAGTCCATGCCTGAAAAAATATATATGAAAAAAGAGAGTCTCTCAATATTAAATATCCATATTCCCAGTAAAGTGACTTGTGCTGGTTTCCAAGTGATACAACTTTATCTCGACTTCTGTGCAGATAAGATGACTTCTCGTGCTCCCCCTTAGGTATATGCACTCACCAGAAGCCCTCACCCCTGCAGGGGTAAAGAGCATGTCGTAAATAAGGTCTCCAATCCTGTTGTCCCTGCAATGCGGTATCCACATAAAAATCAGAAGGGGGCGTGGCCTAACTCCGGACCAAGATGGGCGTTTAGACCAAGCTCTCCAGCAAATAGGAGCAGTTAATTTGTGCCTCAGGAACAATTAACACTTAACCCAACATAGGAAAGGGTGACCGGAGCTCCTCATCTACCTGGGAACCACAGGAGTCAAGCCAGAAACATTTTAGTAACATCCCCGCGATGTTCCGAACATCGCAGGGTGAAGGCCTCAAAGCCGCGGCCTCGCCTAAACCTCCCGTCCCGCTCGACGGCTCCAGCCCTGCAACGGATCGGCGCTCACAACCCTGCAATGCAAGCAGGACTCCCAGCACAGCAACCACAAGCCCTATGCCTGGCAGACCTACAAGCAGTGGCCCTTGATATTAAAGCAACCCTAGCTGCAGCCATCACAGACCTCAAAAACGACATACAGGGTGTTGCAGCAAGGATGGGATCAGTGGAGCAGGCCACAGCACGCCATTCAGAAGCCATCAAACAGGTACAGAAAACTTCAGATATGCACTTATCTCATATTATTGAAATTCATCGTCACCTAGAGGACCTCGATAATAGAGGAATACGACACAACATAAGAATCAGAGGGGTCACAGAATTAGCAGATCAAAACCCAATAGAACAGACTGCTGCAACAATCTTTAATGATCTGTTAGACAGACCCCCAGACTCTCCCATTGATTTCGAAAGGATCCACAGAGCCCTCAGACCAAGAGGAAGGGACACTGATCCTCCTAGAGACATTATATGTTGCTTGGTAAACTTCCCTCTGAAAGAAGCCATTCTAAAAAAAGCAAGGGAGAAAAACAGAGTCCTATTTAATGGAAATGAAATTAAGCTATACCAAGACCTGTCAAATATCACATTACAGCAACGCAGAGCCCTGCGTCCGATTCTTGATCAATTGCGTACCAGAGGAATACCGTATAGATGGAAGTTCCCATTCTGTCTGTCAGCCTCATGGAGAGGCCACACAGCACTACTACGCACACGCGACGATCTTCAATCATTCTGCGAGACATTGAATATCCCCTCAATCGAGGTCCCAGAATGGTACAATTCGTTCATGATAAATAACACATGGATTGAAGTTACCAACAACTACACTCCCAGAGCTCAAAGGAACCGGGATCGCCATCGCAGATCGCCATCAGCTCAACATAACAGAAGAGGACTAAACCAAGGAAGCCCTGGAATCTCACCACCCAGACGCAGAGACCGCATGGATCATCAGGATCAAATGGACACCTAAACTCTAACTGCCTATAGTTGATATGATTGTCACCCTCTGCGCACACAATCATTTGCAATTAGTTTACATTAATAAGTCTTTATATTATTCAGAGGAAACATAAACAAGAAGATTAACAGACTTCTACCCAACCACAGAGATTCAAGTTTAAAGTTAGAAAAAAAAAAAAGTTGACTGTTTGCTTTTACCCCTCCCCATGTATTTACTTTCTATCCATTTACAACTATGATACATACCCCAAACAAGGAAAGTATTTTAAAAATACTTGATTATATACAATCCCTTTGGGAAAAATCACTATCTCAATGGTATGATGAATAAGCCTGATTTATGGGAAAACGTTTGTAGGTATTGTAATTTATGCTTCTATTCTGATACTCGGGGAATCTAAAAAGAGGGGGGAAAGAAAAAAAAATTACAATATCCATAACCTCAGTTACCCAGTACCAGACATGCTTTACAATCTAAAAATTACAATATCTGCACTGGATTCCCCAGAAAACAAACAAAATTTTAAGCGAGCATAACCGGAGTTGGAATTGAAATATGCTCTATTATAAAACTATAAGGAAAATTATTAGTTGCTTGTGATATAGTTCACAGATCCAAGCTAAAGTTACATTTATATTGTTCAGGCATAGTTTAAGTTACTAATACTATATTTCGTTGACCGATCAAACTTAATTAAGAAGTAAGATATCAAGGTGGAATATAATAAATGTCTTCAAAAATCCAACGTTAAAGGTAATAAATACAAAGGTACTCAACCATTCCCTCAAATAGCCCATAGGGAAATGTACTATACAGCTAGACAAAACCCCCTCAATCAGTCGGAGGCATCAGACATATTAAAACAACATTCAATAGATTAGACCACCATGATGCTTTTCATTCATATCTGTTGAAAATATAAATGCAAGTATTTACTGTTACTGGATATGCTCAATAGAAGGTTAAACAGTTGCTTAATCAGTATGGTATAATTTACTAAAACTCGTGTCTTTTTTTTTTTTTTCCTTTCCATATGATATGCAATGTATTTCTTTAACTTACAAGAAGTTTATATTCTTTAATAAAATGGATCCCTCTAGTGGCCAAAATGCATAAATGTAAAAGATGGCCTCACTAATTTCTGACCTAACTAAGTCTACTCAATCCTGAGAGCTTGATATATCTCATTAAGACATAGGTTTATGTATTACCACATATACATACAAAATTTCATCACACCCTAGCCCACAAAATATATTTGATAATATTTAACCTAATATGGTAGCCTTTATGAAATTTAATGTAATATAACCGATTCCTGAATTATTAGAACATTATATTATGCTAGCTGCTCCGAAGTGCTAGAAAATAGAAACAAGTTAGAAAGGACTGTTCTATCTCTTACTGCTTAATAAAAATAGAAAGAGAGAAAGAAAAACACTATAAGAATTCATCTTGCCCTACTTAGACCTCAAACCCACACAAAGGGTAGAATCCTTTTTTACCCTTTGACCCTACTGGATCCTTTTTTATACGGTAGAGTAACTGGTCTAACCTACCTCCGGAACATTTATCCCCCCCCACTCCTAGTGGGTTTTTTTTGTTGTTCTTTTTTTTTATCCCCCCCCCCCAAACTTGTGTATTCTTTCAGACTATCACAAAGACGAACAGATATAATACTCTAACTTTTTAAAACACAGATCAACATCTTAGAGTTCATTTTTTTCGAAAGATTTAAAATTTACCTCCAAAATGCCTATCCAAAAACAACAAACCATTTCATCAACAATAAAAATACTTTCAGTAAATGCTAAAGGGCTCAACATACCGGAAAAAAGAACCAAATTTCTTAATGAATTCCATAAACAGAAAGCAAATATCATTTGCATACAGGAAACTCACTTTAAATCTCACAAAATTCCAAAAATACAAGACAAAAGATTTCCAACAGCTTTTCACGCCACCAATCCAGAAGGGTAAACTAAAGGAGTGTCAATACTGATATCTAAACGAACACCAATCCAGATTCATGATACAATGCTAGATCGGGGGGGAAGATACTTATTTTTGAAAGGAAATATAGGGCCACACCCCATAACAATAGCAAATATTTATGCCCCCAATTCAAAACAGGTAGCTTTCTTTCGCAAGATAAAAGATCTGTTAACGACCTTCGCATCAGGCATTCTTATCCTTGGAGGAGATTTCAATATTCCTTTAAATCCCCTCATAGACACCTCAAGCGGCACATCGAGCCTTCCCTATAGAGCACTGAAACAAATCAAAATTCAACTACAGGAACTAATGCTACATGACGCCTGGAGAACTCTAAACCCTCAAACTAAAGATTACACTTATTTCTCTTCTGTCCATCAAAAATACTCTAGAATCTATTACTTTTTTCTTTAACAACCTGACCTCGACTTATTGACAAATTCCACAATCGAAACCATGACTTTATCCGATCATCACCCGATCACCTTGACATTGACTTTTCCAGAGAAAAAGACGATAACTAAAGCTTGGAGACTTAACATCACCATACTAAAAGATCCCATAGATGTACTACATTTTAATGATACATTAAAAGAATACTTCTCACAAATTGAAAATGATGAGACTTCCGTAATCACACAATGGGAGGTGCAGAAATGCGTCATTAGAGGAGAATTTATCAGGAAACTGGCCAGTATAAAGAAAGAACAACAATCCAAAATAAGATCATTGATAGACCAAATCCACAAACTAGAAATAGCACATAAAAGAACTGTTGCACTCTCAACATTCGAAGAGTTAACAAAAGCAAGAACACTACTATCAGAAGAAATTAACATGAAAACTAAAAGACTGTGGGGGTCATTTACTATAGCGCTATGGCGCAAATTGCCGCGAATTAGCGCTAATTCGCGGGAATTTAGCGCGCATTAGCGCTAATAGCGCTAATTCGCGCTAAGATGGTATTCACTATAGCGCTGGTGAGAAAATACTCCCAAAATCGAATTTACTATAGCTCCCTGAAACTAAATAGAGCCCAAACCCTTACTCTGCTAAAAGCTAGAGAATTGCACATGGAAATATTGTTTAGAGCATGATATAATTGCCTAAATGGTACTGAAATATGCGGTATATTATTTAAAGATTATCTGCTTTTAAACTGTGTGAAAAAGTGATTTCTACACTGAAATATCTTTAAAAGTCTGAAAAGTGAAAAATTCCCCGTTTTGGACAACTAGGTGCCAACACAACTGAGCATGCTCAGACCTGAAAATAACTCTCATTTTAACTCAAGTGTCTTTTTTACCTGGAGGTATAGTAAATACCAAAATGAGAGCTAATTAGAGAGCATTTTTTGGGAGTTAAAATCTGCTCTAATTTAGTCCCAATGAAGTTTCAGTCATTGATTATAATGGAACAATTCTAACTTTCACAAAAAAACCTTTTAATGTTGACATGAAATGTATCTTTCTGTGAAATAAATTTTCCTTTGCAACATTGTTGCTTCTACTTAAAATATTTTGATTCTAAGAATACTACAATGTGGAATGTTTTGATGTTTTGGTAAAATATATCTTTCCTGACAGACTCCATGGCAGCCTACGTATGGGTTAATCCCGCCTCTCATACCTCATAGGACCCCACTCCCATAAATCTTTGCTTCTAGACAGAGACTGTGTTCCTTTTTTGTCCTCCTCCTAGGACCAAGTGTATCTCTTACCTTATGAAGTTTTGTTGATCCAGTCCTGGTGGTTCGCACGTGTTTGATGATGGCGGTGTCTTGTTGGAGTCCAGCTTCCCCAGCTATTAGCAGGGCGGACATACGGGGTTCTCTCTGATGCCTGAAGAGCTGATTATACCGGCCATTGGCTGGGGAGCGGCATCTCGGCCAATCGTCCCAGCTATTAGCGGGAGGCCTCCTTCATTATTACCCCGGTCGTGCGGTGAGCGCTCCTCTTGCTCCCATTCCAGGATGGATCCCCTCAGGTGCCGTGGTAATGTATGCTTCTGAATAATAATACTTTTGGCAGCCTGTTGTGTGTGTTGTTTGTCCGAAATGCCTTTTTTTCCTATGGCCATGGCGGCTGGGACGCATCTGCGTTCCAGTCCGCCGCTTCCCCGCTCTGACTGCGCAGCTGTGAAGTCTCGATTGAGATCGAGGCTTGGTTCGCACCTGCGCAGTCTGCGCGCGATGACGGCAACTGCGCATGCGCGCGAGCGCCGTGGAGCGGCGTCGGTCACAGCGTAGGGACGCTGTGGCCGCGATGACGTCATCACAGGCGGCAGATTCAAATAGCTGTCACATACAGCTATGCTTTGGGATGCTCTTTCGCTCAGGCAGCGGCTTCCCTGTGTCCATCTCTCTGGCTTCTGAGGTAAGGAGCTTTTGTTGTACCTTCCTGTGTCTAGGTCTCTTTCTCCAAATAGGGGAAAGAGAAAGTGAAAGTATACATAGGTAGTTATTGGTTTCTTATTGATTGTGTTTACAGTCTTTGTTTCTGTCGCCATGGATGTCTCACCGCCCCCTAGTGGCCAACCCTTACACCGCAGGTAGGATGAAGTATTTTTATTCTTTCATTCTGCCTGTATTGTTTGGAGTATTATTTAGGAACAAGGTATTATTTTCTTCCCCTTCAGCCCTTCTAGGTCTGAACCACAGCTATCGGCACATAAAGAAAAAGACCAGTCTAGGTCTCATCATCACCAGTCTACGTTCTAGACGTACTAGGTCATCTTCCAGACACCGCAAAGAGGGGTCAAGGTCTAAATCTAGCCATCATTCCCCCCGCCTGTCCAGCCGCCCTGAGAAGAAAGCCTGCTGGGGATGTAAAACTCAGGTCCCAGAGGGTAAATCTCTCTGTGAGTTGTGCTTTTCGAGAGCCACAAAGGAAAGAGGAGCTGATGACCAGCAAGTGGAGGCTCTGGTCAGGAAGGTGGTCCAGGAATCTCTTAACAAAGCAGATCTTGACCGAGCAGTAATTCCTCCTTCTGTTATAACTCCAGTTGCTGAAGATATGGAGTCCGAAGTTCCAGGTCCATCTCATCATAGTCTCTCTTTTAGCGGCTCCTCGGACAGCGAAGCAGAGATAATTGAACCTGGTGCAGGTTTTGACTTTTCCCTGGTTCCCCAACTAGTCAGAGCGGTTAAAGACGCATTGAGATGGGAGGAACCAGTAGAAGCACCCTCTAAACAGAGGAAATACTTTAAACACCTTAAGAAGGATCGCCCGAACTTCCCCTTCCTGGGTGAACTGGGTGAAATTATCTTGGATGAATGGGGTAAAGTTGATAGGAAAAACTCTTTAATTTCCAAGATTGCGAAGATGTATCCTTTTAAGAATGATGAAGTAAAACATCTTGAATCAGCCCCCCTTGTCGATGCAGCTCTCATGAGGCTGGTGAGACATGTTACGCTCCCTCTAGAGGATACCGTCTCTTTCAAGGATGGTCTGGAGAGAAAGATTGATACGGACTTAAAACGTATCTATATCACGGCAGGGATGGCTTGTAAACCGGCTCTGGCCCTCGCAGCTTTGTCAAAAGCCATGGAGTCTTGGACGGATGATGTGGGTGCAGCTCTAGGAAGTGTGTCTGAGGACTTATTCAAGAGCTCTCCAATACATGAGCTGAAACTGGCTTCGGTCTTCCTGGGAGAAGCATCCATCGACATCATTCGCCTCGTGGCACGTGTCATGCTTTCATCAGTTACAGCAAAACGTGCCCTCTGGTTACGCCCATGGGTTGCAGACCCTGCCTCTAAACAGGCCTGGTGCAGGATTCCTTTCGAAGGCTCCTCTCTCTTCGGAAATAAACTGGATTCTGCTATCTCCCGTGCTACTGGGGGCAAGTCAGGATTCTTACCCCAGGACCGTCGTATCCTTAACCAAAGAAGGACTCAACCTAGACAAGAACCAGAACGCGCTAGAGATGCTCGTCGCTACAGACCTGGTCGGGAGTTTAGGAAAAACTGGAGGAGAGGCCAGCCTTCAGGCCAAAAATCCTCAAAATCAGCCCCGTCAAGTGGTCGGGACACTTCCAAGTCCTTTTGATACGATGCCTGTCCAGGTAGTGCAAGTAGGGGCCCGTTTACTCCGGTATCAGCACGTCTGGGCAGCCTCGATTCAAGATTACTGGACCGTCAAGACGGTCTCCTCAGGTCACACTTGGGTTTTCACCAATCCACCCAGTCACCGGTTTGTGCCTACGGTCCTTCCGCTCTCAGAAGAGAAAAGACAAATTCTTCTATCTTATACAGAATCTCTGATTGCCCAAGGGGCCGCCATTCAAGTTCCATCAGAAGAAAAATTTCTTGGAATTTATTCCCCCCTTTTCATGGTCCTCAAAAAGAATGGCTCTTGGAGACCAGTAATCGACCTGACACATCTAAATTCCTTCATCAAGAAGGAAAAATTCAAGATGGAAACCCTGCTGACAATCCGACAAACAGTTCAACCAGGAGATTGGCTGGTCTCCATAGACCTGAAAGATGCCTACTTTCATGTGCCGATCGCAAAAGATTTCCAGAGGTATCTCCGATTCGCAGTAGGCCAGAGGCATCTCCAATTCACTTGTCTCCCATTCGGGCTCACAACATCGCCTCGAGTGTTTTCGAAGCTCTTATTGGCGGTAGTTGCTCTAATCCGAGTAAAAGGCATTCGGTTACACCATTACCTGGACGACCTACTTCTTCTGTCTCAGGACAGGGAACAGATTTTGTCACATCGGGATCAAGTCATATCTACTCTGACAGAGTTCGGTTGGCTATTGAACAGGGAGAAAAGTCACCTAGTTCCGACACAAGCTCTAGTATTCCTCGGGGCCCTATTCAACACAGTGGAGAGCACCATCTCTCTTCCTTTGGAGAAGATTCCGGTAATTCGAGAGAGAATTCGCCTGTCAGCATTGTCAGCAACTCTCCTCAGAGCCTCTCAGTGTCTCAAAATAATCGGCACTATGGTAGCCACAGCCCCCATGGTGAAGTGGGCGCAATGGAAAATGCGGCCCTTTCAGAAGGGTTTTCTCCAGCAATGGGATCCAGGGTCTCGAGACCATCTGGTGCGGGTAACCACCTCCATGCGGGAGAGCCTCCCCTGGTGGCTGCTACGGAAAAACCTCCTCAATTGTCACTCCATAGCACCTGTCTCCTGGATTACAGTGACAATGGATGCGAGCAACAGAGGTTGGGGCGCTCTCTGTCTGTCGGAGATAGCCCAAGGCAGGTGGGACTTCCCATCCCAAGGGATAGTCTCAAATGTCCTGGAGCTCCGAGCTGCCTTCCGTGCCCTTCAGGCTTTTCTCCATCTGATCTCAGGAACCTCAGTCCTCCTGAGACTGGACAACACGACCGCAGTGTCATACATCAAGAGACAGGGGGGCACCCGCAGTCTCTCCTTACTGAGGGAAGTAAGCCCGATCATGTCCTGGGCCCAGATGAACTTAACAAATCTATCTGCTGTTTATCTTCCAGGAATTCAAAATGTCCAAGCGGACTTCCTTTCAAGAGTCACGCTGGACAACAACGAGTGGTCCCTCCACACCGAAGTTTTCGATTGGCTCCTGTCTCTAGGGATGATGCCGGAGGTGGATCTGTTCGCATCCCCATGCAATTTCAAGCTGGGGAAATATTACACGAGGTGTCGTTGTCCCCAGGCCTTCAGAGTGGATGCCCTGACGGACCAGTGGAAATTCCACAGGGCCTATGCCTTTCCCCCAGTTCCAGTCATTCTTCGTTTCCTCTCGAGGCTCAGGTGGGAGAATGTCAAGGTACTGGCGGTGGTCCCGTTTTGGCCCAACAGGCCATGGTTTCCTCTCCTGATGCAGCTCAGTTACCGAGAGCCGGTCCCTCTTCCGTCCAGACCAGATCTCCTGCTGCAGGGAGCGTCTCTTCACCCTTGTCCATCCCAGCTCCATCTGATGGCTTGGTGGTTGAGAGGAGAAGGTTGGAAGCTCTAGGTTGTCCTAGTACAGCTATTGCTACATTGTTGAATGCCAGAAGAGCGGGCACCAACAGAGTGTATCAGAGGATTTGGGCGAAGTTTGCGGACTATGTGATTTCCACCAATGGATCCTGTAGTAATCCAAAGATTCAGGACATTTTAGGTTTTCTACAAACCGGCCTGGATCTGTCCCTATCGGTGAGTTCCTTGCGGGTCCAAGTTTCGGCAATCTCAGCCTTCACAGGAGTATCATGGGCCAGACACCCCCTTACTAGGCAGTTCTTCAAGGGAGCAATAAGGCTTAGGCCTCAGAAAAGACCAAGATTCTCTAAATGGGATCTCCCTCTCGTCTTGGATTTCTTCTCAGAAAAGGAGATACGGCATATGGATCAGTCATCAATTAGAGAGCTTTCTCTCAAAGTGGTCTTTCTAGTGGCCATAACATCGGCCAAGAGAGTTTCTGAAGTTGGATCCCTAGGATACAAAGAACCTTTTCTTACCTTCTTCCCAGACCGGGTAGTCTTGATCCCCATGTTAGGATCGAATCCTAAAGTAACAACCATCTTCCATGAAAATCAGGAGATTGTCCTCCCTACTTTCAGATCCACCGAGGACTCTAATGTTCACCCTCTAGATGTTGGGCAGGTTCTGAAACAATACCTAGAAGCCACAGCTTCTTTCCGCCAGTCTGATTATCTGTTTGTGCTTTTTCATGGCAAGAACAAGGGTTTACGGGCTTCCTCTAGAACCATCGCATCATGGATCGTTCAAGCTATCCAATGGGCATACAGGTCTAAGGGTTTGGCTCCTCCGGAGGCGGTAACCGCTCATTCTACCAGGAGCGTCTCTACATCATGGGCAGCATCCCGACATGTGTCTCCAGATGTAATCTGTAAAGCGGCCTCATGGTCATCAATTAACACTTTTATGACACACTATTGTGTAGAACCGGCTTCTTTGTCTACGGTTAACTTTGGTTTGCACGTATTATCTGTTGATGGTGCCAATTAAACCTTTTTTTTCTTTAACCAGCAATTGCCCACCCGGGTGTGTATGGCTAGTTATTTCCCATACGTAGGCTGCCATGGAGTCTGTCAGGAAAACTGAAAATTTATATCAAATACTTACCGTAATTTTCCTTTCCTGATGGACTCCATGGCAGCAGGAGTTCCCTCCCAGTTGCTGGAGTAGGCTAAGTTACGGAACACAGTCTCTGTCTAGAAGCAAAGATTTATGGGAGTGGGGTCCTATGAGGTATGAGAGGCGGGATTAACCCATACGTAGGCTGCCATGGAGTCCATCAGGAAAGGAAAATTACGGTAAGTATTTGATATAAATTTTCCGTTTTCTCTGTCACTTTCACTTGATATTCTTCATCTCACAACAATCTTTACCCCAAACTCACACAGGTGTCTTTACAATCCACAAACAATACCATTGCTGATGAAAATTTAAAGTGAATCACAATTTTTTGTGCTTTTTATTATTTCCAAATATTCATAATTTGAGCCCAAAAAATGTGATATGTGTACCAACATCAGAAATCAAAATGTAATTCCCCAAAATTTGAGGGTAATATTCTACTCTCACCCACAAAAAAACACCAAATATCACAGAATAAATCAAGAAGAATAACTCTTGAGTAATGTAATTCCATCACCTGTATGTCCAAAGAAATGCAGTATTTATGTGTTTTTATGTGTAGTTATGTGTAGTTATGTGTAGTTGGGTCTCACACGTGGCAGCTCTGTGGCTTAGAGGTTAGAACTTCTGCTTAGTATCTCTGAGGGTCTGGGTTCAAATCCCAACCATGTTACTTCATGTAGAGAAGTTGTCTCATCTCCCAGGTCCTATAACTGTGTCTAAATGTAGTAGTTATGTGTAGGAGGGTTCCACCACCATTGTAAGTCTTTTCCAGATACACTATATAGCCAAAAGTATTGGGACGCCTGCCTTTACACACACATGAACTTTAATGGCAGCCCAGTCTTAAGCTGGCCATACACCATACAATTTTCCTGTTCAATTTTCTTTAGATTTACCTTCAACTATGTAGTACAAGGGCCTGCCTGATTGCATCCAAATTGAAAGTGTTTAGGTTTGACCTCCTATTATATGGTTTTGGTAAATCTAAAGGAAAGTTGAACAGGAAAATTGAATAGTGTATGGCCAGCCTATGTCCGTAGGGTTAAAATTTGATTTGGCCCACCCTTTGCAGCTAGAACAGCTTCTGGGAAGGCTGTCCACAAGGTTTAGTCTGCCTATGGGAATGTTTGATCATTCTTCCAGAAGTGCATTTGTGAGGCCAGGCACTGATGTTGGATGAGAAGGCCTGGCTTGCAGTCTCTACTCTAATTCAGCCAAAGGGTGTTCTATCGGGTTGAGGCCAGGACTCTGTGCAGGCCAGTCAAGTTTCTCCACCCCAAACTTGCTCATCTATGTCTTTATGGACCTTGCTTTGTGCACTGGTGCGCAGTCATGTTGGAACAGGAAGGGGCTTTCCCCAAACTGTCCCCACAAAGTTGGGAGCATGAAATTGTCCAAAATGTCTTGGTATGCTGACGCCTTAAGAGTTCCCTTATCTGAAACTAAGAGGCCAAGCCCAACCCCTGAAAAACAACCCCGCACCATAATACCCCTCCACCAAATCATTTGGACCAGTGCGCAAAGCAAGGTCCATAAAGACATGGATGAGTGATTTTGGGGTGGAGGAACTTGACTGGCCTGCACAGAGTCCTGACCTCAACACAACAGAACACCTTGGGGATAAATTAGAGAGGAGACTGTAGGTCAGGCCTTCTCGTCCAACATCAGTGCCTGACCTCACAAATGCACTTGGAAGAATGGTCAAACATTCCCATAGACACACTCCTAAACCTTGTGGACAAGAGGAGTTGAAGCTGTTATAGCTGCAAAAGGTGGGCCAAATGAGTTTTGAACCCAATACTAATACTGGGATGCCATTACAGTTCATGTGTGTTTAAAGGCAGGCATCCCAATACTTAGGCCAATATACTGTATATTGCTTGTGACACTGAGCATGGCTATGGACTTAGGGCTGGTTCACACCACAGAGATGTAGAGACCATGCTTGGGGCTGCCTGGTGGCTAAGTGGGTAGCAGTTCTGTCTACCAGCACCTGGGATGTTGGTTCAATTCCCCAACATGCTAATGCTTATGTTGAAGTTTATATGTTCTCCCTGTGTGGGTTTCTCACCACAATCTAAAGACATGCTGGCATTTTATTTGTCTCCTGTCGAAATAGGTTCTAATGTAAGAACGTTCATTTTGGACTTTATATTGGAAGCTCATTACACCCAGGGACTAATGTTAATGTTTGTTAGCACTAATCATGCCCAGGGACTTGGACATTTCAAATTTTAGGGTTTACACGGCACGGGTACATATGATTAGAAAACTGTTGCTTTCTTTATGTGGATGCAAATGGACTTTGATCTTTGTCCTGTAGTTGGAGATTTGATGCACATAGCCAAGGGCTAACACAGTTGCAAATCCTATTATGTGTTCCTGCTCATCAGGTGCAATCACTTTAGACATACATGAAGAGACAGATTGAAAGATACTGGTGGGCGTGTACTTCTATTGGGTGTGTCAGTGTGCTAACAATACAACCTCTCTTATATAAAGGCCTGCAGTAGGGGGGTTCGTTTGGCCTGAGAAGGTCAGGTTTTTTGTTGTGATGGAGAAGGAATGATATTGGGAGTTTTGATGAAATTCTTGTGCATTTTTTCAATCAAAAGTGGGTTTATGTGGCCATGCTGTCAATGTTGTGTGTGTATTGTTCCTGTCTGATCATGCAAACATCGCTTGGAAGCATCTGCTGACCTACTCTTTTTGATCTCGTTTAATCGTGTACACCGAAATGCAGCTTCCAGCAGAACATGATCATCAATGTATGTATGTGTGGATTGTGGGCTGGTGGTGGGTGTTTTGAATAAGTCTTTTGCAATATTATGTTGGAATGCTTTGTAAGAATGACTGTTAAGTATGTTTCTATAATCTTGCAGATAATAATGTGATGTGTTGCCCGTTATACACTGAAATTAAAGCTGTGTCCACTCTAAGGTTTTGTCTAATTTTAGATTGTAAGCTCCTATGAGCAGGGCCCTTAAAATTCCGTTGCTAAATGTAGCACCATATATCCTGTCCAAATTTTTTTTAAAGCTAGTAAATGTAAATTTATTTTTTTTCTGCTGGTAAAATAAAATTACATTGAGCTTTTGTTGTGGTGTGTGTGTGGTGTGTTATTTTTTTTTTTTTTTTTTTTTTTTTACTTCTACTTTTCTTTCTCTTTAGTTTTTGTGGGTGGTGGTTTTGGGAAAGTGCAATATCTTTTATATTTTATTTCAATATGTATTTGTGCACCAAAAAAATAATCTCTTTGCCCTGGTTCACATGCTACTTTGAAATTTTGCTACTTCATGATTTCAAAGTAGCAAGGTCAGCGTGATTTCAGGTGGCTTCATACACAAATGTCTATTGAAGTCGCACCTGAAATCGGCAAAAGTAGTGCAGGAACTACTTTAGCAAATTGATGCGGTGCCACAAAAAAATGTTGCATCGATTGGAACAGTGCCATTGCCAATAGTCATGCGATTTGATCTCTCAAATCGCATGACCAATCGCTCCAATGTAAACCTAGGCTTCTGCACAACTGCAAGTTATATATAAAGATTCCACCTTTATCATTAAGGCTCGGTTCACACTGGGGCGACTTGGGATCCGACTTGTACGCCCTCAAGTCGCCCCAGAAATAGTTTGAATGGGAGTGAACGCTAGCGTCTTAATAGACGCTACTGAAGTCGCTCCGACTTCAGAACGTACTCCCTGTACTACTTTGATCCGACTTGGTAGGCGACCTGTACCATAGAAATCTATGGAAGTCGCCTCCAAGTCGGATCTCTCTGTAAAGTCAAGCGACTTTGCAGGGAAAACCCCTCCCTCCCCCCCTCCCTCCCAGAGAGCTGATTGGCCACAGGCGAAGTCGCCTGTCATGGAGGCGACTTCAAGTCGCCTTGTAATTTGCTAAAGTCGCGTCGAAGCCGCGTTGAAGTCGCCGTGCAAAGTCGCGCTGAAGTCGTGTTGCCCCAGTGTGAACCGAACCTTACAGCTGTGGAGAATTGCAGGTAATGAATTCAGCTGGTGGATAGGCAGTGTTTGAATGTATCAGCTCTGGTTCACGTTGGTGTGATTTGACATGTCAAATCTGTGGCAATTGCACTGTTCTAATTGGTGCGATTTGTATTGATATTGGTGCAGAAACCTGCACCGATGTCTCTGATGTTGCCCCCACAGTCGGGACTGACATGCAGGAATGAAATTGTGGGAGTTCAGCTGAACGATTTCCTCCCTCTGTCTGTGTGAACCAGGGCTCAAACTGGGCCTTTTGCCTTTGTAATTCACCTGCTGCTAACCCAGGGACACCATTTCTTAGCAAACTCCCTTAAGTTTACCTTCAAATATATGTAGAAATACAGATTTGCATATCTGAAAATAAAAAATACTAATCATGGTTGAGATCAAATATTCGCAGCTGCAATCAAAAGTGTGGTTTCACCTTCTGACCTGGAAATTAGTCATTGTATGCACCCGGAAGTTCCTGTGCTGGTCAGGATCTCCATCTAGGTGGACATGGCGAGGTCTCTTTAGCAGAGAGGAGGTGCTGCTCATTGGCCGGGTAAGTGTAGGATATGTACTTGTACTTAATCAATGAGGGGGTGGATGTCGTAGTTAGATTTGGTGTGGGTGGGGTTCATTGATTTGTTTGGCATCACCACACATTTGCTTCCATCCCATGTGCACACATCACTTCCTGCATTTGTTCTGCTGATGTAAATGCAAGTATAAATGAGAGCTCCTTTTATTAAAATATATATGACTTGTTTCACAGCTGGGCGAGTTTTCCAGCAAATTTGGACCTCTGAGTTGCATGACAAGTTGTACCCCATGATTCTCAATGACAACCATTCATATCTGTGCTACTTTAAGTCGCACCAACTTCAAAGTAGTCCCTGTACTACTTTGGTGTGACTTGAGGTATATCGGGTACAATATTACACAGGCATTCCCAGAAGTTGGGGCCAAATTGCAGCGGCAAAGTGGCAGCAAAATAGTGTGACTTTCAGGTCGCAGCAGTGTGAATGAGATTCAAGGATAACACCTTTGAATTTGGCCCTATTGTCACTTGTGCATCCTGAAGGTGTAGCAAATTCGTCCCTGCACTACCTTGGTTTGACTTTGATGCAATTTGAGGTCCATACACCACAAGATAACACAGACATTGCTTCAAGTCATGACAAAGCTGTGCAATTTTAAGGTCGCACAAGTGCAAATGGGGCCTTATTCAAAGGTGTTATCAATTAATTGCATTAGATTACTTTCACACTTGGGTGACTTTTCATGGAGCTTTGGACCTCAGAGTCCAAACCAAAGTTGTCCCCCTTGATTTCCATGCATATTTATTAGAGCTACACGATTAATCGTCATCGTGATTTTTTCCCCCTTTTACGATCTTGAAAAAAGAGTTTCACGATTCTTGCTATGCAAAGAACTCTCTCTGCTCTTCTGAAGCCACAGCCGAAAAACCAGGAAGTCTGCCAAGAATTAGAACATTCTTTATCAGTGAACTTAACTAGAAACCTTGTAACAATTTGTCAATTAAATAGAATTCTGTGTAAGTGAGGAAAGTTTAACTACTTAAAGAGGAGTTCCACCCAGGGGGGCCATCAAAAAAAAAAAAAAATTAAAAGTCAGCAGCTACAAATACTGCAGCTGCTGACTTTTAATTGGACACTCACCTGTCCCTGGGTCCAGCGATGCGGGGGATCGAAGCCCCACTCGTCTCCCCCCTCCGCTCGTCGGCGCCGGCATTTCAACTGTGGGCGCCGGGCTGTGGCTTCACAGCCTGGCACCCACTGCGCATGCGCGAGCGGCGCCGTGCGCCGTGATTGGCTGCTCAATCACCTGGGACCTGTAATGGGTCCCAGATGATTGACAGGAGGGAGGGAGCAGAGCGGAGCCCTTCCTGTGCCGAGGAGGAAGTGATGTCACCAGCCCAGGCTAAGGGACAGGCAGACTACAAAGGAACCACCTAGCAACAGGCATTTAGAGGTAAGTGAAAAAAAAATATATATCCAAATGTTTTTTTGTTTTTTTTTTTTAGAATTTTTACAGGTAGTTTTGTTTTTTGGGTGGAACCTCACTTTAAACACTAAACATTTTTCTGACATTTGTTGGTTTCAGGTTAAAATCTTTTTTTTTTTTTTGCTAGAAAATTACTTAAAACCCCCCAACATTATATATATTTTTTTAGTAGAGACCCTAGAGAATAAAATGGTGGTTGTTACAATATTTTATGTCACACTGTATTTGCGCTTTCAAATGCAATTTTTTTGGGAAAAAAGTACTTTAATGAATTTAAAAAAAAAAAAAGAAAAGTTAGCCCAATTTTTTGTGGGATAATGTGAAAGATTTTACGTCGCGAGAATCATGATCTTTTTATTCTAAGCAAAAAAATTGTGATTCTCATTTTGGCCAGAACCGTGCAGCTCTAATATCTATGCAACTTCACCCATGTTCACATAGGTCTGAATTGACATGTCAAATTGTAGGCCAAATCGGCGCCTATTGATGGCAATGGAACTGTCCGAATTGGTGCGATGCCACAACGATTCCCAAAAGTAGTTCCTGCACTACTTTGGGCGACTTCAGGGGGCGATTTCTTACCTCCCAACTTTTTGAGATGGGTATAAGGGACACCTATTAGCAAAAGTAGGTAGACATAGGACACCTTCTTAAAGGAGAACAGTTGGGACCTATGTGATTTCACTAGACATCTGTGCAGGAAAGTGCACTGATGTCTCTGAAATCGCTGACAAAGTCGGGCTGAGTCACACTTGTGTGACTTTGGACATCAGAGTCGCATGACAAGTCATACCCCATGATTTTTAATGTGTACCATTCATATCTGTGCGACTTCAAGTAACACTGACTTCAACATAGTCCCTGAACTACTTTGGTCTCACTTTGATGCGAGTTGAGGTCCATAGATCTCAAGTTTACACAGGCATTCCCTGGAATTGCGGCAAAATTGCTGATGCAAAATCATGGGAAAGTTGCGTGTCTTTCCCTGCGACTCCTGTGTCCATAGACCTCAAGATTACACAGGCATTGCTTAAAGTCGCATTAAAATCTCGCAACTTTCAGGTCGCACAAGTGTGAAAGGTGCCTAAGTCACTGTGCTGAGTACTATTTTATACCTAGAATATAAAGTAGTCCCACCATCAAACACTAGTAAACATATGTTCTCAATATAATTGTGCTCAAATGGCTGAAAATCACACAGATGGTATCACCTACTGAAAGCTTGCATTGTACTCAGCAGCATATGCTGAAAAGAGGCAAATGCCTATTAGCCAACGCCACATCGGCACGAGCATGGTTGTTACTATAATATTAATGCCTGAAATGCAAAACATTATTGTATTGAATCAAACATTAGTAAATGTATTTTCTCTGTAGGTAAGTGCTCAGCTCTGTAGCATAGTGGTATACCCTGCTGCCCCCAAAAGTTCAAGCCATGAATTCAAATCCCACTGACAGCATCACCTCCTAGAAGTGTGCATTGTACTCAGAAGCATAATTAGCCAATGCACATCAGCTTGCTTTATTCCATATTTTAACTCTTCAAATGCATGCAATGGTATGTACTTATTCAATAATATGGTATGGAATTCCAAAATTCAAGGAAAAAAATGTCGTAGGGTCCCCCCAGTACATACCAGGCCCTTCGGTATGGACTTTAAGGGGAACCCCACACCAAAATGTAAAATAAATTTGATGTGGGGCCCCCAAAATCCATACCAGACCCTTATCTGAGCATGCAGCCTGGAGGTCAGGATAGGGGGGGATGAGTGAACACCCTCCCCTTCTGAACCTTACCAGGCCACATGCCCCAAAGCACCTTTTCCCCATGTTGATGGGGACAAGGGCCTCTTCCCGACAACACTGGTCGGTGGTTGTCGGTCTGCAGGCAGGGGGTTTATCAGAATCTGGAAGCCCCCTTTAACAAGGGGGCTCCCAGATCCTGTCCCCTATGTGAATAGGTATGGGGTACATTTTACCCCTATCCATTCACCAAAAAAAGTAGTGAAATGTAAAAAAATGAATAGCCGGTTTTTGACAAGTCCTTTATTGTAGAGTAGCTCCGAGCTGTCTTCTTCCCTGAGCCATCTTCTCCAGACGCTGTCTCTCCCTCCTCCATCTTCTCCCTGAGCTGTATTCTCCCAGAGCCGTCTCTCCTGCCGCCGCCATCTGCTGTGTTCTTCCGCACCGCTGGTTACCCGCTAATAAAAAAAACCTGCTCTTCTTCCATGGTGGTCTTCCTCCGCTGTGTTGTCACCCGCTGTGTGGCGTCTCTTACATAGCCATGGAGCGGACTCTCCGGGTGACATTATCGGATGGCCACAGAAGACCGCCACAAGAAGAGCGGCTTTTTTTTATTAGTGGGTAACCGGCTGCACTGAAGAACACATCAGCGGGAGAAGATGGTGGCAGCAGGAGAGACAGCTCGGGGAGAAGAAACATCAAACACTAGTGAATGTATTTTCTATGTATTTTCTATGTATGACTGTGCTACACCCAATAGGCTAGCGGTCAGCAATTCTACCTTGAAGCAAATGACTATTAGCCAATTAGCCAAAGCAGCATATGCTGAAAATAGGTGAATGCCAATTAGCCAATGCACTTCAAATTTGGCTGATTCTATTATATTAACTCTTCAAATGCATGCAATGATATGTAAGTATTCAATACTATTATGGTGTGAAATTCCAAACACCACACACTAACTAATGGGCAGATTACATTTTTTTGTTTGTTCATTTTAATTTGCTTGTGCACTGAAAAAATAAACACAGCTGGGGGATGGTAGGTTGGCTGGTATTTGAACTTGTACCGTGAGTGCTGTGGAGACATCTGAGCAGACTACTAAGCCATTGTGCTAAGTATGAGACCTGCATAATAGTGTAGTATGATTAAAGAATGAATATAAATAATTACCGCTTTATAGTCACCTAAATTAAAAAATAAAAAACAACATACAACAAATAGGTAACCTAAATGTTTAATACATGTAACTTTACAGAATAGCAGACATTACTATGTAATAATCATTCATAACTGCATTAGTTAGCAAAAGAAGGAAAAAACTAGGAATACCAATTGCAACATACATCAATAGATGCACACGAGGTAGAGCACATCTCACATAAAAATGTTTCTTTCACATACATGGATCATGGTTACAGTGCAGTACTATATAACAACTTGGTAGGAATTGGCATTTGCATATACGCGGAAGCGCTAATTAGCGCCAGCTTAGAATTTACTAACATGTGTTTCTCACTAATAGCGCTAGTTTTTCATTCGCACATTCACCTGTTGAAATTTTATTTGGCTAAAATGGGAGCTATTATTTGCCATAGTGCCCAGTACTTCCTGGCGCTATAGTAAATGACCCCCATAGACTTTAACGGTGTTCGCGTGCTCGAACAAACTTTTTTCCTGTTCACATGTTCTGGTGCGAACCGAACAGGGGGGGGGGTCTGCTCATCCCTACCTAGCAGTAAAAAGGGTTGCTGGTTCGTATTCCCAACCACACCACAAGACTACCTGCCTGGAGTTTGCATGTTCTCCCTGTGCCTGCGTGGGTTTCCTCCGGGTACTCCGGTTTCCTCCCACACTCCAAAGACATGCTGGTAGGTTAATTGGCTTCTGTCTAAATTGGCCCTAGTGTATGAATGTGAGTTAGGGACCTTAGATTGTAAGCTCCTTGAGGGTAGGTGCCCATATTAGTGTATAATGTATATGTAAAGCACTGCGTAAATTAACGGCACTATAGAAGTACCTTAAATAAAAATAAATAAGTCTTCACTAATATTATGGTGTGAATCTTCAAAACACCATACATTAGCTAACAAGCAGTTTACATTTGATAAACTTTATTGTATGGTATATAAACCATCAAACACTAGTAAAAGTATTTTGTATATATAATTGTGCTCAGCCCAATAGGCTAGCAGTTAGCACCTCTACCTTCAAAAATTCAGGTATTGAAAGACTCATGGGTTCAAATCCCACAGAAGAATTCTAAAAGATTACTATTGGTGGAGAAAAGGAGAATTACTGTTAGCCAGTTAGGCAATTAGCCAAAGCAGCATACAGTGAATGTCAAGTAGCCAATACACTTTAATATGGTTTGATATTATTGTATTAACTCTTCAAATGCTTGCAATGGTATGTAAGTATTCACTAATATTATGGTGTGAATCTCCAAACACCACACACTAGCTAACAAGCAGTTTACATTTGATAAACTTTATTGTATAGTATATAACACATCAAACACTAGTAAAAGTATTTTGTATGTATAATTGTGCTCAGCCCAATAGGCTAGCAGTTAGCACTTCTACCTTCAAACATTCAGGTATTGAAAGACTCATGGGTTCAAATCCCACAGAAAAATCCTAAAAGATTGCATTGGTGGGAAAAGGAGAATGCCAGTTAGCCAATTAGCCAAAGCAACACAAATATACATGTATATATATTTACTGAAAATAGGTGATTGCCAAGTAGCCAATGCAGTTTAATGTGAAAGTTTTTATTGTATTAACTCTTTAAATGCATGCAATGGTATGTGAGTATTCAATCATGTTATGATGTGACATTCCAAACACCACACACTAGCTAAAGGGCAGTTTACATTTCTTTGTTTGTTTATTTTAATTCACTTGTGCACTGAAAAAATAAACACAGCTGGTGGATGGTAGGTTGGCTGTTGTTTGAACTCATACCATGAGTGGTGTGGAGATATCCAAGCAGACCACTAAGCCAGTGTGCTAAGTACAAGACCTGCATAATAGTGTAGTATTATTAAAGAATGAACATAAATAATTACTGCTTTATAGTCAACTAAATTAATAAATAATAAATCAAAAACATGAAAAAAACAACATACAACAAATAGGTAACCTAAATGATTAATACATGTAACTTTACAGAATAGCAGACATTACTATGTAATAATCATTCAGAACTGCGTTTCTTAGCAAAAGAAGGAAAAAAAAAACTAGGAATACTAATTGCAATATAAATCAATAGATGCACTGGAACTAGAGCACATCTCTGATAAAAAATGTTTCTTTCACATACATGGATCATGGCTACAGTACAGTGCTATATAACAACTTGATAAGAATTGGCATTTGTATATACGCGGAAGCGCAAATTAGCGGCAATTTAGAATTTGCAAACGTTTGTTCTCCGCTTATATCGCTGATTTTCATGTGCAAATTCGCCGTTTTGTTTCCATTTGGCTAAAATGGGCTCTATTATTTGCCATAGTGCCCAGTACTTCCTGGAGTTATAGTAAATGACCCCCAATATATCTTAAGGCATAAGATATATTATGAACAAGGAAACAAGAGTGGGAAATTATTAGCAAAAGCAGTTCAAAATAAGAAAGTGGCTTCAACAATACATCAAATCAGAGATAAACAAGGTACACCCCACTCTTCGAATGAGGAGATAGCTAAGCAGTTCAAAAATTACTATCAATCCTTATACAATATTCCTTCCAATCCTAGGTACCCACATAACACAGACAAAAGAACAAAACTCATTCAAGACTTCCTAGAGAAACATAGCCCCCCTCAAATAGCAGAAAATACAGCCCAAGAACCTGAAGCTCCTATATCAGGCCAAAAATTTGACAAAGCTATAAAGGATATGAAAATAGGAAAAGCCCCAGGCCCGGGTGGACTACCCTTACAATATTTTAAAAAATTCGCCAATATACTGAAATCAAGATTTTTGAAAACCTTCCAATCACTACATACTGAACAACAGCCCCCAAAACAACTATTAGAAGCACACATAACTGTGATTCCCAAAGAAAGCAAAGATACAAATCTGGTTACTAACTACAGACCAATTTCACTAATCAATGTTGACGTAAAAATATATGCCAAAATATTAGCTAACAGACTTCTACCCTTATTACCTACCCTTATCTCTTTGGATCAGGTGGAATTTATCCCAAGGAGAGAGGGGCGAGACAATACAATCAAAGCATTAAACATAAATCATTGTTTAACATCCAACAAGAAACAAGGATTCTTTCTCTCCCTGGATGCTGAGAAGGCGTTCGACAGAGTGGCCTGGGACTTCATTGACGCAGTATTAAAACATATAGGAATTCTTCCTCAAATGAGATCATACATCAGAGCATTATATTCAAACCCAACAGCACAAGTTCGTGTCAACGGCCACCTGTCGAACGCCTTCCACTTACGAAACGGTACTAGACAGGGATGCCCCTTATCTCCACTTTTGTTTGTCCTCACACTAGAACCACTACTAAATAAAATCAGATCCAATCCTGATATTAGGGTGATAGAAATCCAAAATCATACGTATAAAGTCGCAGCTTTTGCGGATGACATGCTTCTCTTCCTCTCAGAACCCCACATCTCTATACCCAATCTTGTACAAGACCTGGAACACTATCAATCAATCATTATCAAATCTAAAAATCAATCACTCAAAATCTAATGCCCTCAACATCTCACTACCCCCAAGTTCAGTAGAAATTTTTTAAAAAAACTTCTCCTTCTCATGGGCCAACCATAGTATTACATATCTCGGAATTGAAATACCTACAAATCCAAAAATTCCAAAAAGTTTGGAAGAGCTTCCCTAATAAAAATGACAATCCTACCCCGATTTCTCTATGTAATGCAAACAATTCCCATTAGACTACCAATGTCATTTTTCAAGTCCTTTCGCAAAGCATGCTCCACCTTTATATGGAGAAGTAAATCTCCCAGAGTCAAATTCACTAGACTTAATCTACCCAAAAATAAGGGGGGAATTGCATTACCTGATCTAAAGAAATATCATCAGGCAGCCCTCCTAGCTCGAATAGTAGACTGGAACATCCATCATACAGTGAAAAACTGGGTATCCTTAGAGCAAAAACAATTCTACCAACAGATTTAATCTCTACCATGGATACATCCTAAAAATCATTCAAAAGATATTAAAGCCCACCCCCTAATAGGCCCTACATTAGAAACCTTTCGCAACACCTTTAAAAGAACGAATCCATCTCCTTGGCTTAGCCCCCTTACACCACTTAGAAACAACCCAGACTTTCCCCCGGGTTTAGAACAAAACTTCCTCTCAAATTCCTGGCCTCATAAAGAAATCCTGGTCAGTAGTTTCTTTAAGAGTAAGAGACTTCTGTCCAGAGATGAACTAAATAAAGACATTAACCCAAACCAGATCCCACAATGGAACTATATACAAATCAGACACTTTTTGACCAGAAATGAGACAGCCCAATCATGGACAAGAGACCTCACGACGCTAGAGGATCTATGTACAAAAAAACCAGCACAAAGACACATTATATCTACCCTCTACAATTCGCTTTTTGGGGACAAAACGTAGTTCTCCAGTGTGTCGTGCCAAGCTTGGGAACAAGAGTTTGATATATCTCTTACAGAAGCAAACTGGGAAACAATATACATGTACGCACATAAAGGATCTCTTAATGTAGCCACCCAGGAGTGTGGCTTCAAACTCGTTACCAGGTGGTATAGAACACCCTCCCTACTGCACAAATTCTCCCCTTGCATCTCAGACAGATGCTGGAGATGTAAACAGGAGGAAGGCTCGATGCTTCATATTTGGTGGTCATGCCCTCTAATACAGAACTTCTGGAAAATGGTTCATGAAACCATTACTTCACTCACTTCAGAGAACTTAAGTTTTAATCCAGCACAATACCTCCTACACTACAATTCACTCCCCAAAAAACAATATTTAAAATCTTTATCCATGTTCATGATAAATGCAGCAAGACACTGTATACCATGTCACTGGCGTTCAAACACTATTCCATCGAAAAAAGAATGGTTCCGGAGAATAAACAATATAGAAAAGATAGAAGAACTTATAAGTATATCTCAGGAGAAGATTTCTAAATTTGCATCAACATGGTACAATTGGACTGAATTCAAAAAGTCTCAGACTTACAAAGCAATTATTAATTAAAGCAATTAAGAGAACCGCGCTAAAAAATATTGGATACACAAAATAACTCAAAAATTGTGATGCATTCCCCTATTAATTGAATATGTGAACCAAAATACAACACAATATAAATAGAATAGAATAGAATATAAATAAAATAACTTAATATGTCAGAAAAATAATGTAAAGCACTTATTCTAAGTAAAAAAAATGTGACAAAGATCATAGAATCTGTGACTTTAAAAATGACTTTAAATATCAACAGTCCATATTGTAAAAAATTTCCACCGATAGTGATTGAAGACCTTCAGTGAAAAGACATCTCGTGAACAAAATCCACCACCAGTAAAAATATCTGTTTACCAGAGGTAAGCGTTAATTGTCATAGGAACAACGTCCAATAGGACGAAACGTACGTCGGAAGGCAGACGCGCTGACGTCATCGTTCCCATCCCACAGTGAACGGGTGTATGCAGGCCGGCCGGCTGATTGTTACTATACGCTGTTTTACTCGCTATTTTTACTGAATATCTGATCCTTCTGTCGGTGGGTTCCGGGTGATCCTCCTTCCATGCCGAGGTCGATGTTGGTGTCCCCACGGAGTGGATTTCGAACATAAGCTCCATTAAAGCTTACCTCTGGTAAACAGATATTTTTACTGGTGGTGGATTTTGTTCACGAGATGTCTTTTCACTGAAGGTCTTCAATCACTATCGGTGGAAATTTTTTACAATATGGACTGTTGATATTTAAAGTCATTTTTAAAGTCACAGATTCTATGATCTTTGTCACATTTTTTTTTACTTAGAATAAGTGCTTTACATTATTTTTCTGACATATTAAGTTATTTTATTTATATTCTATTCTATTCTATTTATATTGTGTTGTATTTTGGTTCACATATTCAATTAATAGGGGAATGCATCACAATTTTTGAGTTATTTTGTGTATCCAATATTTTTTAGCGCGGTTCTCTTAATTGCTTTACTTACTTGATTCTTTTACCTGAGGATTAGGACTGCAGCTTGGGGGGTGTAGGGAAGCGCGGTATTTTATTTATTTTTCTTGGTACCAATTATTAATTAATAATAGAATCCTTCCACAAAAATAAATCATACATAAATGCCAAAGAGACTACTAGACTACTGTAATAAATAAATCGTCTTTACTCACCTTCTCTCCCTCCCACTTCTTATTTTTTATTATTTTTTTTTCTTTTTTCCCCCTTCCACCCCGTTCCTATAGTGAGTTATTTCACTTCAGTATTCATTACGTAAGACTGCTTAGATATATGATATGTATTTGCTTTAAATCTAGCTATTAACACTGTTCAAAATCATTTGGACATCATTATCTAATGTAAATTTCACTACAACTGAAATGTGACTAAGATGATTATGTGATTATGCCAAGACTATGTTGTATTATATTTTTATGTTCAATCAATAAAAAATTTGTGAAAAAAAAAAAATCAGAAACGGGCATCTATAGTGTAAATCCAATAAAATGATTATTTAACACAAATAAAAAAATATAAAAGAGGACTTTCCATAAGCATAAAAATGTAGGGCTCCAATTGCCCCGATTTAGTAAAAAGCTTGCGGACAAGTTCCTAGGTCTGGGCGGCGTGCGTTCCACAGACCGTAACCAGAGGACCCGAAGCAACTAGAAATGACGTTGATGTGTCCCGTCTTACGCATTTCGTCACTAGACGTTGTCTGAGGCGTAGCCATCTTGGTACACCTCACGTCATTATTTTGCAGGTAGAAGTACCGCCGCAACTAATGCCAATCATGCCGTGGCATGCAATCAAAATTCCCACTGCCAGGGGGCTTTGCCGGGATTGCATTGCACCCCTGTTAGCCTGTTAGGTATATTTGGAATTGATTTTTTAAAGTGTGAGGCTGCTCTGCCATATATGGGCATTGCGCTTTCCTTGTATATACATAATGGTTCACCACTTTGATTTATCTGTCGTCTGTCAGATTCGGCATGAAAGCCAATCCTTTATCATCATTTTCTTTGACTTCCATTGTTTTTTGGGATTATTGCTTTCGCTGCATTTAATAAAAATGGGGTGATTGCTGCTATATATTTCTTTCTTGAAGCCCCCTTCGCATGGAACAAGCATTGCCAAGGGTCTAGAGCTCAATTTCACTCCTATTGATCTTCTTGGTTAGATCTAATATCTCCACCCAATATGGCTGGATCAGATGGCACTCCCACCATATATGGGCATGGGTTCCAACCTCCCCGCATTCTCTCCAACATAGAGGCGATATATTGGGGTTCATTTTGTGCAATTTTAACGGGACATAATACCATTTAGTTAGTTGTTTGTAGTTCATTTCTTTTGTCCTTGTGTCCGTTGAAGTGAAGTGAACACAGTCTAGAACTTTATTTTTCATTATTTCAGGCAATGGCTGATTCAATTCTATTTCCCAGCTCTCCAAGGGGCACATGAGCCCATCGTCCAAAGAGGACATCAACATCTTATTTATTCTAGAGATTCCCTGTCTATTTATTCCCCTTTGGTCGATCAGTCTTTCCAATGGGTTTAACTTACTGGCCGCGCGGAGGGGTTTTGGGAGAGACTCTACGAAATGTTGGAGCTGCCTATATCTCCACCCATCCCATGGAGTTGTACCGTATCTTTCTCACAAGTCATTTAACCAGTTAACGACCGTGCCATAGCCGAATGACGGCTACAGCACAGCTCAATAACTCTGGGAGGGCGTACATTGACGTGCTCCCAGAATCCCGCTCCCACGCGCCCCCAGGAATATCCGTGACCACTGGGTCCCGAGGACCCAGCTCATCACGGTAAAGGCCGCTGACAGCGGCCGTGTACTCTTTCAAACCGTATAGGAGATGATATATTTTTTTAAAATATTTTATTGAACACCTCACGGTCCGTATTTTCTAGATCACTTTTTTTCACGGACTCCAGAAGTCCACAAATCCTTAAGTTATTCCCGCCTGTTTCGGTTTTCTCGATCTTCAAGCCTGTATGGAATACTCCTCATTTCCAGCCAATCCAGCTCAGCCCTCTCCCGCAAATCCATAATTGCTTTTTTGTGTTCATCTTAATGAACTTCGGATTCTTCTACCCTTTGTAGTAAATTCTGTATGTGCATTCTAGTAGCGTTCAGTTCTCCTTTAATCATGCATTCTAAATGAGACATCATCTCTGCCATAGCTTGCTTTGTAGGTCGTGCTTGTAGGCTATCCATTTCTTTTTCCGTTTACTGTTGTTGTTGGTCTTTCTGCGTGGTTTCTTCCTCCTCCAAACCAATATTTTTATTTGTTTGTCCTTCTGGAGGAGAGGTTATTTCTTCTGCGTTCTCAACTACTTGTTCCGTTCTTTGGTCCTCTTTATCTTGCACCATGTATGTTTTTATAGAATTGCAATTCTGCTATCTGCTTGATTGGTTTTTACTTCTTTTCTCCCCATTATTCCTTCCGTCCAAATGATTACTCCCTCTGCGTGTTCACCGTCTTACAGATAAACTTATTGCTCAGTCATGCAGACAGTTACACAGAGAGAAATTTTACCAAGGGGTCTGCAGATGAATATGAAGATAATTCCTACAAATATGCAAAACACCTTATGCAAGGATTTATACTAGTAAATATATCAGAGGGAGAGAAAAAAAAGCAAAAGAAAAAGGCAGATAAAAAAATATATATATAATTCAGGCCAGTGAGTATTTAACGCTTTCTGTCACAATTGAGTGTGAAAATATTGCAGCTAGCAGTTTATATGCTTAGACAAACTGATATCCATTTGAATTTGCAGATTAGTTAAACCTTCATATAGACATTTCAATTGAGTTCACAGGTAAGGTGTGCAGGTGCAGGTAAATTTACAGGTAGGGGTGCAGGTAGATATGCAAGAAGGAACATAGGTGAATATGTGTGTTATTTGAAGTTGTTATTCAGGCACTTTCAGGTGCAAAAATCATATTGCATGAAGTTATTTAGCTGGCAAGTAGCTATATGACTGGACAGCAGGTAGCTAGGCAGATATAAAGTCAGACTCCAGCAAATATATGCAGTCAATGTGTTATATAAGTTATATTTCTTTTAGGCTTCTGGGGGGGGGGGCAATACAAACAGTCCACAAAACAATCTCTACATGCCAGGGCAAACTGTAAGCTGGAGATAGTCCTTCCTTATTAACTCCTCAGTAGCTTATTTCAGACAGCCCCCTTACTGATGAACAGATAAAGCTTTAAGTTAGGGATATCCTCAGGTTACCCCCCTTCTGCTTCCATACCAGTCTTCCAGCTTATCTTCTACCGCCTTAAAACAATCAAGCTCCCCCCTTTTTTTTTATAAACCAGTAGATCCTACCCGATCTTCGATCCTCCCGGATCAACTGGCCCTTGTACTGCAGGGACACTGGTCGACTCTGACCGTCTCTTCAATCCCCTCCAAACTCCTTCACTCAGTCTTCAGCAGTCTTAGTTTCTTCTGGGTTTCCGGGAGGTTTCCGAGAGCCGACTGCCACCTGCGTTCCCTCTGGACCCATCCGGCTCCGGTTCCAGCTCCAGCTCTGGCTGCAGCTACCAGCCTGATCTCCGCTTATGGGCTCACAGACACTCCCGTCCCTGACCTCTCTCACAGGCAGTGCAGCAACCAGTCAGATCTCTGCTCACGGGCTCACAGGCACAACCGCCCCCTGACTTCTCTCACAGGCAGGGGGGACTGACCGATGTCTTGGCAGCTCCGTCCCTCTCTTCTCCTCTCACCAACCAAGAGCAAGGGGAAACAGACAGCAGAAGGACCTTGAGACCTGGATCAGGTAGATGTCAGGAGATAAA
The DNA here is from genome assembly GCA_037952835.1 of Lithobates septentrionalis. NCBI lineage: Eukaryota > Metazoa > Chordata > Amphibia > Anura > Ranidae > Lithobates > Lithobates septentrionalis. Next base: position 533,426 of record JBBDGP010002809.1, read on the forward strand.
CAATTGCCGAAAACAAGGGCATCCACCGGCATCACTAAAGGAGTTCCAGCTTTCTAGCAACTCCTATCATATTCACTCGGGGTATCGCACGGGAGCTCACAGCTACTTGGCGCCCTGCTTGTGACCATTCTTGTGACCACTCCTTCAACCGACAACACCTCCTGTGTAGGGTTCTCTTCAACAAAACCTTTATTATCCAGAGATGCAATCTTGGTTTCCAGGAAAGAGGGAGCAGCAAAAAAAAGAAAGAGAACCTCAAAATTCCATCCTTAAAGCAAAAGCTTATTTATTTTTTGAAGATGTCTGTCAGGGCTGGGCTTTTGCCATTACTAGCAGCTCTCTTCTCAGTGCTCAAGGCTGCTCAACTGTTGGTTAATTACCAGCCACTCATTGTTTCCACAGTGACTCTCCTGGTTACCATTACCTGCCTCATTAGTCCAGCCTACAGCCAGTCCCTTTTTTCTATTTAAACTGCGTTGCTCATTCCCTCTGTGCCCTCGCGTGATCAACATCTCCGGTGTGTTTCTGTTGTGATTCTGTTATGACTTGGCCTGGCTGATGTCTCTGATACCTGATCCTGATTTTTGGCTTCTGACAATACTGACTTCTAATTTCTGATCCTGGCTCATCTGATTACCCGCTCTGGCTTCCAAACCCTGGCTTCTGTTTTTGACTATGCTCCTCTTCTGTGTTATTTTTTGCTATTAGATTAAAGGAGTGATTTTAACTGTATTTTCTTATGTACTGTCTCTGCCCCTGTTTATGGTTCCTGACAATGTCAGGACAAAACGAAAAAACAAACAAAAAATCAAAATAGTTTAACCTAGAAAGGCAAATAAAAGATTTTTATTGTCTGTAAACAATAAAAAACAATATAGATGGTTTGTGCTTGTGAACAGCAATCTTTAAGCCTGACCACAAATTTTCTATTGGATTGAGGTCTGGGCTTTGACTACGCAATTCCAACACATTTACATGTTTCCCCTTAAACCACCTTAAACCAGTGTTGCTTTAGCAGTGTGTTTGGGGTCATTCTCCTGCTGGGAGGTGAACCTCCATCCTAGCCTCATATCACACAGAGTGGTACAGGTTTTGCTCAAGAATATCTCTGTAATTAGCACCATACATTTTTCCCTCAACTCTGGCCAGTTTCCCAGTGCTGACTTTTTCACTGTGGGGATGGTGTTCTTTGGGTGATGTGATGTGTTGGGTTTGTGCCAGATATAGTGTTTTCTTCGATGGCCAAAAAGTTCAATTTTAGTCTCATCAGACCAGAGCACCTTCCTCCATACATTTTGTGAGACTCCCACATGCCTTCTCGCAAACTCAAAACATGCCATTTTGTTTTTTGCTGAAGTAATGGCTTTCTTCTGGCCACTCTGCCATAAAGCCCAACTCTGTGGAGTGTATGGCTTATTGTTGTCCTATGTACAGATACTCCAGTCTCTGCTGTGGAACTCTTGAGCTTCTCCAGGGTTACCTTAGGTCTCTGTGCTGCCTCTCTGATTAATGCCCTCCTTGCCCGGTCTGTGAGTTTTGGTGTGTGGCCATCTCTTAGCAGGTTTGTTGTTGTGCCATGTTATTTCCATTTGGTTATGATAGATTTGATGGTGCTCATCAACGATTTGGATATTTTTTTATAACCTAACCCTGACTTATACTTCTCAACAACATTGTTCCTTACTTGTTTGGAGAGTTCCTTGGTTTTCATGGCATTGTTTGGTTAGTGGTGCCTCTTGCTTAGGTGTTCCATTCTCTGGGGCCTTTCAAAAAGTTGTGTATATGTAATGACAGATCATGTAACACTTAGATTGCACACAGATGGACATCATTTCACTAATTATGTGACTTTGGATGGTAATTGGTTGCACCAGAGCTTTTTATGGGCTTTATAACAAAGGGGGTGAATACATACGCACATGCCAATTATCAGTTTTATATTTCTGAAAAAAAGTTTTATGTATATATTTTTCTAATTTTACTTCACCAACTTAGACTATTGTGTTCTGATCCATCACATATAATTCAGATTAAAAAAACATTAAACTAAAGGCTGTAATGTAACAAAATAGGTAAAAAGCCAAGGGGGTGAATACTTTCCAAGGCACTGTATACCACAAAATAAAAGAAATCCCTAAAATCAAACCCCCTAAAGTAAACAATCTTTTCCTGGTTTTAATATATTTGTATAATAAACTTTTTTGTACTTTATCCATGATTTTTGTATTATGGTGCGTTCAATGTCCCATCCATAGTACATTTTCTCCTGGTTACCTTTCTCAGGGATGTGACACCATCTATTGGGCATATATGACCTATCTGACATAATTTGTTTGTGGACTGGCCTAACATCAATTGCAAAATAAAATTAAAAACAAATAAGCCAACCTTACTAAGAAAAAAACGGTGACAAAGGCGTTTATTGACCTAAGAGTTAGCAATCAGCATTAAAGTACAAGTAAGGTAGCATGCCTGGGTAAGGGTCTGGTTAGAATATTAAAGAGAACCTCATGATGCTTTTTTTAATGTGCCAGACCTGTCAACTTTGGGGCCCTTATTTGCAGTGTAGCACTCTCCCCAAATGGAAGATTTGTCATTTACAGTATAGAGAATTAACATTTCCTTCTTTTAGCAGAACTCTTCACACCCATATCCAGTAGCAATGAATGCACGCTATGGTGGCCAGCCGGCTTCTCACCAAACTAAAGATATGGTGAAGTCCTCCTAGTCGCAGTCTGGTCCTGGATTCATTCTCTCATGGTGGATGGTGATCCTCTCTATGGGTCCTTGCAACACTACAAACTCAGTCATGTCACAGTCTAGCTTAAAGTAGGCCATTTGGTACCAATACAACTGCCGAGCGTGCATGTGTGTGTGTGCACACACTGCTTAGCTTGTACGCTAATATGTTTGCATACGAGTGCCAGTACACATCCTGCAGTAAGCCTTTGCTCATAACTACGAGCATGAGCATACAACAGTCTCTTTGGCCTAAAATGCACTGGGCTTTTCTTAGTCTTTCTGGTCACTGTCTGGTCCTGGATTTGCTCTCTCACTGGATGTTGAACCTCTTTCTGGGCCCCTGCAAAACCACAACTTCTCCAGCAGCACACGGTCCTCTCACAGTAGAATACTAGAACAGCAGGAACACACTGCAACAACCGCAGACTGAAACAAGATACTGGACCCAGATTCCAGGCAGATAGCTGAATGTCAATAAATTAGCAAGGATAACAAGGGGGTGGGGTCGCCCATAAAAATTCTTACTAGACCTGAAGGGATTTTAATAAAGAACCTCAAGCAAAAGATACAAAAAATTGTATGAGGTTACCCCAAATCCACACCTGAACTGATCCAAGCATTCTCTTAACACGGAGATGGTACCTTAGCCCTGACTAAAGGGTATATAGATATAGATAAAGATCTATATAGATGAATCAGAACCTCCTTCCTCCTGCTGGTGACTAGGGATGAACATCGTGTTCGAATCGAACGCATGTTCGACTCGAACATTGCCTGTTCGGTCGTTCGTCGAATTCCGAACAATATGGGCCGCTCGCGCCAAATTCGAGTGGCGCGTCACGGCCCATAATTCACTGCAGCATCGCAGTGCATTGCTGACTGATGATTGGCCAAGCATGCACTATGACCCGCATGCTTGGCCAATCACAGCGCCGTCTGTACAGAGAGCCGTAATTGGCCAAAGCCAGGGTGGCTTTGGTCAATTATGGCTCAGGGGGTTTAGTACACACCCCACACTATATAAGGCCGCCTGCACGGCAGCCCTGTGTAGTGTGCTCCGGCGTTGAGAGAGAGATAGATAGACAGAGAGACAGTGTCATTTGATTTAAGTTAGATAGAGTAGGCAGGCGAGTCAGTTAGCTGCACTTGTGTACAGTGTGTGCACAGTGTAGTGTGTATATATATACATCCTAGGTGTTATGTATATATATATATATATATATATATATATATATATATATATATATATATATATATATATATATATATATATATATATATATATACACTGTATTCAGTTTAGCTAGATCCGTTCCTGTTATTCTCTTCCTACTACTGACAGGCAGGCAAGTGTTTTTACAGTATTTACAGTTACCTGAAGAAAATTGCTGGTGTTCTTCTGATCCTATTAGTCCTATTAGCTACAGTATTTACAGTTAGTGTAGTGCGTCCTCTACACAGTGTGCACCTGAAGCTACCTGAAGAAAATTAGTGTTCTTCTGATCCTATTAGTACAGTACTGCAGGCAGCTGCAGTATTTACAAGTCAGTGTAGTGCGTCCTCTGCACGGTGTGCACCTAAAGCTACCTGAAGAAAATTAGTGGTGTTCTTCTGATCCTATTAGTACAGTACCACAGGCAACTGTAGTATTTACAAGTTAGTGTAGTGCATCCTATGCACAGTGTGCACCTAAAGCTACCTGAAGAAAATTAGTGGTGTTCTTCTGATCCTATTAGTACAGTACCGCAGGCAGCTGCAGTATTAACAAGTTAGTGTAGTGCGTCCTCTGCACAGTGTGCACCTAAAGCTACCTGAAGAAAATTAGTAGTGTTCTTCTGATCCTATTAGTATAGTACCGCAGGCAGCTGCAGTATTTACAATTTAGTGTAGTGCGTCCCCTGCACAGTGTGCACCTAAAGCTACCTGAAGAAAATTTGTGGTGTTCTTCTGATCCTATTAATACCACAGACAGGCAGCTACAGTATTTACAGTTAGTGTACTGTGTCCTCTGAACAGTGTGCACCTAAAGCTAAAGCTCAGACCCCCCCACCCGCGGGAAGGCAAGGACGTATATGTAAGTCCTTTTGCCTGCCCGTGCCGCTCTGCCGATGTACATCGTCGTGCGGCGGTCGTCAAGTGGTTAAAGGAGTGATTTTAACTGTATTTTCTGTCTCTGCCTGGTTTATGGTTCCTGACAATGTAAGGACAAAACGAAAAAACAAAAACAAACAAAAAATCAAAACAGTTTAACCTAGAAAGGCAAATAAAAGATTTTTATTGTCTGTAAACAATAAAAAACAATATATTCCCAAAATAAATGAAAACGCCAAAATATTACCCCATGAAACAAAAGCCCACTGTTTTAAGGCATGCCTTGCTGAAAACAAAAGTTGAACCTAAAGTAAGGGCCCTAGCAACATAAAATAAAAAATATAAACAGTATACAGTTGCTTGCAAAAATATTCACCCCCCTTGGCATTTTTCGTGTTTTGTTGCCTCACAACCTGGAATTAACATGGATTGTTTGAGGATTTACACCATTTAATTTACAGAACATGCCCACAACTTTGAAGATTTTTTTTTTATTGTGAAGCAAACAACAAATAGGACAAAAAATAACAGAAAAAGTCAATGTGCATAACTATTCACCCCTAAAGGCAATACTTTGTAGAGCCACCTTTTGTGGCTATCACAGCTCCAAGTCGCTTTGGATAAGTCTCTATGAGCTTGCCACATCTTACCACTGGGATTTTTGCCCATTCTTCCTTGCAAAACTGCTCCAGCTCCTTCAAGTTGGATAGTTTGTGCTTGTGAACAGCAATCTTTAAGCCTGACCACACATTTTCTATTTTTCTACTGGGCTTTGACTAGGCAATTCCAAAACATTTACATGTTTCCCCTTAAACCACTCAAGTGTTGCTTTAGCAGTGTGTTTGGGGTCATTCTTCTGCTGGGAGGTGAACCTCCGTCCTAGCCTCAAATCACACACAGAGTGGTACAGGTTTTGCTCAAGAATATCTCTGTAATTAGCACCATCCATTTTTCCCTAAACTCTGGCCAGTTTCCCAGTGCTGACTTTTTCACTGTGGGGATGGTGTTCTTTGGGTGATGTGATGTGTTGGGTTTGTGCCAGATATAGTGTTTTCTTCGATGGCCAAAAAGTTCAATTTTAGTCTCATCAGACCAGAGCACCTTCCTCCATACATTTTGGGAGACTCCCACATGCCTTCTCGCAAACTCAAAACATTCCATTTTGTTTTTTGCTGAAGTAATGGCTTTCTTCTGGCCACTCTGCCATAAAGCCCAACTCTATGGAGCGTACGGCTTATTGTCGTCCTATGTACAGATACTCCAGTCTCTGCTGTGGAACTCTTGAGCTCCTCCAGGGTTACCTTAGGTCTCTGTGCTGCCTCTCTGATTAATGTCCTCCTTGCCCGGTCTGTGAGTTTTGGTGTGCGGCCGTCTCTTGGCAGGTTTGTTGTTGTGCCATGTTATTTCCATTTGGTTATGATAGATTTGATGGTGCTCTTAGGGATCATCAACAATTTTTTTTTTTTTTTTTAATAACCTAACCCTGACTTATACTTCTCAACAACATTGTTCCTTACTTGTTTGAAGAGTTCCTTGGTTTTCATGGCATTGTTTCGTTAGTGGTGCCTCTTGCTTAGGTGTTCCATTCTCTGGGGCCTTTCAAAAAGTTGTGTATATGTAATGACAGATCATGTAACACTTAGATTGCACACAGGTGGACATCATTTCACTAATTATGTGACTTTGGATGGTAATTGGTTGCACCAGAGCTTTTTATGGGCTTTATAACAAAGGGGGTGAATACATACGCACATGCCAATTATCAGTTTTTTATTTCTGAAAAATAGTTTTATGTATATATTTTTTTAATTTTACTTCACCAACTTAGACTATTGTGTTCTGATCCATCACATATAATTCAGATTAAAAAAACATTAAACTAAAGGCTGTAATGTAACAAAATAGGTAAAAAGCCAAGGGGGTAAATACTTTCCAAGGCACTGTATACCACAAAATAAAAGAAATCCCTAAAATCAAACCCCCTAAAGTAAACAATCTTTTCCTGGTTTTAACATATTTGTATAATAAACTTTTTTGTACTTTATCCATGATTTTTGTATTATGGTGCGTTCAAAGTCCCATCCATAGTACATTTTCTCCTGGTTACCTTTCTCAGGGATGTGACACCATCTATTGGGCATATATGACCTATCTGACATAATTTGTTTGTGGACTGGCCTAACATCAATTGCAAAATAAAATTAAAAACAAATAAGCCAACCTTACTAAGAAAAAAATGGTGCCAAAGGCGTTTATTGACCTAAGAGTTAGCAATCAGCATTAAAGTACAAGTAAGGTAGCATGCCTGGGTAAGGGTCTGGTTAGAATATTAAAGAGAACCTCATGATGCTTTTTTTAATGTGCCAGACCTGTCAACTTTGGGGCCCTTATTTGCAGTGTAGCACTCTCCCCAAATGGCAGATTTGTCATTCACAGTATAGAGAATTAACACTTCCTTCTTTTAGCAGAACTCTTCACACTCATATCCAGTAGCAATGAATGCACACTATGGTGGCCAGTCGGCTTCTCACCAAACTAAACATATGGTGAAGTCCTCCTAGTCGCAGTCTGGTCCTGGATTCATTCTCTCATGGTGGATGGTGATCTTCTCTATGGGTCCTTGCAACACTGCAACTCAGTCATGTCACAGTCTAGCTTAAAGTAGGCCATTTGGTACCAATACAACTGCTGAGCGTGCATGTGTGTGTGCACAAACACTGCTTAGCTTGTACGCTAATATGTTTGCATACGAGTGCCAGCACACATCCTGCAGTAAGCCTTTGCTCGTAACTACGAGCATGAGCATACAACAGTCTCTTTGGCCTAAAATGCACTGGGCTTTTCTTAGTCTTTCTGGTCACTGTCTGGTCCTGGATTTGCTCTCTCACTGGATGTTGAACCTCTTTCTGGGCCCCTGCAAAACCACAACTTCTCCAGCAGCACACGGTCCTCTCACAGTAGAATACTAGAACAGCAGGAACACACTGCAACAACCGCAGACTGAAACAGAACACTGGACCCAGATTCCAGGCAGATAGCTGAATGTCAATAAATTAGCAAGGATAACAAGAGGGTGGGGTCACCCATAAAAATTCTTACTAGACCTGAAGGAATTTTAATAAAGAACCCCAAGCAAAAGATACAAAAAATTGTATGAGGTTACCCCAAATCCACACCTGAACTGATCCAAGCATTCTCTTAACACGGAGATGATACCTTACCCTGACTAAAGGGTATATAGATATAGATAAAGATCTATATAGATGAATCAGAACCTCCTTCCTCCTGCTGGTGACTAGGGATGAACTTTGTGTTCGAATCGAACACATGTTCGACTCGAACATTGCCTGTTCGGTCGTTCGCCGAATTCCGAACGATATGGGCCGTTCGCGCCAAATTCAAGTGGCGCGTCACGGCCCATAATTCACTGCAGCATCGCAGTGCATTGCTGACTGATGATTGGCCAAGCATGCACTATGACCCGCATGCTTGGCCAATCACAGCGCCGTCTGTACAGAGAGCCATAATTGGCCAAAGCCAGGGTGGCTTTGGTCAATTATGGCTCAGGGGGTTTAGCACACACCACACACTATATAAGGCCACCTGCACAGCAGCCCCGTGTAGTGGGCTCCAGGGTTGAGAGAGAGATAGATAGACAGAGAGACAGTGTCATTTGATTTAAGTTAGATAGAGTAGGCAGGCGAGTCAGTTAGCTGCACTTGTGTACAGTGTGTGCACAGTGTAGTGTGTATATATATATACATTCTAGGTGTTATGTGTATATATATATATATATATATATATATATATATATATATATATATATATATATATATATATATATATACACTGTATTCAGTTTAGCTAGATCCGTTCCTGTTATTCTCTTCCTACTACTGACAGGCAGGCAAGTGTTTTTACAGTATTTACAGTTCCTATTAGTCCTATTAGCTACAGTATTTACAGTTAGTGTAGTGCGTCCTCTGCACAGTGTGCACCTAAAGCTACCTGAAGAAAATTAGTGTTCTTCTGATCCTATTAGTACAGTACTGCAGGCAGCTGCAGTATTTACAAGTTAGTGTAGTGCGTCCTCTGCACGGTGTGCACCTAAAGCTACCTGAAGAAAATTAGTGGTGTTCTTCTGATCCTATTAGTACAGTACCACAGGCAACTGTAGTATTTACAAGTTAGTGTAGTGCGTCCTATGCACAGTGTGCACCTAAAGCTACCTGAAGAGAATTAGTGGTGTTCTTCTGATCCTATTAGTACAGTACCGCAGGCAGCTGCAGTATTTACAAGTTAGTGTAGTGCGTCCTCTGCACAGTGTGCACCTAAAGCTACCTGAAGAAAATTAGTAGTGTTCTTCTGATCCTATTAGTATAGTACCGCCGGCAGCTGCAGTATTTACAATTTAGTGTAGTGCGTCCCCTGCACAGTGTGCACCTAAAGCTACCTGAAGAAAATTAGTGGTGTTCTTCTGATCCTATTAATACCACAGGCAGGCAGCTACAGTATTTACAGTTAGTGTACTGTGTCCTCTGCACAGTGTGCACCTAAAGCTACCTGAAGAAAATTAGTGGTGTTCTTCTGATCCTATTAATACCACAGGCAGGCAGCTACAGTATTTACAGTTAGTGTAGTGCATCCTCTGCACAGTGTGCACCTAAAGCTACCTGGAGACAATTGCTGTTGTTCTGCTCCTATTAATACCACAGGCAGGCAGCTACAGTATTTACAGTTAGTGTACTGTGTCCTCTGAACAGTGTGCACCTAAAGCTACCTGAAGAAAATTAGTGGTGTTCTTCTGATCCTATTAATACCACAGGCAGGCAGCTACAGTATTTACAGTTAGTGTAGTGCGTCCTCTGCACAGTGTGCACCTAAAGCTACCTGGAGACAATTGCTGTTGTTCTGCTCCTATTAATACCACAGGCAGGCAGCTACAGTATTTACAGTTAGTGCACTGTGTCCTCTGCACAGTGTGCACCTAAAGCTACCTGTAGAAAAATTAGTGGTGTTCTTCTGATCAGTATTTACAATTAGTGTAGTGCAGTATTTATCAGTATTTACAGTTAGTGTAGTGCATCCTCTGCACAGTGTGCACCTAAAGCTACCTGGAGACAATTGCTGTTGTTCTGATCCTATTAATACCACAGGCAGGCAGCTACAGCATTTACAGTTAGTGTACTGTGTCCTCTGCACAATGTGCACCTAAAGCTGCCTGGAGACAATTGCTGTTGTTCTGCTCCTATTAATACCACAGGCAGGCAGCTACAGTATTTACAGTCAGTGCACTGTGTCCTCTGCACAGTGTGCACCTAAAGCTACCTGAAGAAAATTGCTGTTGTTCTGCTCCTTTTAACACCACAGGCAGGCAGCTACAGTATTTACAGTTAGTGTATTGCATCCTCTGCACAGTGTGCACCTAAAGCTACCTGGAGACAATTGCTGTTGTTCTGCTCCTATTAATACCACAGGCAGGCAGGTACAGTATTTACAGTTAGTGTACTGCGTCCTCTGCACAGTGTGCACCTAAAGCTACCTGAAGAGAATTGCTCGTGTTCTTATACTAATAATACTACAGGCAGGCAGTTGATTCTGCTAGCTGCAGTATCAGTATATATATACATCCCAGCTTTGTGCAGCTACATCTCACTGCAGGCCATTAGTACGTCCGGAAGGCCAACAAGGAGAGGCAGCCAGTCACAAGCCAATAAAAGAGGGAAAGCAGGCTCTGTGTCTAGAGGCAACAGTGCTGGTCGTGGAGACGGTGCATCCTCATCAGCATGTGGCCATGGGACACGCTTGTCCTTTTTTTCGGCAGCTGGCCGTGTTGAGCCGCAACATGCGGAAGACTTGATAGAGTGGATGACCAAGCCATCCTCATCCTCCTCATCCTCTCTCACCCAGGCTCAGGGTACTTTGTCTGGCAAAGCAGCTGCCAACACGGCCTCTTCCCTCGGCTCAATGGCATCTGTTACTCCTTTCCTAGCCCCACTATGTCCTCCTGAGGAGTCCCCCGAACTGTTTGACCACAGTGTTGGGTACATGCTCCAGGAGGATGCCCAGCATTTTGAAGGCTCCAATGATGGTATCCAGCTAGAGGAAGGCAGTAACGTGAGCCCAGACAGAGGGGGTGGCCAAGAAGGACAGCAATCTGGCAGTCATGTTCCCCCAGCTGTAGCATACTGCCAGCTTTGCTCCAGTGATGAGGAGGGAGGGGATGATGAGGTCACTGACTCCATGTGGGTGCCTGATAGGAAAGAGGAGGAGGAGGCACATCACCAACGAGGCAGGATGCCCACCAGGGGCCAGCTTAAGGGCAGCACACCGACTGCATCACACCGCAGAGCTCCACATGTGCAGGGCGCTGCTGTCTCTGCGCGTTATTCCAAAAGTTCTTTGGTGTGGGCCTTTTTTGAGACGAGTGCATCAGATCCCACTGCTGCTATTTGGAACATATGTCTCAAGCGTATCTCTCGTGGCCAAAACATCTCCTGCTTGGGCACCACATGCTTGACCAGACATATGTTGACCTGCCATGCAGTTCGTTGGCAAGCGTACCTAAAAGACCCACACCAAAGAACAAAGAAGACCTCTCCTTGCTCCTCATCAGCTGGGATCTCCAACCCCACTATGCCTTCAGTCCTCTCTGAGACCTGCACTGAGAGGAATGAAGGTGTAGAATTAGGTGTGTCACAGCCAAGTACTTGGGGGCAATCTGCTATCAGTACACCGACGTCAGATTGTACCAGGCAAATTTCCCTGCCCCAGCTTCTGCACCGCCAAAAGAAGTTCGCTACCAGCCATCCACATGCCCAGCGGTTGAATGCTAGCTTGGCTAAATTGCTAGCACTTCAACTGCTGCCTTTTTAGTTGGTAGACTCTGCCCCCTTCCATGAGTTTGTGGAATATGCGGTTCCTCAGTGGCAGGTTCCCAAACACCACTTTTCTTTATCGTACATCACAAACACAGAGGCTCATAGTAATTACTAAGTGGGTTATAGCTCACCTTCAGGTGCTGGACACTGGTGTAATTAGACAGGAAGTTTCCTCCCTATATAACCCCTCCCCTACAGGGAATACCTTAGTTTTTTCGCCAGTGTCTAAGGTGTTGGTCACGGTTAATGAGTGCTGCTAGATGGACTGAACAGGGTCAGGGAGCTACACTATCGGATGCATTCAATGAGCCAAAACAAAAGCGAAAGTGGATGGTACCCCATGCCTCGATACCAAAGAATGAGGTTTTGCCTGTAATGCTTCTCTTAGGAGAGCTGGGCCCTGAGATCCAGCACCTTGGTCAAATTGCTATACCACAGGTTTGCTCTGGCAGGGCGCTATACATGGCCCAAGGCAGCGGACCCTATGTACAGAGGGGACCCCATCCTTGAAGGTCTGGCATGACACCAACCCTCCGTGATGGGTGAAGATTGGGTCGCTGTGATATTCCAGCAGTACCCTGCAGCGAGGAATGGTGAGTCTGCATTTGTTTGCAGTGTCTCTATTAAGAGAGCGATCTGACTGACTGTTTCCCGCCGGTCACTGGGAGCAGTGTGCTGTTCTATCATGTTTGTACTCTGGCTCAGGCAGGCTGCTGTTTTTTCCCCAGCCACTAGAGGGCGCAGATTTGCTTCTAGCCGATTGTTTTTTTTTTTTTTAGGCAGGAAGAAGGGCAGCCATTACCATGTGCTGACAGGTCGGATGGCCTTGGAGACAGAACAGTGGGCCGTGAGTGTGTGAGTGCCAGCTTGGGAACAGGTACAGACAAGTCATGATTACATGCTGCATATTTTCTGCCTATCAATGGGGATTGTACAAGCTGTAAGTAGTGGATACACCCCTGGATGATTAGCAGTTCACTTTAAAAGGTGTCATTTTCTGCTTGTGGGCGTGAACAGCATAATACACGTGCTTGCAGTTTTGAAATGCATGTTGTTATATTACATGTTTGAAAGGTTTGAGCATAGTGCACATGTGCTTAGTATCCTACAGGTATAAGTATAGGACCAACTGCAGTTGAGCAGATGCTTGCTTGCTTGCTTTCTTAAAATCGCACAGTTGCTAAATACACACAGATGCTGCTATGCTTAGTTGCTAAAATCACACAGTTGCTAGTACGCACAGTTGCTAGTACGCACAGATGCTGATATGCACAGTTGGTAAAAACGCACAGATGCTGATATGTACAGTTGCTAAAATCGCACAGTGCTAGTACGCACAGATGCTGATATGTACAGTTGCTAAAATCACACTGTAACTAGTACGCAAAGATGCTATGTACAGTTGCTAAAAGCACACAGTTGCTAGTACGCACAGATGCTGATATGTACAGTTGCTGAAATCGCACAAGTTGCTAACATAAAAAGATGTTGAATTGCACAGTCGCTAAGGTCGCACAGATGCTGAAATACACAGTGGCTGGATCGCACAGTACTAGATCACCAGGGCTTTTTTTCAGGGGGAACTTGGTGGAACTCAGTTCCACCACCTCTGGCTCAGACACTTGGGGGGGGCCTGCTGACCTCAATCACTTGTAAACACAGAAGTCTAGTTTCTGTGTTTACAAGTGACAGCTCTGCACTCTGTGGTTAACCCCCCTGAACTCTGCACTCTGTATGTAATGCAATCTTGATATTTAATGCCCCTTTAGGACCCTCCTACTGTTCGTGAAATTTGACCACTATTTGATGTAATTTGGAGAGTGTGTGTAGGTGGAGGGGTTTTGGAGGGTCGTGGTTGAGTTCCAGCACCTATTGTTTAAGAAAAAAAGCCCTGTAGATCGCACAGTTGCTGCTGAAACGCACAGGTGCTGCTTAAACAATGTTGCATAAAGATACATGGTCGTGTGTACAAAATGCATGTTTGGACATGTTTATGTTAAGAAAAAAAAAAAATATAACTCAAAACCTGCTTAATTTTTTTGATCACATAAGAACGCGTGATCGCATAAGGTGACAAGATCGCTTTAAGATACACGGTCACATAAAGATGCATGTTTATGTTTGTATAGATATGCATCGTTGTTTTCTTTTCTCCTAGTCGCATGGTCATGCATAAAGATGTTTGACCATCAGGCTAGAAAACCTCCACAGGATCCTCATGCAGGTGCTTGCTTACAAGCTAGCCAAATGCACAACTGCTGGGATGCACAGTTACTGGTGCGCATTGCTACTAACGCACAAACAGTTAAATCGCATGATTGCGGAAACGCATGTTGCCAGAGGATAACTTCCTCTTTACTAGTCCACATGTTTGCAGAATACGTGAGTTTCTAATGTACATCATGTAGGTAAAACAAGTAACAGAACATGTTCTTGTTGATCGCATAAAGATGTATGGATTTACATGTGTTTTACATGAGGACACTGGGTCACAGTAAAGTGCTTGTTTGCACAGAAATGCCTAAAATCGCATAAAAAATGCTTGATCGCACAAGGGTGCTTCATCGCACAAGAGTCCTTGGTCACAAGGGTACTTGTTCGCACAGTAGTGCTTATAATGCATAAAGTGTTTGATCATATAAAAATGCAGAATCACATAAGGATGCATGATCGCCTAGATTGGCATGGTTGCATAACAAGGCAAGTTAATTTAGGTTTTCCGTAAGTATACAGGATTCCTTTATGTTCACATAGGAATAAGTGTCTGCATGGATACATGTTCATAAAGCGCATGCTTGCTTGCAAGATGCCTGTCCCATAGCACACGTGTTATATGTATGCATATATACAGTGCACACTTTTCTTGTTCTTGCCTAAAACATATTTGTATGAATTTATGCTTCCATGAATGCACGCTTCCCTAGAGGCATATGGCGTTAATACTTGCCTCATACACATATGGGCCATTCACATATGTGTTTATTTGCATGGGCTACAGAGGTTGCCTGTTCTTCGTAGGGGAACAGCACCTTTTCCGGTTGGTGGTCTGGCCCTTCGGGTTAGCCCCCGTGCCCAGGGTAAAAGCCCAGGGTATAGAAGTAATGGCATACCGAGGCAATCTGCTGCCGATAAGATCAGTCAGTAGCATGGCTGGACCTAAGTGGTCAAGTATCTGGAACTCCTGGGTTGGGATCCCAGTCTAAAGGTACTTTCTTATGGCCGGTAAGGAGCTGGGAGTGTTTGGGACTCAGCCCAAAAAGGGGTCAAGGCAATTTACAGTTCCTTACATTTACCTTTGCTAATGTGCTAGGGAAGATGGCTTCATTCAAAGCGGTATCCCTATGCTCAGTTTCGTTCAAGGCTGCTATAAACATTATTCTGTCTGCCTGGAACAAGTAGATCCTAACCTAGGCATTATCCAAAGGGTCTGGTCCCGGGAATACACCGGAACCTCAGCAAGATGGCAGAAGGGAAGATCCTTCATGCTGATTACTTGGGAGGTGGTGGCTACGAAGGCTGGCCTCTAGGGATGGAGACCAGTCCTGAAGGAGACCACTGCCCAGGGGAAGTGGTCAAGCTCAGAGAGCCTTGACTGTCAACATTCTAGAGCTTCCGATGGCACGTCTGGCTTAATGGCCTGGGCGTTTAGATTACAGGATTGTTCAGTCAAGGAACAATCCGACAATGCCACATTAGTAATTTACTTCAGTTACCAAGGGGGCACTAAAAGCCACGCAGCCAGAGGGAAGGCCATGTTGTGGTTTGGGCAGAGGAGCTTGTACCTTGCCTATCGACAATCTTCATATCGTGAAATGGAGAATTGACAAGCGGCTCTCTGGAGCCATCAACAATTGTTCCCGAGAGAATGGACTCTGCACCCCAATTTTTTTTTTTTTATTTGCCCAGATAAGAATTTTGGGCATCCAGGTTCAACAAGAAGTTGGACAGCTTTGTGTCAAGGGCTAGGGATCCACTTGCATATGGGACAGATGCGTTAGTGACCCAGTGGAATCAGTTTTTTTCACTGATTTATACATTCTCCCCAGTTCAGCTGCTTCCCCAGCTTCTACACAGGATCAAAGTGGAAGGCATGGCCCAGAAGATCCTGTTATGTAGGGATTGTAAGGTTGGTAGTAGCGAAACTGTGGACTCTTCCATCTAGTCCAGACTTGCTTTCGCAAAGGGCCGGTATTCCATCTGTAATTACAATTCTTGATCTAATATTTCACAGCAGGGCCCGTTCCAGCTCCCACGAAGATTAACTGTGAGGACTTACAGTGTTGTGGCAACACCACCACCACCACCAAAGGCCCAATTTTTCTGCCCCTGTTCAACAGGGGCATTTAATTACAATTCTTTATCTAATATTTCACAGCAGAGCCCGTTCCTGCACCCACCAAGAGTAACTGTGAGGGCTTACAGTGTTGTGGCAACACCAACGCCTAAGGCCGCATTTTCTGCAGAGTATATAGGGCAGGCCCCTACTTTCAAACATCCAACTTGCAAACGACTCCTACTTGCAAACGGAAGAAGACAACAGGAAGTGAGATGAAATCTACCCCTAGGAAGGGAAATTCTCTCCTGTAAGAGTTAATATGGGAAAAACGTTTCTCCTTTCCACTGATGCTTTATCACCAATCCTTGTTTCACTAAAAACCCCAAATTGTCAAAAAACATTTGTCATTGGGACAGAAAGTGAGGTAAAATCTTCTGAAGAGGTGCACAGACAGCAAAACAAATGTCACAGGGGTGATAACCCTTCCCTATGTTTTCCAAAAAGCTTAAAAATAGATTTTTTGGCTGGAGCTACACTTTAAAAATGTACCAGTTCAAAATTACAAACCGATTCTACTTAACAACAAACCTACAGTCCCTGTCTTGTTTGCACCGCCTGTATACTGCTGTTCAGAGGGCCTGGGGCCCCACGCCTTTCCTTTTTTTTTTAAATTTGGGTGCGGGGTTCCCCTTAATATCCATACAAGACCCAAAAGGCCTGGTAATGGACGGGGGGGGGGGGGGGTACCCATGCCGTTTGTCTCACTGATTTTCATCCATATTACCGGGACCGGACATTACATTAAAGCCGCAAGCAGTTTTAAATGACTTTTATTACTTTAAAAATGTCATTTTGTGCAGGGACTGTTCTAAGCACGGGAAACACGCGCCACTTTACAGGCATACTATAGACACCCCCCAGGTACGATATTAAAAGGAATATTTCACTTTTTTTTTTTTTTTTCACTTTAAGCATCATTAAAATCACAGAAAAAACTTCAGTTTTTAAAACTTTTTTTTGCATTGATACATGTCCCCTGGGGCAGGACCCGGGTCCCCAAACTGTTTTTAGGACAATACCATGCAAATTAGCCTTTAAAATTAGCACTTTTGATTTCGAACGTTCGAGTCCCATAGACTTCAATGGGGTTCTAATGTTCGTGTGAATTTTCGGTCCGTTCGCAGGTTCTGGTGCGAACCCAACTGGGGGGGTGTTCGGGTCATCCCTACTGGTGACCCCTCTAGTGATATAAAAATCTATATAGAGGAATCAGGACCTCCTTCCTCCTGCTGGTGACACCTCTAGTGATTATAAAGATCTATATTGAGGAGTCAGGACCTCCTTACTCCTGATGGAAATCCCTCTATTGATGCATCCTAATCTATGTACTTTTCCCACTGCCTGGCCACATTGTTTGTTCGTTATGTAATTATGTGAAATTGGTACCTGTAAAATGTGCTCTGTTTGGGGTGTCTGGCTTTCAATAAAAGGACGACTAATGCCCCATACACATGATCGGAAATGTCGCCAGCAAAACTCAGATGAGAGGTTTTGGTCGGAAAATGCAACCATATCTGTGCTCCATCGGACTTTTGCTGGCGGAATTCCAGCCAGCAAAAGATTGAGAGCAAGTTCTCTTTTTTTCAGTTGGAAAAAGTTCCTATCCGAAAATGCATTTGTCTGTATGCAATTCAGACGCGCAAAAAAAACCGCATGCTCTGAAACAATTCGACGCATGCTCAGAAGCATTGAACTTCATTTTCTCGGCTCGTCATAGTGTTGCACATCACCGTTCTCTTGACGGTCAAAAGTTCAGAGAACTTTTGTGTGACCATGTGTATGCAAGGCAAGCTTGAGCGGAATCCCGTCGGAAAAGCCATCATACCTTTTTCCGACCAAAATTCCGATTGTGTGTACACGGCATTATTCTTAGAATAAAGGTTGGATTTACATACAATGGGAATATCAACATATTACAGTTATAAATAAGGAGAGGAAATATGGGGTAACAGGGGAAGACAGCTTCGCATTGCCTGCACAGAGAAAGAGACAGCTTCACACTGCTTGCATAGAGAGAGAGAGAGAGAGCGACTGCTTGACACTGCCTGCAGAGAGAGCTTCACACTGCCTGCACAGAGAGAGAGATCGCTTCACACTGCCTGCACAGAGAGAGAGATCGCTTCACACTGCATGCACAGAGAGAGAGATCGCTTCACACTGCATGCACAGAGAGAGAGATCGCTTCACACTGCATGCACAGAGAGAGAGATGGCTTCACACTGCATGCACAGAGAGAGAGATGGCTTCACACTGCATGCACAGAGAGAGAGATGGCTTCACACTGCATGCACAGAGAGAGAGAGATGGCTTCACACTGCATGCACAGAGAGAGAGAGATGGCTTCACACTGCATGCACAGAGAGAGAGATGGCTTCACAATGCATGCACAGAGAGAGAGAGATGGCTTCACACTGCATGCACAGAGAGAGGGAGAGAGATGGCTTCAAACTGCATGCACAGAGAGAGAGAGATGTCTTCACACTGCATGCACAGAGAGAGAGATGTCTTCACACTGCATGCACAGAGAGAGAGATGGCTTCACACTGCATGCACAGAGAGAGAGAGATGGCTTCACACTGCATGCACAGAGAGAGAGAGAGATGGCTTCGCACTGCATGCACAGAGAGAGATGGCTTCACACTGCATGCACAGAGAGAGATGGCTTCACACTGCATGCACAGAGAGAGATGGCTTCACACTGCATGCACAGAGAGAGAGATGGCTTCACACTGCATGCCCAGAGAGAGATGGCTTCACACTGCATGCCCAGAGAGAGATGGCTTCACACTGCATGCCCAGAGAGAGATGGCTTCACACTGCATGCACAGAGAGAGATGGCTTCACACTGCATGCACAGAGAGAGAGAGAGAGAGATGGCTTCACACTGCAAGCACAGAGAGAGAGAGAGAGATGGCTTCACACTGCATGCACAGAGAGAGAGAGAGATGGCTTCACACTGCATGCACAGAGAGAGAGAGATGGCTTCACACTGCATGCACAGAGAGAGAGAGATGGCTTCACACTGCATGCACAGAGAGAGAGAGATGGCTTCACACTGCATGCACAGAGAGAGAGAGATGGCTTCACACTGCATGCACAGAGAGAGATGGCTTCACACTGCATGCACAGAGAGAGATGGCTTCACACTGCATGCACAGAGAGAGAGAGATGGCTTCACACTGCATGCACAGAGAGAGAGATGGCTTCACACTGCATGCACAGAGAGAGAGATGGCTTCACACTGCATGCACAGAGAGAGAGATGGCTTCACACTGCATGCACAGAGAGAGAGATGGCTTCACACTGCATGCACAGAGAGAGAGAGATGGCTTCACACTGCATGCACAGAGAGAGAGAGATGGCTTCACACTGCATGCACAGAGAGAGAGATGGCTTCACAATGCATGCACAGAGAGAGAGAGATGGCTTCACACTGCATGCACAGAGAGAGGGAGAGAGATGGCTTCAAACTGCATGCACAGAGAGAGAGAGATGTCTTCACACTGCATGCACAGAGAGAGAGATGTCTTCACACTGCATGCACAGAGAGAGAGATGGCTTCACACTGCATGCACAGAGAGAGAGAGATGGCTTCACACTGCATGCACAGAGAGAGAGAGAGATGGCTTCACACTGCATGCACAGAGAGAGAGAGATGGCTTCGCACTGCATGCACAGAGAGAGATGGCTTCACACTGCATGCACAGAGAGAGATGGCTTCACACTGCATGCACAGAGAGAGATGGCTTCACACTGCATGCACAGAGAGAGATGGCTTCACACTGCATGCACAGAGAGAGAGATGGCTTCACACTGCATGCCCAGAGAGAGATGGCTTCACACTGCATGCCCAGAGAGAGATGGCTTCACACTGCATGCACAGAGAGAGATGGCTTCACACTGCATGCACAGAGAGAGAGAGAGAGAGATGGCTTCACACTGCAAGCACAGAGAGAGAGAGAGAGATGGCTTCACACTGCATGCACAGAGAGAGAGAGAGATGGCTTCACACTGCATGCACAGAGAGAGAGAGATGGCTTCACACTGCATGCACAGAGAGAGAGAGATGGCTTCACACTGCATGCACAGAGAGAGAGAGATGGCTTCACACTGCATGCACAGAGAGAGAGAGATGGCTTCACACTGCATGCACAGAGAGAGATGGCTTCACACTGCATGCACAGAGAGAGATGGCTTCACACTGCATGCACAGAGAGAGAGAGATGGCTTCACACTGCATGCACAGAGAGAGAGAGATGGCTTCACACTGCATGCACAGAGAGAGAGAGATGGCTTCACACTGCATGCACAGAGAGAGAGAGATGGCTTCACACTGCATGCACAGAGAGAGAGAGATGGCTTCACACTGCATGCACAGAGAGAGAGATCGCTTCACACTGCATGCACAGAGAGAGAGATGGTTTCACACTGCATGCACAGAGAGAGAGATGGCTTCACACTGCATGCACAGAGAGAGAGATGGCTTCACACTGCATGCACAGAGAGAGAGAGATGGCTTCACACTGCATGCACAGAGAGAGAGAGATGGCTTCACACTGCATGCACAGAGAGAGAGATGGCTTCACACTGCATGCACAGAGAGAGAGAGATGGCTTCACACTGCATGCACAGAGAGAGGGAGAGAGATGGCTTCAAACTGCATGCACAGAGAGAGAGAGAGATGTCTTCACACTGCATGCACAGAGAGAGAGATGTCTTCACACTGCATGCACAGAGAGAGAGATGGCTTCACACTGCATGCACAGAGAGAGAGAGATGGCTTCACACTGCATGCACAGAGAGAGAGAGAGATGGCTTCACACTGCATGCACAGAGAGAGAGAGAGATGGCTTCACACTGCATGCACAGAGAGAGATGGCTTCACACTGCATGCACAGAGAGAGATGGCTTCACACTGCATGCACAGAGAGAGAGATGGCTTCACACTGCATGCCCAGAGAGAGATGGCTTCACACTGCATGCACAGAGAGAGATGGCTTCACACTGCATGCACAGAGAGAGAGATGGCTTCACACTGCAAGCACAGAGAGAGAGAGAGAGAGAGAGAGAGATGGCTTCACACTGCATGCACAGAGAGAGAGAGAGATGGCTTCACACTGCATGCACAGAGAGAGAGAGATGGCTTCACACTGCATGCACAGAGAGAGAGAGATGGCTTCACACTGCATGCACAGAGAGAGAGAGATGGCTTCACACTGCATGCACAGAGAGAGAGAGATGGCTTCACACTGCATGCACAGAGAGAGAGAGATGGCTTCACACTGCATGCACAGAGAGAGATGGCTTCACACTGCATGCACAGAGAGAGAGAGATGGCTTCACACTGCATGCACAGAGAGAGAGAGATGGCTTCACACTGCATGCACAGAGAGAGAGAGATGGCTTCACACTGCATGCACAGAGAGAGATGGCTTCACACTGCATGCAGAGAGAGAGAGAGAGATGGCTTCACACTGCATGCACAGAGCACAGAGAGAGAGAGATGGCTTCACACTGCATGCACAGAGAGAGAGAGAGAGAGATGGCTTCACACTGCATGCACAGAGAGAGAGATGGCTTCACACTGCATGCACAGAGAGAGAGATGGCTTCACACTGCATGCACAGAGAGAGAGATGGCTTCACACTGCATGCACAGAGAGAGAGATGGCTTCACACTGCATGCACAGAGAGAGAGATGGCTTCACACTGCATGCACAGAGAGAGAGATGGCTTCACACTGCATGCACACAGAGAGAGAGAGAGGTGGCTTCACACTGCATGCACAGAGAGAGAGAGAGGTGGCTTCACACTGCATGCACACAGAGAGAGAGAGGTGGCTTCACACTGCATGCACACAGAGAGAGAGAGGTGGCTTCACACTGCATGCACAGAGAGAGAGAGAGGTGGCTTCACACTGCATGCACAGAGAGAGGCAGCTTCACACTGCCTTCACAGAGAGAGATTGCTTCACACTGCCTTCACAGAGAGAGATTGCTTCACACTGCCTTCACAGAGAGAGATTGCTTCACACTGCCTTCACAGAGAGAGATTGCTTCACACTGCCTTCACAGAGAGAGATTGCTTCACACTGCCTTCACAGAGAGAGATTGCTTCACACTGCCTTCACAGAGAGAGATTGCTTCACACTGCCTTCACAGAGAGAGAGATTGCTTCACACTGCCTTCATAGAGAGAGAGATTGCTTCACACTGCCTTCACAGAGAGAGAGATTGCTTCACACTGCCTTCACAGAGAGAGAGATTGCTTCACACTGCCTTCACAGAGAGAGAGATTGCTTCACACTGCCTTCACAGAGAGAGAGATTGCTTCACACTGCCTTCACAGAGAGAGAGATTGCTTCACACTGCCTTCACAGAGAGAGAGATTGCTTCACACTGCCTTCACAGAGAGAGAGATTGCTTCACACTGCCTTCACAGAGAGAGATTGCTTCACACTGCCTTCACAGAGAGAGATTGCTTCACACTGCATGCACAGAGAGAGATGGCTTCACACTGCATGCACAGAGAGAGATGGCTTCACACTGCATGCACACAGAGAGAGAGATGGCTTCACACTGCATGCACACAGAGAGAGAGATGACTTCACACTGCATGCACACAGAGAGATGGCTTCACACTGCATGCACAGAGAGAGAGATGGCTTCACACTGCATGCACAGAGAGAGAGATGGCTTCACACTGCATGCACAGAGAGAGAGATGGCTTCACACTGCATGCACAGAGAGAGAGATGGCTTCACACTGCATGCACAGAGAGAGAGATGGCTTCACACTGCATGCACAGAGAGAGAGATGGCTTCACACTGCATGCACAGAGAGAGAGATGGCTTCACACTGCATGCACAGAGAGAGAGATGGCTTCACACTGCATGCACAGAGAGAGAGATGGCTTCACACTGCATGCACAGAGAGAGAGATGGCTTCACACTGCCTTCACAGAGAGTGAGACCGCTTCACACTGCCTTCACAGAGAGTGAGACCGCTTCACACTGCCTTCACAGAGAGAGAGACCGCTTCACACTGCCTTCACAGAGAGAGAGATTGCTTCACACTGCCTTCACAGAGAGAGAGAGATTGCTTCACACTGCCTTCACAGAGAGAGAGAGATTGCTTCACACTGCCTTCACAGAGAGAGAGAGATTGCTTCACACTGCCTTCACAGAGAGAGAGAGATTGCTTCACACTGCCTTCACAGAGAGTGAGACCGCTTCACACTGCCTTCACAGAGAGTGAGACCGCTTCACACTGCCTTCACAGAGAGTGAGACCGCTTCACACTGCCTTCACAGAGAGTGAGACCGCTTCACACTGCCTTCACAGAGAGTGAGACCGCTTCACACTGCCTTCACAGAGAGTGAGACCGCTTCACACTGCCTTCACAGAGAGTGAGACCGCTTCACACTGCCTTCACAGAGAGTGAGACCGCTTCACACTGCCTTCACAGAGAGTGAGACCGCTTCACACTGCCTTCACAGAGAGTGAGACCGCTTCACACTGCCTTCACAGAGAGTGAGACCGCTTCACACTGCCTTCACAGAGAGTGAGACCGCTTCACACTGCCTTCACAGAGAGTGAGACCGCTTCACACTGCCTTCACAGAGAGTGAGACCGCTTCACACTGCCTTCACAGAGAGTGAGACCGCTTCACACTGCCTTCACAGAGAGTGAGACCGCTTCACACTGCCTTCACAGAGAGTGAGACCGCTTCACACTGCCTTCACAGAGAGTGAGACCGCTTCACACTGCCTTCACAGAGAGTGAGACCGCTTCACACTGCCTTCACAGAGAGTGAGACCGCTTCACACTGCCTTCACAGAGAGTGAGACCGCTTCATACTGCCTTCACAGAGAGTGAGACCGCTTCACACTGCCTGCACAGAGAGTGAGACCGCTTCACACTGCCTGCACAGAGAACTGGTCACTCTCTCTCTGTGCGGGCAGTGGGAAGCGATCTCTCTCTGTGCAGGCAGCATGAAGCGGTCACTGATGGCATAGATTACTGGACAGGTGATCACCCTCCCTTGGTAATCCACAGCGACCCCGTCAGAATTCTGAGACCCCAATGACACACACAACAGGCAGCTTTCGTGTGCAAAGTGAGTCTGAACTCCTTTATTAAGAATGATATCTTTTAAATGTGAGTTACAACACAGAGGGGAGGGGTAAACTCACTCCTAAGTTTCTAATGCCCTGTACACACGGTCGCACATTCTGACGACAAAATCCGTCCAACTTTTTTCCGTCGGATTTTGGGCCAAACTTGTCTTACATACACACGGTCACACAAAGTTGTCTGAAAATCCGATCGTTCTCAACGCGATGACGTAAAACACGTACATCAGGACTATAAACTGGGTAATAGCCAATAGCTTTCGTCTCTTAATTTATTCTGAGCATGCGTGGCACTTTGTGCGTTGGATTTGTCTACACAAGATCGGAATTTAAAGGATCGGATTTTGTTGTCGGAAAATTTTATATCCTGCTCTCAAACTTTGTGTGTCAGAAATTCAGACGGAAAAAGTCTGATGGAGCCCACACACGATCGGAATTTCCGACAACACAATCCAATCACACTTTCTCCAATAGAAAATCTGACCATGTGTACCGGGCATTAAGGGATAACCAGGTTTCTACAGAGAGATTTTATTTCGTCATTAATTTTAGGCAGCTGAAAGAAATTTACAAAGATAGCTTATCTGCATAGACTCTGAGAATCGGCCTAAACACAATGAGTCATGTAGTGAAAGTTCTTAATTAAAACTTGGCTCAAACAAAAAGGTCTAAAACTCTAACGGTAAGATAAGGCACATACATTATGTAAAAACAAGCTTTTAAAATGGAGGGTAGATTACAAAATGGAGTTGCAGTTGATCATATGCTCCGTTACAATCCCCTCTTAAGTCATAAAAAATTACTTAGAGTTTCTACTGTAATAGAGACTGAGGTAAGCTTCACTTTCAGCACCTGGGTTAGGGATTCTAAAGGCTCTAGTAATTAAACACATAATTTTACCCTAATCTCACCATCTCATCAACAGCATAAGATTCCTTCAGCCAATGCACCCCAGACACAGACTAATTACTCGCCACGGAGAGCTGAATAAGAATAACAGTTTCTTACCGTGGCCACTTGTCTGCTCAACGTGAGTTTCGTGTCTGTCTGGCCAAAAGCCCACTGGACTGTATCCGAGCCGAAAGGCACCATTCTGTTAAATCAGGTTAGGGAGTCTCTAATCAAGACATTCAGATGAGATAGTAGACCCAGATCTTTGTAAAATAATATAATTAATTGACTCTAGTTTACTACATATCCAACATTTCTCATAATTTTTTGTGCATATGCATATTTGAACTTCATCAGTAACATTTTATCATGGAATGTGGTTGGCCCTTCCCCTATCTCATTTTCTCCCAACGATTCTCTTTTTGACCTGTTACGTGTGTCATGTATAGGTTGTGCTCCACATATGCCTTTTATGGCACCCCAGTCCTTAGGGTGATTATATAAAGTTAGATCCATGTGGCTAGGAACACAATCAAAATGATTAAGAATAGGAGGCACAAGGCCTCTGTGCCTCATATTCTGTGCTCTGTGGTGAAATAAGCGAGGTCATCTTTTTTTCAGAGTCTTGACCACTCACTATTCGAGGATTTTCACTGCTTACTTAACCTCCTTTTGTCTTTAATCTTCCTATTAGGTGTTTGGTTCACCTTCTTCACACGACTGGCATGAATCCAAATCTGTTGTCCCTCTACCAGAATAGTTGTGTGGGTAACTGCGATCACTGTGGTTGGGGGTCTGAAGGGATACTCCTGCTTCTTGGTGCAGTTCAATTGCTGGACCACCACTGTGTCACCCACCTGGAAAGGGTGTGTAGGTTCCTGTGAAGAAAAAGGAGAGGTGTGAGCTCCCGGTCGCCAACATCGTGGTTCTTCTGCGGGAGAAAGTTTACGGGAGAAAAACTCCACAGGATGCATTAGGTCTTTGCTGCCCCTTTGTTGTGATAGTATTGCACCCACTGCTATTTCAGAAGTGTCAACTTCCAAAATGAACTGTAGTGACGGTTCAGGATGGCTGAGGATTGGGGCCGAGGTAAACAGTCTTTTGAGATTCTCAAAGGCATCTTGGGCTGACTGGTTCCAGGGAAAACGGACATTCTGTTTGGTCAACTGTGTGATGGGTGCAATTATGGCCGAGAATCCCCTGTTGAATTTTCTATAAAAGTTTGCAAACCCGATAAACCGCTGAATTCCCTTCTTGTCTAGGGGTACCGGCCAGTCCAGCACAGCGGATACCTTCTGGGGATCCATTTTAATGCCTGTTGGAGAGATTATCAGTCCCAGAAATTGGATGCTTTGTTGCTCGAACTCGCATTTCTCTGCCTTTGCATAAAGTCTGTGTAAACGGAGGCGACCCAACACCCTGCGGACATGTTCTCAATGCAGATCAAGAGATTAAGAAAAGATCAGGATATCATCCAGGCATGCGATCACAAACACGTCTAGAAAGTCCCTGAGAACATTGTTAATCAGATGTTGGAAGGTCGCAGGGGTGTTGCAGAGTCCGAAGGGCATAACCAAGTATTCGTAGTTCCCGAATCGAGTCCGAAAATCTGTTTTCCACTCATGCCCAGCCCGAATGCGGCTCAGGTTGTAAGCCCCTCTTAGATCGAGTTTAGTAAAGATAACCGCAGTCCTTAACTTTTGGAACAGTTCAGGTATCAAGGGTAGGGGATACCGATTTTTAACCATAATTTTGTTCAGTTCCCGGTAATCTATAGTGAAATAGGTGCAATCATAGTAGACTGTGAACGTGTTTCTGCGCAAACAATATACTGATGTGAAAAGAACTGCTAATTAAAATAGAGTTCTAGCTGAAATACCTCAAATAAGTGTATAAATAAACAGAATAAAAGTCCATAAAGTAACATCCAACGTGCATCAAAGTGTCTAAGGTGTAGTTAAATTCACATGAAAGCATAAACAATAGTGACTGGTGAGTGAACAAATGTTGATAGGTGATCAAGTGACTGTTCGTGGAAATGGATACCCACTCGGGGCTCACAGAACTCTCACCTCCATGGCACAATAAAAGTGCCTGTAGATTTCAAAGAATCTGTAGTTGCTTTGATCCGGTGGTGATAATGTCGTCCCGGGCCTTCTCTGGGGGTGGCGTCACTTCCTTCAATGGATAGGCTCCAAAAGGTGGTGATAAAAACAAAGAAGCTCCAATAGTGTGATAAAGTTTTAAGCCAAGGGATTTATTAGGATAAAAATGGCTGCTTACATAAAGAGAAACGAAAACACGCCAAACAACAGTGAGGACAGCTTGTTAGCGATACTCGCTACGTCACTTCCGGTCCGCGCTATCGTACTTCCGGTTGCGTGCCTACGCGTTACGTCATATCACGTGACTTCTTCAGGGCACCGGATTGGCTCATGCCATAGTGGTTTTATATCAATGGGACAGGAAGTGGAAATGGCTTCATTTTCTTGTAGACCAAGTAGGTAATTAAGCCGCGGCCATCTTTAAGTGGACAATGTCGTTTGGGGATAGATTAATAAAGTTTCATTCAAACGAAAAAAATAAAAAATTTTTTTTTTTTTTTTTTTTTTTTTTTTTTTTAAAAAATTTTAAAATTGGGTTCAAGAAAGTTACATAGTGTGCAAACCTCTTGAAAACCCAAATTCGTACTACCATCGATCCATTAGCTGATCGGTCCGTGTGATACTCCAAGTTTTTAATAAAAATGATCATACCAAGAGATAATTAACCTTTTAATCAGAAATATTGATTAAAAGAAGGGAACATGTATAAATAAGTTAAAATACGTGAAAAATATTGAAAACTACGTAAAAATCTAAATTTAAAATGGGGATAAAAATAGTGGATAAAAATGACAGGTCAGATGCATAAAATATGCCCTCAAATTAAAAATAATAAAACACACCGGAAATGAAGTAATGAGTTTACATCGATAAAAATACACAAAATATACACGGGCAAAGAGTCTTGTCCTTCTTGGTGACAAAAAATATTCCGGCACCTGCTGGGGAAGTGGAGTGGCGGATGAACCCCTTAGCCAAGTTCTCATCAACATATGTTTTTTAGTGCCTCTTTCTCCTTCTCCGATAAAGGGAAGATACGTCCGAATGGAATCTCGGATCCTGGCAACAACTCAATTGGGCAGTCAAAGGGGTGATGAGGCGGAAGGGAGTCTGCTCCCTTCTTACTAAAACATCGATGAACTCATGGTAATGTTTAGGTATGGACTGTCATAGTTTCTGGTCAGTGTCCAGGCATAGCGGAGTAGCTGACGAGTCGGGGTCTCCCACCAGACAGTGTTCCTGACAGTAGCATGATACAAATTTTACTTCTCCAGAGACCCAGTTGATGTGCGGATTGTGGGCTTGAAGCCAGGGAATGCCCAAGATAATTGGAAAAAGAGGAGACGTAATGGCATCAAGGGTCAGCAGTTCCTTATGTTGAGAAGAAGTAGTAGCAGGCAAGGGAAGAGTTTCCTGAATTACTTGTCCAGATCTAATGCGGGAGCCATCGGCTAAGAAAACAAAGTCCATGGGTTTTAGTCCGTAACGGGATGTTATGTTGGCTGGCAAAGGTCAAGTCGATAGAGCAGCTGCAAGCTCCGGAGTCAATGATGGCGTTGACTGGAATTATCTCTTCCTGGAGCTGTAACGAGAGAGGAATTGCAAGGTGGGTAAAGTTGGCAGACAAAGCAGAGGGATTGGTAGACATAGAGGATGAGCACCTACTTATCTTGACTTGGCAATTATGGACATAGTGACCAGTTCCACCGCAATAGAGGCACAGGTTAAGTTGACGACGACGTGCCCGTTCTTCAGGGGACAAGGCAGGTCGCATCGGTCCTAGCTGCATGGGTTCCGAAGTGTCGGGCATGGTGTTGACTGGATTTATACTGGGTGAAGGTAAGTAACGTGCTGCAGGAACCAGAGCCCGTGCTGTCATCCAGGCCAGGCGGGTTTGCTGGGCAGAGCGTTCGCATCGACGTTCTCGATCAATCTGGATTGCCAAAGAAATCAACGCTTCAAGAGTGTCTGGTATGCCAACTCCAGCAAGTTCACCTTTTAACCCTTCAGATAGGCCCATGCGGAACTGATGACACAGGGCCGCGTCGTTCCACTGCGTGTCCGCGCTCCAGCATCTGAAGTCAGTGACATAGTCCTCAGCCGGTCTGTGGCCTTGCTGGAGCGCGAACAGAACTGACTCAGCTGTGGCAGTCCGCTGAGGGTCCTCATAGAGTTGAGCCATGGCTTCAAAAAAGGAGGGTAACGATTGGGTTAAGGCTGAGTCCCCCTCCAGGAAAACGGTGAGCCCAGGTCTGGGGTTCCCCTTGTAGGAGGGAAATCACAAACCCCACTTTAGTAACTTCCAGTGAAAAGGTTCGGGGTTGTAGAGCAAAGAAGAGTTGGCAGGCATTGCGAGAGACCCGAAACTTGGTCCGATCTCCGGAAAACCTCTCTGGGATGGGGACCCTTGGTTCAGGTGGGAGCATCACAACGGAGGGAGCATGAACAGGTGGTGTTGGAGCTGTGGCTGAGGAGGAAGCCATGGGACTAGGGCCAGCGAGATTCTGAACTCGTCCCTCAAGTCTGGTATAATTGTCCTGAAGGGCTTGCACCGCTTGAGTGAGGGCCGCAAGGTGCGTGCAGATCTCCTTCATCGGGGAGGTATCTCCTGCAGGCTCAGTCATGGCTGTTTCGTACTGTTGGGTACCTGGTAGTGAGCCTGACTTGTAGGAGAAGACCTCTCATACAACGCTGGTTCAAGAGCCACTGGAGTGGGGACAGTGGTCTCGTGAGCACAGTGGGGTAGGAGTGCCTGCTGAGATGAAGGCTCTGATGCTGGAGCAGAGTAGAGATCCCTCCAGGGATGGCTGGACTGCAGGTAAGGTGATAACAGGAAGCAGCAGGCTGCAGCACTGAAGATGCATATGCAGAAGTCGCTGGAGCTGAGGGTGCAACAGCACAGCAGCAAACGGCAGGCACAGGCAAGGTCAAACAGTCCGGGTCAGCAGGCAGCAAGGCGGTTAATACAGTAGGCAGAGGCAGAGTCGGTAGGCAGGCAGAGGTCGGCAACGGTATTGGCAGATGCAGTAGCAGAATCAGGCAGGCTGGGTCAGATTGGAGAAGGAAGAATGGTCAGACAAGCCGGGTCAAAAGGTAATCAATCAATCAGGTACAGGTTAAGCAGATCCACAGAGCTGAGACAAAACCGCAGCGCATTCCTGCAATAGGAGAACTTTTATGCCCCTCTTGGCGCCAAAACGGCGCTAATGCGCACCCGCACACGCCGCACGCGCCCGAGCGCCGCGCTGACGCACGGTAACAGCTGGAGATTGCTGAATTGCCTGAGCAGGAGCGCGTCGGCGCATTGGCGCACGCACATGCGCCGGTTTGGTGCTGACAGGTCCCTGACAGTGTTATTCTTACCTCAGCTAGAACTGCTGGCAGGACCTTCTTCCAATTGGTATACGTACCTCCAGAGGCCTTCCTGATCTTATCCTTAATGGTTCTGTTCATCCTTTCCACTATACCTAAACTTTGAGGGTGATAAGGTATGTGAAACTTCCAGTCAATTTTGAGTGTTTTTACTGGATCTTGGCAGACTTTGGCTACAAATGCAGGGCCATTGTCTGAGTTGATCTGAAGTGGGCATCCCCATCTGGGAATGATTTCCTGTGTAAGAGTTCTCACTACTATTTGTGCATCTTCCTTTTGTTGTGACAAATATATTTCTATCTTGAGAACATGTCCACTATTACAATTAGGTATTCTTGTCTCTTACCTAACTTAGGCATGTGTGTGAAATCGATTTGTAGATGAGTGAATGGTGTGGATGGATAGATTAGTTGTTCATGTTTTGCCTTGTGAGGGTTCCTGGGATTATTCTGGATGCATGTGATGCATCTGGAAACATATGCCTTCACCAAGGAGGGAAGACAAGGGATGTAAAAATCCTTGTCTAATAATTCACATGTGACCTGCCAGTCTCTGTGTCCTACACCATGGTATTGTACAATGAATTAAGGAGCACTTGCTACAGGAATACATGGTCTCCCCTCATTGCAGACGAGCTCAGATTCTGATCTTTTCTGCACACCTACTGCATTCAATTGTTGGATGTCTTTGTCTGTAGCATATGTTTTGAGATCATGCAATGTTTGATCTAGGAGTGGGATTTCAGATGAGATCAATGGCATTTGAATGTCTGGCTGTGTGGATGCTGCCTCTCTTACTGCTTTGTCAGCTAAAGCATTTCCCTTGGTTATGTCATCTTGCTGACCTGTATGTGCCTTATGCCCCGTACACACGGTCGGACTTTGTTCGGACATTCCGACAACAAAATCCTAGGATTTTTTCCGACGGATGTTGGCTCAAACTTGTCTTGCATACACACGGTCACACAAAGTTGTCGGAAAATCCGATCGTTCTAAACGCGGTGACGTAAAATACGTACGTCGGGACTATAAACGGGGCAGTGGCCAATAGCTTTCATCTCTTTTTATTTATTCTGAGCATGCGTGGCACTTTGTCCGTCGGATTTGTGTACACACGATCGGAATTTCCGACAATGGATTTTGTTGTCGGAAAATTTTATATCCTGCTTTCAAACTTTGTGTGTCGGAAAATCCGATGGAAAATGTCCGATGGAGCCCACACACGGTCGGAATTTCCGACAACACGCTCCAATCGGACATTTTCCATCGGAAAATCCGACCGTGTGTACGGGGCATTACAGTGCAATATAGTAATGGATTTTGGTAGTTGTATGGCTTCTAACAGGCTTGTGACAAGTGTGGAATGTGAGATGGGTTTACCATCTGCTGCTGTGTAGCCCATTCTTTGCTATATAACTCCAAAATCGTGCGCAACACCGAATGCGTAGTTGGAGTCAGTGTAAATGTTTACATCCTGTCCTTCAAAAAGCTGACAAGCTCTAGTAAGGGCTATAAGTTCTGCAGCTTGTGCTGTTTGGAATGGGACAGGGTTTGCTTCCAGTATTGTAACAGGCAATTGGACAACAGCATACCCTGCATGGTATGTGTTATCATTTGGTCCTGAACACGACCCATCCACAAAGACATTCTGTGCTCCAGGGAGAGCAGTTGAAGACATGTCTGGTCTGGGGGATGTGTCTTGGTGGATGAGGTCCATGCATTCATGTTGAGGCACTACCTCATTATCCTCACCTTTCAATCCTAGCTAGGCATTCAGGATTGGAGCTGGGCCAGAAGTGGGAGAGGCATATTTTATCTCAAGTTTTTGATTAGAAAGTAAAATTACTTCATAACCGCTCAGTCTTTGGGCTGCGTGCTGGGTATGGATATTCTTTAGTAAAATGGATACATTGTGAGTGGTGTGTAGTCTGGTGGCATGTCCTAGAGTGAATGATGTAGCCATTTCCACCACCATCGCACAGGATGCCAGAGCTCAGACACTCCGGTATGCCCTGTACTGGCATAGGCACAACCTTTGAAAAAAATGCAATAGGGCGGAGTTTGCCCCAATGCTTCTGCGCTAGGACCTCCGCCATTGTTTTACAATGTTTTTGTCCTTGGTGGGTAATCCAAGTCCAGAAGCTGTGACCATTGCATTTTTAAGATACACAAAAACATTGTACATTTCATCATTCCATTTCACACAATCTCTGGCGTGTCAGTACCTGTGGCTTGCCTCAGATTATCGTAGTAGGAACAGTCAGGTATCCACTGGCAGCAGTAACCAGTCATACCAAGAAAGGATAGCATGTCCTTCTTTGTGAGTGTGCGGGGCAGACCCATTGAGAGCCGCAGCTCTCTTGTGACTGATTTTCCTTTCTCCTTTGGAGAGTACAAAACCAAGGTATTTAACAGTCTCCTGACACCATTGTAGCTTTTTCTTAGAAACCTTGTGACTATTATCTGCTAACCAATGTAACAGATATAAACCCTTCTCCTTGCATGCAACCTGGCTTGGACTACACAACAACAAATCATAGTAGGACGGAACCATGACAGGGTGTCCAGGACCGCAGGGTTGCCTGGAGGACCACTGAGTAGACTACAAGGGAATCTACATAAGCCTGGGGTATTCTACACCAGGTCATCTGGCAGTTTTTATTTAAAAACAAAAAGCAAGGATTGGCTATGTCTCCTTATACACAAGGACGCTAAAAAAATGCATTCATTAAATCAATCACAGAAAAATACTCTGCATCGTATGGTATGGAGGTAAGAAGTAATGGCACATCAGGCACTATAGGCACAATGGGCACCACCAGGTTATTTACAGCTTGAAGGTCTTGAACAAACCTATAACTGCCATCCGCCTTTTTAACTGGGTTGATGGGTGTGTTGTAGGGAGATACGTTTTAGAATGCCCTTCTTTAAGAAGTGTTCTACCATAGGAGCAATGCCTTCCTCTTTTTTTTTTTCTTTTGACAATCGATACTATTTGTGATAAATGGGTTGTGCCCATTCTTTGAGAGTGGCCTTGTATGGGGTACAGGAGATGAGCCCTACATCTAGAGCGCTCTCTGACCGTACTTTGTCAGAATTACTGGGGAGTCCTGTGTCTGTCTCTTGCACTTCAGTATTCAACATTATGGGCCAAATGGGGATCTTTTTAGAATGAGCAATCATACCTCCCTGATTGGTTATCTCTATTCTAATTCCCAACTTACCTAGTAAGTCTCTCCCCAAAAGATTGACAGGGCAGTTTGGTATTATCCTGAAACTGTGGTGCAACAACACCGATCCGCATTCTACATTTACTACTGGGAGGGGTTAACTTTCCTTGGACATGCAGAATCTCCACCGGCCGCTCACCAAAAGAGTGAGAGACAAGGGTGAATGCTGGGACACTACAACCTGGGCAGCTTCACTGTTGTGGCTTAGGCTGGGTCCACTGAATGGGGTATTTCACTCCCTGATTTTGCTGAGGGTTCAGTATCTGGGCAGGGGCTTGACTATTTTGTTGTTGTTTTGAAAGGTTTATATGGGCATTGATTTCTCCAGTGGCCCCCCTGTCCGCAGCTGAAACAGGTTCTGAACTGATGAGGACCCCTAGAAAATCCTCGTCCTCTTCCCCACTGCCCACCATTACCATGGGGAGACATTTGCTGTTTCCCTCCTTGGTAATGGGCACTTACTGTTTTCTCAAGTCGTCTTCCAGGACGGCACCCTGAGAGATGACTGGTCCACCTGACAGGAAGCACAATCAATCAAGAGGTTAAAGGCCCCCACCCCTCCCAGTGCTCCTCAGTTTTTGATTGTTTTTCCCCACAGCGAAGCCGTTTGTTATTTTTCTTATGACCCAAAGCCTGGGGCTGGTGGTCTCCCCCTGGGAGCCGGACCAATCGCCTGGGAAGCCGCTGGGTCCGGCTGGATGTTTCCATCCTTCCTGGGGGGTCCCCCTGTTTTCTCGGGGGGGCAGCAGAAATTGGAAGAGCCCCCCTGAGTGCTGAAGGACCCTGGGTACAGTGGTGTACCCAGAACTTCAGGGGCCAATCTTCCTGTCTCCCTTACTTACCTGTGCGGTGGCCGTGCAGATGAAGGAGTTTTGGTTTTCCTTCTGAGGGTTTCTCTTGCACAGGGGGATTAAGTCCTATGCAGCGGTGTCTGCAGCAGGACTGTGGTCACCCGTCCAGTGAGTCTGACCGGGGCATCCGCCTGTGCGACCGGCCGAGCAGCCAGCCGTTCGCTGGGAACT
This sequence comes from Lithobates septentrionalis, assembly GCA_037952835.1. Classification (NCBI taxonomy): domain Eukaryota; kingdom Metazoa; phylum Chordata; class Amphibia; order Anura; family Ranidae; genus Lithobates; species Lithobates septentrionalis. Next base: position 568,226 of record JBBDGP010002809.1, read on the forward strand.
CGCAGTGTCTCCTTTGCTGAGTGCAGCTCAGTGTCCTGGGAGCGCTCGGTGCCATTTTCCTGAGGATCAGGGAGGAATGACATCACTTCCTCCTCTGGAGACTGCAGCAGGAAGTGACCTCAGCAGAGGCTTTAGGTGTGCCGAGCCGTTTCCGGTCTTCAGCAAGATGGCGGCGGTAGTGCGATGCAGCCACACAGAAGGATATAAAAGCCACAGGGAACAGGCGCCCACGTCTCCTCTGCGTTCCTTTGTGTCAAGATTCCCTGTTAAGCAACATGGAACATAAGGAGAGACCTGCAGGGTCTGCGGCCACGGAAGAGACCACAGGGGGTGAGTCTGACCGGCCTCTGGAGGTTTAGATGGGGGAGGGTACCCCAACTCTTCTCCGAGTCTCAGTGTTATGCCTGTGTGTTTTTTTCAGGGGACGATGCTATTGCCCGTGAGGTTGCCAGCCGTCCTGTGAAATCCTCCACCCGCTCTAAGAGATGTGGGAACTGTAATGATAGGTTACCCCCAGATCATCCAAAACCCTTCTGCTTTAAGTGCATACAGAAGTTGACAGGGAAGGAGACATCTCAGATTATGAAGGAGTTCCTCACTGTACAAACTGAGATGCTGTCCACTTTAAAGGCTTTTTAGTCCACCCTTAATCCCAGGGATTCAGAGGCACATTCTAGTAAGAATGCCTCCTCCCAGGAGGGCTTCGCCTCCTTTAGGGGGTCTAGATACCGGGCGGATGCTCCGAAGTATCCACTTCCTCAGGATTCAGAGGAAGAGTGCGAGTCGGAAACCCTTAATCAGGGATTTTCGGATGAAGGGGTGGTGGACAGCCAAGAGGAGGATGGAAGGGAGGACTCCAGGTCTAGCAGGCATATATTTTCAGCTGAGGACATGGAGGATCTTCTGAGAGCTATTTATGCCTCAGAAGAAATTCAGGAGCCTGCTGCGCAGGTGTCTGCTCAGGATAAAATGTATAGAGGCTTAATTAAACCGCAGGCCAAGATTCTTCCAGTGCATTCCGCCCTCAAGGAGGTCATCTTAAGGGAATGGAAAGAACCAGAAAAAAGGCTCCTGAAATATAAAACATGGAAGCGTAGATGCCCCTTGTAACGAGCCCCTTGCTCGCTCGGTTCCCGACACTCCTCTGCTGCTATAGAATCAGATTGCAGATCGCACATCTGATTGTTTGGTCATCCAATGCTCCGGGATTAGAACTACAGCTATGTGCCGTTCTAACCCAGTTGTGATAGCTCAGAACAAACACCAGGCAGGCTGTATGTAAGTTCAAACAGGAATCTCTCTTTATTGACAGGAATACAGTCTCTTTTATACAGTAAAAAAGGAGGTGCAGACCTCCTGCTCATATTACTCTAACAATACAGCTGTAACCTAATTAACCTAATTAACATGAGCTAATTAACTAATCCCTTTACACAGCCTAGATGACTCAGACATGACCTTTTAGGCCATATAAATAAGCAATAAATCATAAATAAAAGGTGCCAAGTCTCTGATTTCTTATTGCAGCAGCGCTATGTGTCAGATGTCAGGACACGGTAAAATAAGATCAGTGTTGGAGAAGTATAAGAAAGTTCAAACAAAGCTGTAGTCTGTGGGTATGAAGAGTTCCTTTCACCAAGAGTGATCACCGCATGAGGGGGTAACCCCCAGTGAGATTGCACTCGCCACAATTCCAGCAAACATAAGCCTTTGTTATCTTTGAAAGCTTTCCGTCTCCTCTATCCATCCACCAGATGTCGCTAACGCTCTCGATTAATATGTCATACATAGGGGGAAATAAAATATCCATATAGCGTAATACTGCCGTAAAGACCTTTATTAATATGCAAAATAACTCCCCCCCCCCCCCCCTTCATAAAAAATGCGTACCAGATGTACTATAAATTAGAGCATTTGTAAAGTGCACTGTGCCTGTATTCCCGTCTCCCGGGAGGTGTTCCGGAACGCTCGCTGCATGCAGCTGGTTACTCGCTTCCTGGTTACCTTCCGGTGCGTGGAACGCACACGTCACTTCCGGTAGATTACGTCCCTTTTGGCGCAGAGTAATGTGAGGTAGAGGCGGTTTATTTCCACACATTGTTTGCACATGACCTTTAGGCCAGACTGGCCGTCTTGTAGCTCAGAAAACCCAATCAACATTATCACAATAGTAGCGTTAATTAACACAAACAACAATGGGGATCTAATGACTCTTAGATCCCATGCTAGAGACTTATTTACAATACACATTCTAACAGGCAACAGACAGACAGGTGTCTGGAATTGACATCAGTATCTCCTAACAGTTTTTGTCCCAGCATTATGAATCAGCCACTGTTTCTAATATGGCAAATCCAGGGTCCCCAGAGTCTGTGTGTCCTGGGGGACCAGGACCCGAATCCACAGTAATACCACCTCAAGGGTCCCCAGGCATACAGCTCATAAAGAGCACCGTTCCCCCAAATGCCAGGGCCCACGATCGATCGGCAAGAAGCTAGCATTCAGTCCACTCCAAAAGTCTCTCTCCCGGCTAGGTCTGTCACATTCTTTTCTGAGGAGAATGAGGAAAATTTTTTTCAAAACTCCTAGGCTAGACGCCTCCTTAGCACAGGTTTCTAAGCAGTCTGATCTTTCCTTCGAAGACACCGGTAATTTAAAGGATCAAATGGATCGGAGGGCTGAAACCATTTTACGCAGAGCCTGGGAAGCTAACGCTGCGGCTATGAGCCCCGCGTTGGCCTCAGCCTGCATTGCAAGGAATGCGGACATGTGGGTCTGTAAGCTGATGGACAACGTATCACGAACCTCCAAATCTAAAGAGGTCTTGGACTCTCTGGATGTCATAGGGAATGCTGTCGCATACTTAGCGGATGCTGCGGTTGAGACAGTACGTACAACCGCCAAATCAGGTGCTTTACTAAACTCAGCCAGGCGACCCCTCTGGGTTAAGACTTGGGATGGGGATAGCTCATCTAAGACCCATCTATGTGGTCTCCCTTTTGAAGGGACTCTCCTTTTTGGTACTGGCCTAGATCAGGCCCTGGCCAGATCTACCGAAAAGGGGAAAAAATTTCCTACCAAACCTAGGAGGGAGAGGAAGAGGTTTTTTTTCGTGGCCCCCAGGCAAAGAACCGCTTCTCTGAGAAAAGGTCTCCCCTAATAGACGTTGGGGCACTGGAAAAGACAAGTCAGGCGTTCTCTTTTCCAGCCAGAAGTCAGGTGACAAGACCCCTAAATGACTTTCCAGTAGGGGGAAGACTTTCCCACTTTGCCTCTCAGTGGGAAAGGGTCACTCAGAGCCCCCCATGTTCTTCAAATTATAAGAGAGGGTTACAGATTAGAATTTCTCTCCCCTTCACCCCCCAAGTTTCTCTTGACTTACCTTCCCAGGGATCCCTGCAAAGCGGCAGGAATCCTTCAGAACATAAAAGAGCTGGCCAGTCAGGAGGTCATAATACCTGTCCCAGTGGGCCAGCAGGGTCAGGGGTTTTATTCCCACATTTTTGTGGTACCAACACCCTCAGGAAGGTATCGTCTTATCATAAATCTAAGGAACCTCAATGTTTTTCTTCGTTACAAGAAGTTCTGCATGGAGAGTGTTTATTCTCTCAGGAGACATCTCCTCAAGAACGTGTTCATGGTGACCTTAGATTTAAAGGACGCCTACCTTCATGTCCCTATATTTCAGGACCATCAGATCTTCCTGAGATTCGCGATTGCCTCTCCAGAGGGAGTGCAGCACTGGCAGTTCGCGGCCCTCCCCTTTGGACTGGCGTCCAGTCCAAGAGACTTCACAAAGGTCATGGCAGAGGTGGTGGCTTTCCTGCACCTCCCAGGGAGTGGCATTGATTCCCTACTTGGACGACATATTGATTTACAATCTGAGTCGGGACCAACTACTTCTGGATATATCCAGAGTAATGGAGACTTTAGAAGCCCTGGGATGGATCATCAGCAGGGAAATGTCCTCGCTGACTCCTGCCCAGACAAAGTTGTATCTAGATTTCCTGGTGGATTCCTCAGAACAAAAGTTAGTTTTACCTCAGGGCAAAGTAGAGGGCCTCATATCGGCAGTCACGTCGCTGTTACAGGCAAGGACCATCTCCTACAGAGAGTATGAGAGTACTGGGTCTGATGACGGCATCTATCCCAGCAGTTCTGTGGGCACAGCTACATTCCAGGACCCTCCAGTATTTCCTCCTATCCTCTTGGGACAGGAAAAGAGACTCTCTGGACATAGAGATTGCCATTCCGGTCGAAGTAAAAGACTCTCTTCACTGGTGGCTTCTTCCTCAGAGACTTCAGGGGGGTCTCCTTTGGAGCCAACTTCAGCCTCTCAGGATAACTACGGACGCAAGTTCCTGGGGGTGGGGGGCCCACCTGGAGGATCTAATGGCTCAGGGGTCTTGGGATCCAAAGCAGAGAAGGGCCTCCAACTTTCGGGAGCTTTTGGCCATAGGGGAAGCGCTAAAGGCTTTCGAGGGAAAGATCAGGGGCCAGGAGGTACAGGTCCTATCAGACAATGCCACGGCAGTAGCGTTTCTGAATCATCAGGAAGGTACCAGATCCACAAGACTCCTATCCCTATCAGCGGAGATCCTGTCATGGGCGGAGAGTCGGATTCTTTCCATCTCCGCAATCCACATAAAGGGAACATTGAATGTAGAGGCAGACTACCTCAGTCGGCAGCCGATTCTGCAGGGGAAATGGGAACTGAATCCAGAGGTCTTTTCCCTGGTAAGTCAGCAGTTCGGCGTTCCAGAAATAGATCTCTTTGCCCGCAGAAAAGCAGAAGGGTAAGGAGATTCTTTTCCCTTGCTCGAGAGAGGGGCTCAGAGGGGATAGATGCATTGGCACAAGTCTGGGACTTCCGACTGGCCTATGCCTTTCCCCCTCTGGGATTAATTCTGAGCGTTCTTCAAAAACTGTTCCTCTCGGAAAGCAAATTGATTCTGATAGCCCCTTGGTGGCCCAAGAGAGCTTGGTTTCAAACCCTGCAGGGTTGGTCCATAGCCCCACCGCTTCACCTCCCTGTCCGGTGCGACCTTCTTCTTCAGGGTCCAGTCCGCCATCCAGACCCCAGCTTCTTCAAGCTGATGGCCAGGCTCTTGAAAGGCAGAACCTGCGGGAGAGGGGCCTATCGGACAGAGTAGTGGATACACTGCTCCTTAGTAGAAAGCCAATCACAAGGCGTATTTACGCCAAGACCTGGGTGATTTGCTCTCGCTGGTGTCAGGAGAGAAGGACTTCACAAAAAGGGATCCCCGCTATTTTAGAATTTCTCCAGGATGGAGCAGATCTGGCTTGGCAACCAAGACCCTTAAGGCTCAGGTCTGAGCCTTGTCCTGTTACCTCGAGAAACGTTTGGCATTACACCCCCTGAACAAGAGATTTCTCTTGGTCAGAGAGAGGTTGTCTCCTGTTCAAATGTCTAGGTGTCCTCCTTGGGACCTTACCTTAGTACTAGATGGGTTAACAAGGACCCCGTTTGAACTGATGGATCAGATCCCCCTTAGGATCCTGACCTTTAAGTTGGCCTTTTTACTGGCAATCACCTCAGCTAGGAGAGTAGGCGACATTCAGGCCTTTTCTATTAAAGAATTTTTTACTTTATTCGAGGACAGGGTTATACTTAGGCAGGACCCCCTGTACCTCCCTAAGGTAGCATCAAAGTTCCATAGGACTCAAGAGGTAGTGCTACCTTTTTTGTAGTAACCCAAAGAATGAAGGGGAAGTTTCCTTTCATTGTCTGAACGTCAGACGCTGTTTATTATCCTACTTAGAAAAAGTTAAGGAATTCAGAAGGTCCAGCCATCTTTTAGTTAATTTTCTGGCCAAAAGAAGGGCCAACAGGCATCCAAGGCTTCTATAGCTAGATGGATTAAACATACCATTTCTTTAGCCTTTGAGCAGTCCGGTAGGGCAGCCCCTAGAAACCTTAAAGTGCATTCCACGCGATCTCTGGCAACCTCCTGGGCGGAAAGGGCCAGAGCTTCGGTGGAGCAGATTTGTAGAGCCGCTACATGGTCAAGCCAGAACACGTTCCTGAGGCATTACAGAGTGGAATTGCTATCCCCTCAGGACCTGGCATTTGGCAGGAAAGTCCTGCAAGCGGTTGTCCCGCCCTAAAGGTAGTCCTGAGCTACTTGCTCTTCTCTCAGGGTGCCGTCCTGGAAGAGAATGACCAGTTACACTTACCGGTAACAGTGTTTCTGGGAAGTCTTCCAGGATGGCAGGCCTACTTCCCACCCATTCTATTTAGGTATAATGCAATGTTTAGAGTGTGGTGGTGGTTATGTTTTTCACTCTCGTGGACTGGTGTGGGTCAATACTTTGTCACAACTGAGGAGCACCGGGAGGGGCGGGGGCCTTTAACCTCTTGATTGATTGTGTTTCCTGTCAGGTGGACCAGTCATCTCTCAGGGTGCCGTCCTGGAAGACTTCCCAGAAACACAGTTACCGGTAAGTGTA